>JAAWXA010000033.1:8836824-8983089 GCA_038090715.1 Florisuga fusca
AAAGCTGTCAGCCCACAGCTTGGACAGGAGCACCCTGTGCTGGGTTAGGAACTGGCTGGAGGGCCGGGCCCAGAGAGTGGTGCTGAACGGTGCTGATCCAGTTGGCGGCCGGTCACTAGTGGTGTCCCCCAGGGATCAGTGTTGGGCTCAGTTCTGTTTAATATCTTTCTTGATGATTTAGATGAGGAGATTGAGTCCATCATCAGCAAATTTGCAGATGACACTAAGCTGGGGGGAGTGTGGATCAGCTGGAAGGCAGGAGGGCTCTGCAGAGGGACCTGGACAGACTGGAGAGTTGGGCTGATTCCAACGGGATGAGGTTCAACACGGCCAAGTGCCGGGTCCTGCACTTTGGCCACAACAACCCCATGGGGAGCTCCAGGCTGGGCACAGAGTGGCTGAGAGCAGCCAGACAGAGAGGGACCTGGGGGTTTGGATTGACAAGAAGCTGAACATGAGCCAGCAGTGTGCCCAGGTGGCCAAGAAGGCCAATGGCATCCTGGCCTGGATCAGGAACAGCGTGGCCAGCAGGTCCAAGGAGGTGATTCTGCCCCTGTACTCAGCCCTGGTGAGGCCACACCTCGAGTCCTGTGTCCAGTTCTGGGCCCCTCAGGTCAGGAAGGATATTGAGGTGCTGGAGCAGGTCCAAAGGAGGGCAACCAGGCTGGTGAAGGGACTGGAGCACAGATCCTATGAGGAGAGGCTGAGGGAGCTGGGGCTGTTCAGCCTGGAGAAGAGGAGGCTCAGGGGAGACCTCATCACTCTCTACAACTCCCTGAAAGGAGGTTGGAGCCAGGGGGGGGTTGGTCTCTTTTCCCAGGCATCTCTCAGCAAGACAAGAGGACACGGTCTCAAGTTGTGCCAGGGGAGGTTTAGGTTGGATATTAGAAAGAATTTCTTCACGGAGAGGGTGATCAGGCATTGGAATGGGCTGCCCAGGGAAGTGGTGGATTCTCCATCCCTGGAGATATTTACACAGAGACTGGATGTGGCACTCAGTGCCATGGGCTGGGAACCACGGGGGGAGTGGATCAAGGGTTGGACTTGATGATCTCTGAGGTCCCTTCCAACCCAGCCAATTCCATGATTCTATGAATTCCCTTGGTTTCCTTGGAGGCCAGAGAGCAGCGCTGGTCCTGCTGGGGTTGGAGCTGGGACAGATGGACCCGGCCGTGAGTCTCAATGAGGAGAATCTTCCCAGCAGATGGCAAGAGGCAAAACCCAAGTCTGCAGCCTGGCAATCTGCCCAGCATCCCACCCCCCCTGGCAAAGGAGCAGCTCCTGTCCACCCTTGTGCTGGCTGGGGACTGGGATGCCCAGAGAGGAACCAGGCTGGGACCTTGGATGGTCCTTGGAAGGAGATTCCTCTGAGGGGTTGGAAGATGGAATGTTCCCAGCCCTTGTCTGTGGTGCTGGATCCATCCCCAGAGCTTCAACCAGAAGGAAATTATCCCAGAAACTGTGGGGAGAGGGTGAAAACATCATTTAGTGCTGTGCTGGGGTACATGCACATGGGGGGAAAGGTGCAGGGGAAGGTGGAATCAGTTAGAAATTATTTTTTGCAGAAGTTCCTCCGTCGTTAGCATTTTAATGAAGTTTTAATAACACGTTAACCTTTCCTTGTTCCTCCACCCCAGAAAATCACATTGCTCCTCTTGTTGAGTGCAGAGTTGCCCTGAGGGGATGTGGTTCTTCCAGCCCAGAAAGTCATTAGATTCAGCAGAAGAAATAAGTTCCTTTGAAAAACATTTTGGTGGCTGAAGGCCCTCCCAAAATTGCTGGGATCCTGTCTATGGGGTGCTCCAACCCCCTGCAGCTCCAGACCCAGCTCCCTTCTCAGGATAATCTCCTTTTTTTTTATTATTTCTTTGGTCCCTGGCATGTATTTACTGTTTGGTGGATTTTATTTTTCTGTAAGCAAACAGAAGTGGGTGAAAAAACTCAGCAGGGATAATAGATGCTTTCTAGGTGCCAAAAATAAAACATCAGCAGATGCTACAGAGGAATTAAAGGTGTTGAAGAGCTTTCACTGCTCTCATGCTCCTCAGGAACCCTCCCTTCTCTCTGAAACTCTGCTGAGTGAATGAAATTCTGCTTTTCTCACACCCTACTTCATACAGAAGCCTCCAGTTACTAACCAAGGATGTGCAGTAAGGCAGGGGAGATCTCTTCTTCAGTCTGGGAGAAAAATAGCTTTGGATAAAATTGATTCCTTCATTCCTCAAAGCCTTTTATTTCACACAAGTGGCTCCTCCAGCCCCCACTCCAACAGTCAGTCCAGGCAGCCAGCACAGATGATTACATTTTATTTCTCCTCCTTACTCTGATTGCCACAGGCTCAGCAATGTCTCCTGCATGCAACACCAGTCAGAAAGGGCTAAACTGAAACTTAAACTCTGGACATGCCATGGGATTGATGAATTCAGCATCAGCCCTGGCTTGGTGGGTCTTGTAAGCTCCTATAATTTCATTTCTCCTGCTGTGATTTATGACACAAGGTGGAAGGCCTTGCTTGTGTTATTTTTTGAGGAGAAAGCTGAGGGTTTGCAAAAGGGAAAAGAAAACTGCATTAAGATCATCCTCAGGAAATTGTGAGATGCTGTGCAGCTTTGCAGAAAGGAGGGAGGTGGTAACTTCCCACCAAGTATCTTTCCCTTCTTGATGGCAGCAGAGATACTCATCCTTGCTTGATTGCCTGTCATCCAAAATTATTCATCCTGGGGGAGCAGATATTTGCAAGGCTGCATTTCTTTGGTGTTGAAACAGACAGGCAGAAGATCCATCACAGTGATAAATGAACCTTGACAGCTTCAGACAATCAGCTAAACCCCAAATCTGCAGAGGCATTGGGAACTTAGGGACTGCTGGAGCATCCTCACCTCTGTGCAGCAGGTTTGAAAAGCCTGGCTGGGAAAATCAAGGGGAACAGTGACAGATTCACCAGGACAAGGAACTGTGGGGCTGGGGACACCCTGCAGCCCTGCCATCCCCAAGTGAGCCTGAGAAAAATGCAACTCTGCACCCTGGGTACAGGAGCAAAGGGCCTGATCCTGCTGTGGGGATAGGGAGCTGCTGGCATCAATAGAGCATCGTGCCCAGCACCAGCTGGGGGGAGGTCTCAGGGTTTGGCTGTGTTGAGTACCATCCAGAAAGCATCTTTATATGATGCTCTCTATAAATCATCTGTGCACCTCCTATAAATCTCATCAGCCAAAAGCAGCACTACCCGATGATTTATTTTTGCAGCTGGCTGAAACATTTCCCCCCCCCAGCATCTCTTACAGGAGAAAATGGCTTTTTAACAATATGGACACCTGGCAAAGTTTCTCATTTTGAAAAGTTTCTCATCTGTTTCTGAAGATTTCTGGGATGTTGAGTGATGAAAGGAAAATGGAATATTTTGTCTTAGGTTTTTTCCTTCCTCTCCACAAGAAAAACGTCTTTCAACCCTATCTCATTTTATAGCACGAGTTATGTTGAGGCTTCTGCCACACTGGTGTTGTGTTACAGGGCACCCGTGATGTGACATGATACAGAAAATTCTCTGCCCTAAGAAGTGTAAAGTCAGGCTTGGAATATAAGGGTTGAGTTGTGAGAAAAGCAAACTGTTAGGAAAAGCTGCAGAACTGGAGAGGGCAACAGGATGGGACCCAAGTGTGCATTTAGTCCCTTTATCCACCTCAAACTCCTGGTACCTGTGATGGGGTCATTTAAAGCATCTCCCCAGGGCTGTGAGAAGGGGGATGCTGTTACTTACATTTGCTGCAGACTCATTCTTGCTCCCATAGCTTCTTCCTCTGGTTCTTTCTCCACTCACTGGCCCCTAATTTCAGCCCAAGTCTTTCAGGGCTGCTGCAAAAAACAATAATAGTAACTCTATAATGAGACTCCCACTTCCCCCCTGCCTTCATTTTACTTTTCAGGCTTGATTACCAACCTCATATTTCCTCCAGATAATTTACACTATCTTGGTTGCTCACAAATGGGCAGTTTATTATCTGCAATTGGCCTCTGCGAGGTGACTCTGGCTGCTCTGTACTGATGGGTTTGAGCTCTGGCTTTTTGTTGGGTTTGTTGTTTGTTTTTTTTTTTCCCCTCTAAATGATATTTCTAAGCCCTTTCCCGGGTGAGAAGAGATAGTGCATTTGTTATTGATAGAATTTCCATTTAAATTGAGGCTGTTGCTCAGTGCAACACGTGTACCAGTTAAACGAGACCCTTTCCTCCAGCAAAAGGCAGCAAATTATATGAAGGGGAAAAAAAAAAAAAATACTGGGAAGGGGAGGGAGGAAAGGGAGAATTCACAAAACTTGATATGAAATCCAGCTGGATATATGCCTGCAATAAAACATCTAGATCTTAATAAGGCTGTGGGCAAAGCTTGGATTACACTCCCAGCTTTATGTGCTATCTGCTATTCAGCAGCTGCTTCCCTTGAAAGCTCCTTTCTCTGCTTGCCAATCTGATTAGCTCTCTAGAAAATTAGAAAGAAAACAACACGAAATCTTTTGTTTTCACAAAATAAATAAAAATGCAGCCATGAGGAGGGGGTTGGACCAGCCCCAGAAAAGCCTTTTCAAGGGGATAGTGGCTCCCTGGGACAGACAGCTCACTGGGATTTCTTTTTGGCCTCAAGATTTTGTTGGTACTGGAAATTGAAGGGAAGGATCCACTCAACAATAGGGAAATGCATCCTGGGGGGGCGGCGCTGAGAGTGCTGCAGCCTCCTGAATGGGATGGAACTGATCCAAAACTGGGTCCAGGACACTGAGCCTCCTTACTTCAGCAAAGCAAAGTCAGGAAGGTGGAATTGGTGGCCTGAAGTTGCTCCTGTCCCTGCTGTCTGGCAGCACCAAGCTGTGGTTATCCAGGGCACAGAGGATGCCAGAGGCAGCTCAGATGGGTTCTGGGCAGGAAGATCCAGAGCTACATGGTGGGTTGGCTCATCTCCACCCACTATTTCTAATAAAAAAAAAACCTCCCAACCCATCCTTGCAGTGACCCAGTGGCATCTTCCCAACCCTGGGCACCTGGGACAGGACCCATGTGCCCACCAGCCCCAGTCCTATCACCCCACCAAACAGAAAATCCCCACACCAACCACTTTTATCCCTGCCAAAACCAGAAACCAACCTGCATCTGCTGCAGGAGATGTCCCCGGGCACTGAGTCAGCTGGCCAGGCTGTCCCTGTGCTGGGGACACAAGAGGGACAGCAGGACCATCAGCTGCTTTCTAGGACTAAAATGCTGAGCCACGTTCCTGGGCTGGGCTGGTTTGGTCTTTCCAGGCAGCACGGGACCTACATGAAATAATTCTTCTTTTTTTTGGTTGTTGTTGCCATTTGCAGGGTCACCTCTAAGTCCAAAGCCCAGGTGGGAAGTAACCCACATGCTGGTGATTGCTATGGGGGAGAAATGATTAATTTATCACCTGTTCCAACATCTGAAGAAAGAAGATGGAAAGAGAGAAGGAAAAGAAAGAAGGAAAGGGAAAAGCCCTCAGAATAATTCTGCCTGAGCAGCCCAGGAGCATTATGTATGGTCCAAAACTTCCACAACCATCTGAATGTAAAGCAGAATCACAGCATTGGTAATATTGTGCCTTGATCAGAGGGAAAAGACATCTGTGAAGGAAGAGGAGGGAAATAATGGCATATTTTCAGCTAGCTGGGGAGATTGCAAAAGGATTTTAATTCCAAAGACGCTGAACAAATTGCAGATGAGACTCCATGAGAATAAACAGTGTCTGCTCATAGATCAGCACAACCTGATTTCCTCCCCCTTTAAGTGCAACGATATCAGTCTTTAGAGGGGAGGGAGTGAAAAAAAATCAAGGTGGCAAATGAATTATTCCTCACCCCTTTCTCCTTATCCAGCCTGTTCCCAGGAGTTGAGGAGCACTGGCTGGAACAGACGATGCTGCAGGAGCTGGTGGCAGGGGGAGGTTCCCCATTACTTTATCTACAGTATTTAACACAAATATTTTGTGCCTGGAGCATCCTTGACCTAATTAGCACTATTTAATAACAAATAGCTGGCTTGCAACCAAGGGTCTCAAAGCCTTTTGGAAACATTTGTTTAATTAATTACACAACACGCAGCAATAGTGAGGTCTGTGCTTTGCCAGACATAAAATGGGGAAATTAGAGGAAAAAGACTGGGAGCAGAGCACGGAGAAGTTGTTCTACATCCCCCTCAGACCTACTAAAAATATATTCACAGAGCTCTGCTTTCCAAGCTCTGGGAAATCACTAATTAATCCCTGGGGAGCTTGCATGTGGCAAGTGGAAAGGAACATTTGGGAGGATTTCTGGTCTCTTTTTCAACCTTTTTCAGGATCTTTACTTGAGCCACACTTTTCTCTTCCAGGCAGAGCAGTGCCCACTTGCACTGGCAGCTGGAGGGGGCAGGAGGCAGCAGCATTGATGCCATGGCTCAGGGAGGCCATTGGGGACACTCAGGGGTCTCTGCCAGGTCCCCTTTGCAGGCAGGTGGCAGGGAAGATCAGCAGAGGCATTTTAGGGTGGGATGACCCTGGCTGTCAAGGTGGAGTGCCTGGAAAAATCCCTCCTGGAGCAGGTTGCTGAGGAGGTGATCCTGCCTGGAATAAATGTGACAGCAGAAAAACTGATGGAGAAGGAATTATCTACGAGTGTAAAACCCATCAGGATGAGAGAGGAGAGAAGCTATTTGGGACTCAACAGGTTTTCCAAAGACATATTTCATCCCCAACCCTTTCTTCCCCGAGGCTATGGGTTAGATTGGGCATTATTTTTGATCAGTGGACATTGGCTGCAAGGCTCCCCAGGCACCCGAGCTGGGGATGGGGGACCAAGGGATGGGTCCCACTGCAGCCACTCCATGCTGAAAAACAATGATCCCTACAAAAAAACCCACCCCACTGCTAGTTCTTAACAAGAACAGATGGGTTAGCAGCTGTACTGGACAGTAAAGGCATTCCCAGCCTGGGTTTTGGTGGGTACTGGGCAAACCTGAAATGCAAAGCAGGGAAGCAAGGGGAAAAAAAAAAAAAGGTATTTATAGACAATAAATATTAAATACCACTGAGTGTTTCCTTCCTTTTCCTTCCTGAAGAAACGTAGAGCAGGGATTGATTTTTACCCATTCCTGCCTGCTCCTCTGCTGCCCTTCAGCAAGGTTAAGCTTTGCCTGGTGCAAGTTTGAAAATCAAACCCAGGGTGGGGTACAAACTTCCTGTGAAGTTTGATTCAATTTCTTTCAGTCACCATTAAAATGATCTCTGCGTTTCAAATCCACAGCCACTCAGAACTTCCTCTCAGAGCAGCTCATTCCTGAACAGACCTCCTTCCCTCTCCTCCTCTCTCCCTGTTGTGTATCTTAATTAATGTTTCAAGTCTGGCAGCTTTTTGATTTCCATTTCAACAGTGTCTCTGATCAGCCTGCTTGAAAGGAAAACCTGAAGAGAGGGAGAATTCTATTTTTTTCCCTGGTGGTTGGCTCCTGCTCTCTCCTGAAATTCAACATCAGGTTGGATGCAGCCAGGAGCAGCTCCCAGCTCCTCCCCAAGGCCAGGAAAGATGCTTCAGCTCTGGGGAGCTGGGGGCTGAAGGGAGAAATTTTTCCACTCCAGGCTTCTGTCTGGGAGTCCCTAGCAGATGTATGGACCTGAATTAGCATTAAAACCCCAAAGAGACCAAATACATCACTAGAGGTGCACGGGGACAAGAGACTCCCCCCAGCAAAGGGACCCCCCCAGGAGGTCACAGTCCCAGGTGAAGTTCTTGCACTGATAAAGGCTCAGCCAGAGCATCTTCTCCCTCTGGGTCCCCAGGCAATGGCACAGCCACCCCTGTCCCCACCCTTGGGGCTGTCACCGTGGCTTGGCCACCCTCAGGGCTGTCCCCAAGGTCAGGCTGGCTGTCAGCACTAACAGGGTGCTCTCCCAATGCCATTACTCTGTGCAGCACCCTGGGGGATGCTCAGGGAAGGGTCCCCTGGGTGCAGCCTCTCCTGAGCCAAGGGAAGGGAGAAAACAGGGAAATTTGCAGAGTTATGGAGCAGCTGACAACAAACTGAAAAAAAAATAACCTGCAGGAAAACATTCTGCATAGAGGAACATCTCCTTGTCAAATTAACAGACTAATAATTAGTCAGGATGAGATTGTCAAGTCCCAGGGCAGGGCCCAGAGCTGGCGTGGGTGCTCTGGGCATTCAGCTGTGTCCAGCACCCACTCCAGGGGTGCAGCTGAGCCCAACAGGGCGCCATGGCAGAGCCTCAGAGCCCTCTTACTCATGCACCTTTTAAAAAAACCCAAACATGTTAGCTTCTCTCTGAAGGAGAAGACCAGCTGCTGCTTTGGGGTTTTCATGCGTTTGATTTCTTTGGGGTGTTTATTTTTGCTCCAGGCTGCTAGAGAAAAACCCATTAAAGACAACGAGGAATTGCTAAGTTTTGTTTGCTGGGAAGGTAGAAATGCACAGGGTCTGTCTGAACTATTGAGTTTGTGCCTCTGGAGAAAATCACTTTGCTGCTGTGATGCCCCAGGATGGAAAAAAAACCCACAAAACTCTGCAGCCAGAGAAGTTACAAGAAAGAAATGAAATGGCAATAGGTGCCATAAATGAAACCACAGCATGTTAACACTCTCCATCCTGCTTTGGAGGTGAAAAGCAGAAGCAAGTGCTGGCACTTGGGGAAAATCCAGAGTGCTGACTGTGTGCCCAGAGAAGATGCTGGTACTGAAGATCTCCTTGGTACCAGGGAATGCCCATTCCCCACAGCTGGGAGCCCTGATGGGGGCGGCTGAGTTAAGAAGAAACTATTTCCAAGGCTGTAAGAATCCCAAGGATTGCTGTGTGGTGCTGGCAGAGCAGAGTTTTGCAGTGACAATCTCTGCTCAGCTCCAAGCTGCTGCTCTGCAAAAGGGATGGAGACCAGAGGAGCTCCACAGCCCCACTGGACATCCCAGCACTGGGCTGTAGGCAGGGAATGCCAGATCTGGGATCCAAGATTTGTGTTTTTCCATCATTGCTCAAGTCCTCCAGCTGTACTTTTGTACTCTCTAGGGTGAGTGGTGCCTCCTGGCTGAGAGCAGAGCTTGGATCACACCAAATGACTGAAAAAGGATTAAAAGTTCTGTGGGTTTGGGCCACTGAGTAGTGGGAGGAGAGCAGCACCAGTCCAACAGTGACTGATGGATGGGGAGAACAGCAACCCAAGCTGGATTCAAAGGTTGCTCTTGCCTGAAGACAAGAAAAATACATGGAGATGAAAAAGAAAAGAATACCAAGTGCATCTGACAGTCTGTAATTCCTGGTACTGCTGCAAGCTGAGACACAGCTGAGTGTTTCCAGGCTGTGGATGAAGGTCCTGGGGACCCAAACCCTGGTGGATGCTCTGAGCAGGGGGACACCAGGTTTGCAGTGCTGACTGCCACAGGACTCATGTCCCCTGCCCCCTGATGTGGGTCCCTGCTGCAGCAGTGGTTTGCCCTGCTCAGATCACCCATGAAAAAAAAAAAAAAAGCCAACCCACATTAAAAAAGAAAAAAAAAAAATGGAAATTGTCTGCCTGGTGGAGTGCCTGGCTGGCAGGAAAGCCAGAAGAGTGAATTTGCAGGAGCAGAGTTCCTCTGCAAGGTGTTAAGAGAGAAGGGATGCATTTATCTTGTACGGTATTAGCTCCTGCTGGAGACTCAGCAGCTCAATCTACAGGTGGGGGGGAGCTGCCAGGAGGCAGATCCAGCTCACTTGCTCTTTCACAGAGTCATGGAAAAGCTGGTTTTTGGGCTGGATTTTTTTTTTTTCTCCTAGGGCTGGGGGTCAGATCAGTTCAAGCCTTTTGATGGGAACATTAATAAAAAACCCCAAACAAGTCAAACCAGGCCTGGCTGGGGAGAAGATGCTGGATAAAAAACAGCTGAGAAAAGATAAGAGCTCTTGGCTGGTGCTTGGGAAAAGCCTCACTCTGCCCAATGCTGCCCACACAGCTCTCCATGCTCAGCCATGTTCCTCCCCCAGACCCAATACATCCTCCCCCTTGGTTTTGCTGTTGCTGTCTCCAGGAGAGCTTCAGTCACACTAAGAAACCCCAACACTTGGTGCAGAACACCTGTTCACAGTTTTTCTTCCAGGTTGTTTTGCCCAGACCATAGGGAAGAAGCGCCCAGGATCTGATCTCTGAATTTAATCATTGCCAACACCTTTGGCTTTTTCAGTCATTTTTTTTACCAGTCTCATGAAAACACAATATTGAAGGAGCTGGGAGGAGATAAAACCAGAGCAGAGAGCCTGCCAGCCAAAGCTGTTCATGTCTTGCAAACAGGGTGTGATCCCAGGGTGTCCCTGCATCACAGAATCATAGAACCATGGAATTGGATGGGTTGGAAGGGACCTCAGAGATCATCAAGTCCAACCCTTGATCCACTCCCCCGTGGTTCCCAGCCCATGGCACTGAGTGCCACATCCAGTCTCTGTTTAAATATCTCCAGGGATGGAGAATCCACCACTTCCCTGGGCAGCCCATTCCAATGCCTGATCACCCTCTCCATAAAGAAATTCTTTCTAATATCCAACCTAAACCTCCCCTGGCACAACTTGAGACCGTGTCCTCTTGTCTTGCTGAGAGGTGCCTGGGAAAAGAGACCAACCCCCCCCTGGCTCCAACCTCCTTTCAGGGAGTTGTAGAGAGTGATGAGGTCTCCCCTGAGCCTCCTCTTCTCCAGGCTGAACAGCCCCAGCTCCCTCAGCCTCTCCTCACAGGATCTGTGCTCCAGTCCCTTCACCAGCCTGGTTGCCCTCCTTTGGACCTGCTCCAGCACCTCAATCTCCTTCCTGACCTGAGGGGCCCAGAACTGGACACAGGACTCGAGGTGTGGCCTCACCAGGGCTGAGTACAGGGGAAGAATCACCTCCTTGGACCTGCTGGCCACGCTGTTCCTGATCCAGGCCAGGATCCAGGCCAGCATGGCACAGCTTGGGCTGGCAGATGGATGTGGCAGAGCTTTGCCACCCCCTGCATGGGCTGGGGACCCCATCATGGGCTGAGGACCCCATCCCCCTTCCCCACCAGCTCCCAGAAGGAGCAGGGATGTGTCCATCACCTCCATCACCACCAGCACACCCAGAGGGAGCTGCTGTGCCCCAACACCAGCTGCTCCCACACAACCCTGGAAAAGGAGGCATCTGCACCAGCTTCAGTCCTTAGGAGTGATGGGTGTGTGGGGCTGTGCTCCAAAGACCCTCCTGTCCCAAGGGTAACCTCTCAGTGGAGTCTCGGGTGGCTAATATATGGCTGAGCTTAAGGTCTTTTCTCTGGAGGACTTTTCCCCCCGAGGACCCGAGCCCCTTCCTCCACAACAGGGCTAAAACTGAAACCAAGAAGGAATAATTTTCACTCTACTGGCAGAAATCAAATCACAGCAATTCCTGTTTTACCTTCGGTAGCACTCAGGAGGCAGAGGTACACAGCCTAGGGCCAGCTCAGGTAACAGGATGGGAAATACTCTTCAGGCTTCACCTTCTTTCTGGATACACCCAAGTGCAGAAATCTCAGCCTGGTCAGGCCTGTTAGGAAAAAAAATGAAGTAAATCAGAAGCAGAGCAAAGCAGACAGTGGTGGCCTTACAGCTTCCCCTGCCCTCAGCTGATGTGAAGGGCTGGTGGAGACATAGCTGGGCTCAGCTGCACGGGGTGAACTCTCACTCCTGGGCATCCCTGGGATGCTCACATGCTGGTTCAGCCACCTCCTGCTGTTTTCTGTTGTGAATCTTCCAAAACTTCCCACCCCCCTCAAATTCCCTTGGCAGGGTTAGTGCACTGTAGCTCTAGCACCAAGTCATGGTCGTGCTGTTATACTAAAAAAGGTGAAAAATCTGCCACAGCTTCTCATCTGGCAGCTCCAGGAGCTGCCACAACCCCTTGCTCAGGTCTCTGCCTTTTCCTGATGTCAGATCAAGGCTCCTCTCAGCAGTCAGAGCCAGAGGCATTTGGTAGAAGTGTTTGCTGCAACCAGCAACAATCAAGTACAAATCACAGCTGGCAGTTCAGCAAGGACAAGCTTAGTGTCACCTTGAAGCACCACCAGAATTTAACTTCAATCTTCCAAGCCAACCTAGGCAATTAAAGCTATTTTCCTCCTAATTTCCACGCCCAGCTGTGGCACCTCTGAATTTCTGAGGTCCATCTGGATGAAGATTTGGCCATAATACCCCAAGATATCCCCAAACTACTGCTATGATTTATTTTATATACTTAGACTAAAGAACTTTAATCTAAAGTTCTAGACTTTTTTACCTGAACACATCTCTTAATCTTGAGATCCACCACTAATTGCAGCCAAAGAAGGAAGGGGAGAGGCTGATGGGACACACAGCTTGGCTTGGGCACTGCAAAGCTTTGTGCACAGAGATGGGTCTGGGAAGCTGTGCCTGTATTCATACTTTACATACCTGCTGTGGGGAAAATAAGGAGATGTTTTGAAGGTGGATGCAATTTCTTGAAGTTGCAGACCAGCAGAACCAACCAAATGTTCTTTGCAAGAAGCCCCTGAGAAGCAGAACGATGCACATCCAGGAGCAGTGGGTGGTGGTGGCAGACAGATGCCTGCAGTTTCTTACAGAGGTTTCCAGAGGATCCATTAACAATTTCCTGCATCTCCCTGGAGTCAAACCCACGAGGGGTGAGGAGGAGAGGATGAGCAAAGTGTCCCCCACACTGCTTCCCCCCAGCACATCCATGCAGCAGCACCCTGGGGCCAGGACACATTTCAGAGCTGAGGAGCCCACCAAGAAGCTGGAGAAACATTTTTTTTTTTTGGTCTGAACTCATCTTGGATGAGAAGATCAGCCAAAGCAAAGACTCCTCTGGTGCAGTGCAGCTGGGGTGGAGAGCTGGGGATCTCCTCGTTCAAATCACAGCCACTGAAACTCCCAGGATTTTGGCAACATTGGCTCAATCCAAGTGTCTCACTGAGGGAAAACAGAAAGATTTCAAGCCTGGAAGTTTTCTCTCTGATGGGTTTGGGTCATCATTTGACAGTATATCTCTTACCTTTAAGTGTTTTCACTGCTCCTCTGGTGAACTCTTCAGGCTCCACCAAGCAGAAGGGTCGTGGGGGGATCAGGCTGCAATCAACTTCAAGAAGACATTCACATCATGTTGGTTTAGGTGGAAACAGTAAACTTGATTTATTGAAAAAAATCTATTACATTTATTCCTTTATTACACAGGTTTAAAATATTTAAAAATAGCTCTTACGGGCATTACACTTAAATCTTATGACATGTTTATTGGACTTTGAAGAAATGTACAATATGTCATTCGACACTATATTTTAAAAAGGGCCTTATGTACTAAAGTTTTTTTTTCCATAGGCTTTATTTTTCTTATCAACATTTGTTCAAGTCATATATATTAAGGGAGGAGGGAAATAAAATTACACAAAAAGAACGTCTGCAAATACAAGTAGTAATTTTATTGCAATATACCGTAGCTAAGTGGTCTGGGGAAATTGGAACAGTTTGGAGCTCAGTACAATTACAACACTGTGGAATTCAGAGGAATTTCTTTTTTATTTTATTTTATTTTTTCTTAAAGCAAAGAAATAAAAGGAAAAAAAAAATAAAAGGAAAAAAGCTCCCTTGATGAAAATCTGTAACAGAATCACATGACCCAGACAGGCGCACACGTGTGTACATACATCAATATATGGCTTATCTGTTGCAGAGAGGAATGTGCAACCTTTTCTGACCTTCCCACTGTTCCTGATCCAGGCTCTTGCCAAGGTGACTGAGCAGCTGAATTCCCCTATCTATTACTATTATTATGATGATGATGATTATTATTATATACTCCTTTTCACGGCTTTGCTGTCGGAGTCTGCAGTTTTTTTTTTAGGGTAGCACCTTTTTTTATTATTATTATTATTATTTTTATTTATTTATTTAATTATTTAATTTCCCTCAAGTGGGAAATCAAAAAAAAGACCCCACGAGAGAAGAGAAGAGGAGGGAGGTGGATGGACAGGGCTCTCCCAGACCGCAAAGCACCGCACGGCATCGCCGCTCCCTCCCTTCCTCGGCTGCTGCTGCTCCCTGCTTGAGGAGGAGGGGGGGAAAAGACATCATATATAGGTTTTTCTTCACAGTAAATGTGATGTCTTTTCCTTTCCTTCTTTTCCTGACCCCCCTTGGCTCAAGCATTGCTGTAATACTCCAGGCCAAATAATAATAGTAATAATTAAAAAAAATAAAATAAAAAAATCAAACCACCCTGCAGCATCTCTTTTCCAGCCGAGAGATGGAAACAAGGAAAACAGCCAGGGAGAAAACAAACGGAAAAAAAAAAAAAGATGGTGTCAGCAGGTTGTGAGCTGAAAAAGCTGCATGAGAAAACACAGCCCATCCTGGCAGAGCCATGGGGGGAAGACCAGGAAAACTGCAGACTCCCAGGAGTGCTGGGCAGGCAGGGACCTGCACGGCTTCAGCATCATGTCAGGACAGCCAACAGAGACAGAAATTAGCACCACAAACATCCAGCAACTTGAGTACAACCTGGTATGGTTACCACCGTATACAATGCATGAATATTCTTGGGGAACAAAACCAACCAACCAACAAAAAAAAAAAAAAAAAAAAAAAAAAAAAAAAAAAAAAAAAAAAAAAAAGCAGCTTTAAGCACATTTGGTATTTTTCTATAGGGGCCATATAAGCTACAGCAATATGATTAAGGACAGGAGTGGGTCTTCTACATAAGGAATATGAAGGTGACATGCACTGCTAATCAAAGACTGGAGCAAAAGCCTGCAGCCTGTGTTGCAAGTGGCTAAAAAGCAAAGGCTGGTGGGAGACTGGGCAGTGGCAGGACATCACCAGTGTTGTATGAAAATTCTTCAAATAGATAGCACCACAGAGACATGTAAAAATAAAAAGCACCTTTTTTTTTTTACCTATTTTTTTTTTTTTTATTTATTTAATTTCCCTCAAGTGGGAAATCAAAAAAAAGACCCCACGAGAGAAGAGAAGAGGAGGGNAGCAACCTTTTTTTTTTTTTCTTTTTTTTTTTTTTTTCCTGTCTTACACTTTATATGCAGACAGGACAAATGGATTTCCCCTGCCACTGCAATCTGCTGCTGGGAATGGATTCCTTTCATCATTATTATTATTATTATTATTACTTTAAAAGAATGCTGAAGGAAAAAAAAGGAGAATTAATTTAAAACATGGACGTTAAGGCAAGCAAGTGAATAAAAAGGCAGAGGCTCAAAGCAGCTCCTGCTTTTAGATTAGAGTTTTGTAGAAAACTTGTTAAAACGTGGCTTTAACTTCCTTCTTTTGAAGCAAATCATTCCAATAAGCATCTGTGGCTCAGCGGGCTGGGTTTGCCACTCACTGGGCCCTCATCCTGCAAAGATTCGTGCCTGGATGCCATTCCCAAGCCCCTCTGGATCCCGAGGGAAGAGACAGGGGTGGTGGGGATGGGAGCTGCAATCCTCACCCCCAGGTGGAGGCTTGGTTGGGCTGGTGGTGGGAAGGGTGGTGGTTGTGGTACAGCTGGGGTCACATGCATGTTTTGAAGCCAGAAACATTTAAACATTTCAAATAATATACAATACAAATATTTACTTACAAACATACAAAAATATAAGCACCTTTAATACATGGGAAAGAGACGCCCGGTGGGACTTTTCGCTCTCAAATTCACGGGCTTTGATTTTTGTAGCAGGCAGAACTCTGCAATTCAATAGAGACACGCAACATTTTGGAAGTGGTCGTGACATCTCTTTGCTAGAGCTGATCCAAATCTCCTGGAAGTCAACAAAATGCCTCCCCGATGAGCTTGGGCAGCTTTTGGATTGGAGCCAGGACTGCCAGGACTTCAACGTCAAGCTGAAGGCAGGAGTTTCAAGTTTTTTCCATTTTCCCCGTTGAAAGAAAGAAACACAGACACACTGATCCAGAGACAAGTGCTGGCTATTGCTTGGGAGCAAGAAGAAGAAGTCTTTGATGGTGGTGGGGTCTGCTTGGTGGCCGTGGGGCAGCAGTGGTGGTGGTGGCACAGGGACAGGTCTCCAGGCCACGCGTGCGGGGCTCGGTCATGGGATTCTGCACCCGTGGTGGGAACGGTCTGGGCTGGTCTGGATGCGGTGGCACAGAGAGAGGAACTTGGGCAAAACGAGGAACAAAACAGAAAATAATAAAAAAAAAAAATAAAATAACCCATCGCTGTCCAGTTTCAGAACGTGCATGTGACGAAGAATTCTTTTTTTTTCTTTTTTCTTTTTTTTTTTTTTTTTTAAATTCCTTAATTAATTAAATGGCGCAATGAGGTTACGAGGTTGCTCATTTGGAGACTTAGTTTTCAGGTGGCTCTTAGCCCATGAAGCAAGCTGGTCCCACCTCGAATCCAAATTTCTGTGATGCTTCTCCAAAGTCATTGAACATGATGTCGACTATAGGGACTTGCTCCACTTTGGGTGTGTTGATTTCCAGGACAGTTTTCTGATAGCCCTTCTTTGCCTGATGGGGGGAAGAGGGAGAGAGAGGAGCTCTGGTGGTGCCTCCAACCCAACAGCAAGTTAGCATGAAGGAACATCCACCATCCAGCTGGGAACACAGGGAAGATCTCATCCAGCCATTTTTTAAGTTGAATTAGAGGCACCCAGCACCCACACACACATTTTTCCCTGCAGGAATGCTCTCAAAGTGGTGACTAGAGAGCAAAACCCCTGGGAGATGGTTGCCCTGAGCCCAGACTTTGGTGCAGAAACAGCTTCTGCCACAGAGATCCAAAGACACAACACCCTGCTGTCAGCACATCTCAGAGCTGCAACAGGAGCCTGGTAAAAATATTGTGGCTGTGGCTTAGCTGTTCTGCCTCCCCCAGGACACGCATGGGCTGTTGAGCAAATGTGAGCTATTTAATTTGAATATATTAGTTTGACTATTATCTGAGTGCTCCCGAAAAGATCACATTTCAAGTTTGATGGAATTCACCAGGTGATGTTTGTCTTTTTATCGTGCCTGGTAGCTACACAGTTATTTCCGAAATATAAATAATTATTGGAGGAGCAGAAGTGCACCCCAGGGCATACAAAGCTGCACAAACAAGTGAATTTATAGAGCAGCTTTTGGCTCTACCTTTCCCTCTGATTTGTGGGCCTCAGAAGAATGGGCTGTATCACAGCTACTGAGAGAGCAGGAAAAAGACGTTCCAGTAACAACCTGAACATCAGCCCTGGAGATCCCCCAGCCCTGGCTGCAGCAGCCTCCATCCAGGCTGGAGCACAGGTCCTACACCAGGACCTCTGTGGCAATGCCACACTGAGCAGCCCAACCTCATCTTTCATGTGCTGGGGCTCGGTGCTCAATATCCTGCCCCTGGTTCCACGAGGATGAGCTGCCAGGGAGCAGAGGTGGTACAGGAGATGCAGAACCTTTTCCTGTGAAGCTGTAATAAGCTCCCTTGGCATATTTTACCAGCTTTTTATAGCCTGCAAGAAGGTCTCTGGTGGAGGAGAGACTGGGGCATGCCAGTTTGTAGCCCCAGTATTGCACTGGGGCTCAACCAGCTTCTCCTGGTGCTCCTGCCCCACCATCAGCTGTTGCTCCCCCTCCTTTATTTCTTGCCGTGGTCATTTATTTGCACCACGGTGCCTGGCTGTGCCAACAACCACTCTGAGACCAACCAGGCAGAGAAACTTCAAGGAGCTACAGTTTCTCCATGCAAATATCCCTCATTAGGGAGAGAAATGCAGGAAACCCCAGCCAAATCCCTTCAACCCAAAGGGTTCTAACCAGGCACGTCTGCCTTAAAATGTGCAACGTGACATCCCACGGAGACTTCAAAAAGGGAAAGGGAGAAGGTTCTTTTTACCAATGACACATTGAGTTAGCAGGAGACACGAAGTACTTGAGGATAAACTTCCCCACGTGGCTCCTGAGTGTTCCCAGAAGTGGATGGATGCCCTTTCCCTCTCTGCAGGAGTGTTGAAAAGGAGTTATTCTAATCTGATTTCCCTCGTTGCTCCTACATTAAAAAAAAACGTGCCTGTGCCAGAACAGAACCACTTTCATCTCAATTTATGTGGAGGGCTTTTTCTGTCAAACATCTCAATCTTTCTGTCCCGTGGGCTTCAAGTGCTGCAGTTGCAGAGGGTGAGAATCCTGCACACGTTTTTGCACCAGCCAGCTGGGGCTCTAAATAAATGCAAGCAGCACTTGGCTTTGCCAGATTTACAGCTCCTGAGGGCAGATTTTTCAGAGCCTGAATCAGGCACCCAAGAGAAGGGGGCAGAAGCAAAAGGAGGATGCTGAGCCCCTCTGGAAATTCTGCCTGTTGGTGGTGGCCACAGCCAAGGTGCTGAGCAAAGCCATCATGGGGAGCAAAGCTGGAGAGGGTGATGCTGAAAGTCACACTTGAAATGCAAACAGAGATGCCAGCCTCTGCCTCCTGCATCCTACAGTATCACCTCACAGAATCACAGAAGAGTTTGGGCTGGAAAAAAACCTCTGAGGTCACTGCTAACCCAGCAGTGCCAAGGCAGCCACTGGTCCATGTCCCTCAGCATCACACCTCCAGGGCTTTGAAATCCCTCCAGGGATGGGGACTCCACCACTGCCCTGGGCAGCCTGGGCCAGTTCCTGACAACCCTTTGGGGAAGAAATTGGTTCTGATATCCAATCTAAACCTCCCTGGCACAACTTGAGGCCATTTCCTCTTGTTCTATCACTTGTTACAGGGGAGAAGAGAGCAAACCCCCCTTGGTCCAACCTCCTTTCAAGTGAGATCTTCCCTCAGTCTCCTTTGCTTCAGGCTCAACACCCCCAGTTTCACATCTTACTTTACAGAGTTGAGCTTTGCTTTGGTCTGTCCTTTCCCAAGGGCTCCTGGGAGGAGCAGGGGTTTGGTTTTTTCAGAGCAAATTGAAGCTTGGTGCTGGGGCTGCTCTGGCAGCTCAGGGGATGCTGGGTCAGAGCTGAGTCCACTCCAGTGCCAAGCTCAGAGCCCTCCTGGACCTGCACCCAGCAGGGTGCTGCAAAACCACCCCAACCAACCCACTGTCAAACTATTAGTGATTTATTTCCAAGAGGAAAAGCACTTAAAAACATTATAACTAAAGGCTGCAAAACTCCTAGCAGGTGTCAGGGCTTGCCTCTCCCTACAAATGGAGTCAGAGCAAAGGCAAGGAGGACGCTTAAAAGCAACCTGTGGTTTTAGGCAGGTTCCTTCCTTTATGCACAGCCAGCAAGAAAGCAAATCAATCCAATTTCTAGGTATGCTGCTGCTTCCCCTGACCTCCAGGGGAGTCATGTACAGGGAAGAACAAGCTGGGGACAATCCTCAAAGCAACTACATCAAGCAGCACAGGAAAATTTGGAAGATATTTGCTCAGAGGCAAAGGGTGCTGGATAACCAGAGGAGGGGGAGCACTCAAGAGCACAACATTCCTATGATTATTCATTATTTCTCTAATAAATTGATAGCAACGATCGGTCCTATAGTTTACAGCTAATGCTTCTATCAGGTATCGTTTGGAAAACTAGGATTCTGCCTGGGATTTTCTTAAGAACCTTGTGGTGTACAAGGAAGAAGCAGAAAAGAGTATTTCCCTTGGTAACCTGGTCACAACCAGGTTTGGTTCTTGCCTTGTAGGTACGTTCTGGGTGACCTCTCTGTAAGTCCATCCCGTACCAAGTTCCCAGTGAAGTGCTCAGCACCAGAAGTTTTTCCTGACACCAAAGTCAGACGTCTGGGCCTCTGGTATTGGAATTTCACATGGGAAGATGTATTCATGTGTGCCATAACGTTTGGATTTCCACACACACACACACCCCCCCAGGAACAGCCCACGTACCGCACAGCCGTCGAGGGTGGCTCGGATGTAGGGGTTGTTGTCATAGGACATCTCCTCATCATTGGAGCCCAGGAAACGGATGGCCTTGTCATAGCTGCCAGTGGTGGCATCGTGCCAGGCTACAGACTGGTAGCAGTTGTAGGTGATGTTCTGGTGGGCTGAGGCACTCAGGAGCCGGAGGAACGTCATCTGCACCACCCCGATGGGGTTCCCGTCTGAATCCACGTAGGAGAGCTAGGAGAAGGGGAAAAAGGGACATGCTGGGAAGTGAGGGGGAATGCAGCACAGCTGGGGGGCTTGCAGGACCATCAGTCTCACCCATCTTTAGAAACCTTCATGTGGAGCTTGGCCTCACCACCTCAATAGGGTACAGACCTGGCTCCCACCGTGCTGCAGGCACAGGGCTGCTCTGGTCCTGGGCAGTTTATGTCTTTTGCTGTTTGTGAGCTCAAAAAGTAAGTGTGATCACAGGGCAGGAGGAGGAAAGAAGGGGAATTTCAGCTGTGGTGACAGAGAGGTGAAGTATCAAGAATTTGGGGGTGTACATCTCAAGTTTCAGCCAATACTGAACATAATCCTCCAACTTTGGACGAAGAGAGAAAGCAGATTTATGTAAGGGTTTGGGGCTTTATTTTTATGTCCTATTTACCACAATTTTTTGAGTGCTGTAAGTACTTTGCTCTGCACATACTGGGGTATTTCCCAGTATTTTTTCCTGGGCACCACCACCCTGGTTTAGAAGAAATCTTTGCATTTACCCTGCAGCAACCCTGTTCCTGCTGCAAAGGGCTCTGTGCTGCCTGCTCAGCTACAGGGAAAATGCATTTGCTGCCTTTAGGGCACATCAGGAAGCACAGAGCTGCACTGGCACAGGGCCTTGCTCCATCCCCCACACATCAGGTTCCTTTTCTCCCATGCAGGATTTTGATGTCTAGAAACACATTTCTGCAAAACATGATGTATTGAACCCCCCCACCTCCAGCACCCCGGGGAGTCAGGAATTTCTGGGACTTCCCCTTGTCCCCCCCCTACAGAAGCAGATGGCAGTGGCACAGTGGCTTTGCATGGATAAAATGACTGTACTTGGCACCTCCAGCCACAGCCAAACTACCAGAGCTGCTGTTCAGTCCTGTCAACTAGAGACAGTTTTTCTTTCCTTAGAAATAACCAGGAGAAAAAACCAGAGGCACAAAACCAGCGCAGTGTTCTCCGAGGTCCCACAGAACGTGGGTGCAAGCTGCAAACAGTAGAAGAGATTTGTAACCAGACAATAGAAAACAGGGACATCAAACAATAGTAAAAATGAACTAAATGTACCAACCCGTTGTCAGGATACTGCTGCACTGTCCTCCTGAGAGTTAAATATGACTGACCAGGAGAGAGCCACGCATGCCAGCAGGAGAGCTACCAGAAAACCACCAGGACGTGGAAGGAGAGGGACACAATGTGCAGATACCTGATGACAAATGGCACTACTGATCTGCAGGACTTCTTTCTCCTAATTTCAAATCAGTGCTTGGCTTGGGAGCCCAGCTGCTTGTTAAGGGGCCCTGGTTGCTGCTCTGCCTCTGCACATTTCATGGAGACCTGTCCCAGCTTTGCAACTGGAGCCACTGGGAACTGGTTGTGTATAAGGCTTGCTTGTGGGAACACAGTTTTGCAAAAAAAAAAAAAAAAAAAAATCATTCCTTTCCTGTTTTCTCTGTGACAGTATTTCCCAGTGGCAGCTGCCATATGGCTGTGGAGGGGAACAGGACAGGATGGGTGGCAGGTCTTGTTAGAGCTACTGAGAATTGTGTGTAGCACACAGAAAGAAAGCAGAGGCCAAAAGAAAACATCTGCAACCCTTTTATCCCTCTAAATGCAATTTGCCTGCCTCATGAATAATGGTAGGAAATCAGCTCCAAGTGTTCTGTGTCATTGATTAATGATGGTGCAGAAGCATCAAACCAAGATGTTTTTTTCTCTTTGGTTTTGACTATGTTCCTGTGACTTTAGCTATCCCCAGAAGAAAGGCAAACATCTCCAGAGCTGTGAGCACTGAGCTCTCCCCTTGTCAGCAGCCTGGGCACTCAGCAACCACGTGGAAATATTCCCTGTGGCTTTGGGGATCCCCACAGGCTCAGCCTCTCCAGAGACCATGCTCAGGCTGCGTGGAAAGACACCAGGAATGTTCTCCTTGGGGTAACAGGGACAACTCTGCACCCAGAAAGGAACTCAAGACTCCTTCATTCCACTCATCTACATGCAGTTTTCAAATGATCTTGAAACCAGGCAAATGTCTCCCAGTTTACTGGTCTCAAATACTGACTAGGGTGAAATGAGAGGGGTTTTTTTTCTAAATAAAATCAATCTTTACTTTTATGGCTTGTGTGTCAAACAGGTTTGTGATTTGCTAAGGCAGGTCTTCTACGTGCTGGTGGCTTTTTTCCAAACAGAAAAAGCAGGACAGGTAAAAAAAAAAAAAAAATAGCAAGAAACTGGCAACAAAGAAGGATGGAACTAAGGGCTTCAAGTAGCACTGAAATTTTATTAAAAAAAAAAAAAATGGTCCCTAAGCTCTAAGTTGGCAATTCAGCCTCTAACATAGCTGATAAACAGTGAGGAAAAAAGAGAAAAGCCCAGAGAAGATGGAGAAATTGAGGTACTCCTACTAGTAACTGATGAAGTGCTCTGTAATTAAGCTATGAGTAGCTGCCCTCTGAGGAGCTACAAGGCTGAAGCTTTGGCTTTGCAGCCTTACTCCATGATGCAGAAAAGCTGCAGAAGCCAGATCCTCCTGGTGGGCAGAATCAGAGCAAAAGGCATTTAGTGGCAATGAGATGCAGCTTGGGGGAAAAACAAAGCAGTGATTTTGTTGTGTTGCTGTTTTTTGCCTTTTAAGGTGGAAGTTTGGGGCACTGCAAGAAAGTCCTGCCCTGGGGAGAGGCTGACTGCCCAGACAGCTCAGTGCCAAGGGCTGAGCAGCTCCTGCTCTCAGGATGGGTGCTTTTATCCACTGAGTCTTTCCTCCTTCCCTAATTCTCCCGGGTTTGGCTGAGCTCATCCTCTGCATCCTGCTAATCCAACAGGACTTGTCTGGAGGTGTCTGGTGCTCAGAGACCTGGCTCATGCTCCTCAGTTGCTGCTCTGACATCCCTGGCAAAGGGTCAGGCTCTGGGGGAATGATCTATCCACAAGGTGAATGCTCTGCTAGAGGACAAAATGCTACAGCTGCTGCTCTGCTTTACATCTTCCTTGCTTGCTGCCATCAAACATTGTTTGACCTTACGACAGTTCTTCTCCCTTGGAAAAAAAAATCCTTAATTGTCCCTAAGTCAAATTCCCCTCTGAGCTGGGCAACATTCGTGGCTTCAGATCTTCCTTTAAACCCATGGGCTTCCCATCTCCCAAGCTCCAAGGGTGACCTGGGAGCCCCCAGTGTGGCTCATCTCCAGTGAGATGAAACCCATCCTTTGGAGAACCTGCCCCAGACCAGAGATGTGCAGACCCATCAGCTGAGGGCAGGGACACCCAGTTTTGTCCTTGCCATGTTGGGAACTCCTTAGGGGACAGGAGCAACCCCTCCCTGCAGGCTGGAGCCCCTGAGCAGCTCCAGCTCTCAGGTTCCATGTTCCCTCCTAACAGAGACCAAAGCTTGTCACCTGCTCCTGGCCTTCCAGTTGAGTAGACTGGAAAAAAAAAATCCAAAACACCTCTCCCCATTGAGTTTTGGGGTTTTTTTCAGTATTCCACCTTAAATGTTTTTACTGAGACCAGTAAATGGTTATTAGTCCAGCATGCAGAGGGTGACAGGTCTGGCCATACCAAAGCAGATGAGATGCTCTGACTCAGACTAGAGGGCCAAGGTTAGCCACTTACCAAAGACCCCCGCTTGTATTGACTATACCATGTGGAAGGCTTTTCTTTGGGCCAACGAGCCATTTTACTCTGTAAAATATGACAGGGGTTAAAGCAAACAGAAAGCACCAAGATGCATCTTACCAGTTTACCGCGCTTGAATTCACTGAACCAGGAGCCTGGGTTTTCCTTTGGCCAAGAAGTAATTCTAGCCTAGTTTGTGGATGGCAAGGAGGAAAGAGAGAAAGAAGAAGAAAAAAAAAAAAAAAAGAAGAAGAAAAAAAAAAGAGATAAAATAGTTACACTCAGTTCCACAAGCAGACTCTGCAAGTTTTAATGAAACTGCCCAACTTCCTTTAAAATGTTTTCTTAATCTTTATACACCAGTCACCAATCAGTCAGCAGAGCCCCAAGGTGCCAGCAGCTTCTCCAGCAGAATGGGCCAGCATGGTGCTGCCCAGTGCTGCCTTTGCACCACCCCCTCTGCTAAGAGCTGAGGATCTCTGCCTCTTAAATGCTGTAGATGCAAACCCAGCAGTGCAGTCTATCAGCAGGAGAGATACAAAGGATAGATGGAGAGGAAAAAAAGAAATATCAGTGGTAAAAGATGCCTTGAACTTCATGGGAGGGCTGGGGTGGGAAAGCAGTGCTGGTAATGGAGAAGACTGCTGTCACTCAAATGCCAAATCCAGATCCTGCTGGGCTGGGAAAGGCAAAGAAGGGGATTAAGGAAAAGCCTCTGACTGTGTTTGTGCAGCACTAAGGGCAGCATGGGCAGCACATCCTCTACGGGCAGGGCTGGACCATCACACGTGATGGAGCTCCCACTGCCTGGAGCCAGGCTGGGGTGACCTTGAGAGAAATGAGCTCTTGGAGCATCCTTCATGGCAGCCCCACCTAAGCAGCTGAATCACTTTTTTGTGGTTTTTTTTTTTTTTTTTGAGTCAGAGCACAAGGAAGGAGTGAGGCTGCCGTCTGCTCCCTCACCCTCCCACAGCCTGCCTCAGTTCTGCTGTAAATCTCTCCAAAAACAACAGGCCAGCTCTATGTAGGTGTCTTGGGATTGTGCTTTCCAGTACATGAAGCATAAAGCAAGTCAGTGTTTTTTCTGCTGAATTTAGGATGGACTGGAAGGGGATAGGGCTTCAACTCTGCTCTGGCTCATAATAAAACCCCACTGCCGATGCTGAATGCTGGTGTGGTAGCTGTTTTCATTCTCCTACATGGAAAAAAAGAGCAGGCTGAGGCTTTTTCTCCTTTATGCCTACTACAGAAGCAGAGCAGAAATTGCATTTTAGGAGGAGAACAGTCTGTGGTCAGAAGAGCAGCTCCACAGGGGACACTTGCAGGATCAGCATGGCAGGACTGAGCAACTGGAGGGTCACAGGCAGATCCCACTTTTTTGGCTGTCAACATTTTGAGGAGAGCCACAGCGAAGTGAATGCAAAGGCAAAGAAATCCATCTCCTGTTCAAACAGCCCAAACAACACCAGCAGAAAGACTGATGTGGCATTTGATTTGTCCTGTGCTGGCACGGAGTTCTAGGGGCTGAAATTCAGCAAGCAAACAACTTCCACTGGAGTGAACAGCTTTTCTTGCACCTTAACCCAGCTGCAACCCAACTGGGACACTGACAGAGCTCTTCCAGGTCACTTTGCAAGAATTTCTGCTTGGCCAACACAGGAGCTGGTCCCAAGGCATCAGGGGGAGCAGCTCCAGAAAACAGAGTGCAAGGGTATGGGGCCAAAGGGATGAGTACAGCTGAGCACATGGTTACACAAGTAACTTCATCACCACGGTGCAGCAGTGCCAGGGAGAGTGCTCAGGCTGGTTGCAGTCATTTAGGAGGTGAAATAACAAGAAATGCTGGGAAAAAAATGACAGGAGATAAATATTTATCTGCTCTGCCTGAAGACAGGGGAAGGGTAGAGGAATCAGCAGTGCTTAAGCACACAGACAGCAGAGGAACAAGTTAAATGAAGCTCATGGTGAGCCACAGTTCCTGTGCCAGCATCCTTTTCTGCCTTTGTAAAGCAAAGATTTTAAAAAAAAATTATTAAAAAAAATGTTTTAGTATTTATTATGCCTGGGAAATTCTCAAAGACATATCCCAAATCACATTTTAAATCTGACTTACTGACAGAAATTCTCTTTGTAACATATTCCTTATTATTTCAGAAGCCAATGTTGTGTAACAAAGAAATGTTCTGGATCTTTAATCCTTACTTACTCTCATTCAATTCTCCTGAAACTGACTGCCTATGAATATTCATATTAGGAAACAATCTCTTATCATCATGATATAAGGGAAAAAAACCCCAAACAACCACTGTTGTGTGGACTTACTCCTTCAGATTTCTTATCAGGGAAGATGCAAGTCTCTCCACCAGCTGTGAAATTACAGTAAACTTTGAAAGAGTCCCTGGAGCATCCTTGGTTAGGATCAACCCAGTATTCCCCTGGATGAAGGGAAGAGAAAGGAAGAAAGAATTAGCACTGGGAAGGAAGGGCAATGGGCACTTCAGTGACCATCTCCCCAGGGATGTCTCACTTCTGTCATAGGTGACTGTATTTTTTGGAAAACTGGTCATGTTCTGATTCCAGATAACACTGTGGCACCTTACAAGGAATAGCTATTATTATTTATCCCCATTCTTAGAACACAACAGAACATTTTGGTTGAAGGGACCTACAATGATCATCCAGGTCCAACTTTTCTCTATGCACTCCTTTTGTCAGCCACGTTCCCCATGAGGCACCAGGGCCAGGAAATCCTCAAATCCCTTTTCTTCCTGCACTCGCTCAGATTTACCCCGTGGAGCTGGGAACCCCACACTGTTCCCCCCTTCACCCCCTCCCATGCTGGGCCTCACCATCTGGGAAGTCGGGGTGACAGAGCTGCAGATCCTTGCAGGTCCTTGCTGGGTTGTGTTGAGTGCCCAAGGGATGCTTCATTTGCTCGATTTCCAGTTTCAAGGAATTCAGAGACCCAAAAATTTCCTCCATGCCATCTGCATAGTCCATGTAGTTGTCAGCATTCCCATCATCCACCAGCTGGCTGGCATCAATGTTACGCCTGGTCCTCTTGGGAGACTGGATGGGCAGTGGCTGGATGACTTCTCCAGGAGGACCCTGGTTTGTGGGGAAAGAATACACAACTTCTCAGTGGGGATGAGACACAAGAGGTGGACAAAGAAGCCACCAAAACATCACAGAATACACAAGATGTGTGAAACACCCCTGGTGGTACTGATAAAAAGTAACAACTGGTTCCATTGTCTCTTGTCATCTTCCCATTAGGAAGTTCTCCCTTCCCATCCTGCTTTCCTCTCCAGCATCTCTAAGAGGTACCAATCCATTGCTAAGAATCCTGACATGCTGAATATTTTTTCAGAAATCTTCTCCTTCCTAACATTACAACACCCATTAAATCTGAACCTCAGCTGACACTTCATGTACTTACAGGAGGTCCTGGGGGCCCAGGAAGACCCGATTCACCCTTTGGACCCGTTGGACCCTGGGTGGAAAAGAGAAAAACATGTGAGTGACTCAGGAAAAGACTCATGACTTATATCACATCCCAAAGCATTTCTATTAATAGCCTCTTGTGGGAAAAACTTTCTTCCT
Source organism: Florisuga fusca (assembly GCA_038090715.1). Taxonomy (NCBI): domain Eukaryota; kingdom Metazoa; phylum Chordata; class Aves; order Apodiformes; family Trochilidae; genus Florisuga; species Florisuga fusca. The sequence goes on from JAAWXA010000033.1 coordinate 8,864,129, forward strand.
GTCCCTTCAGGCACACAAAAGGAACCTCTTCACACCTCACCAAGAAAATATTTATTTTGGTTATTTTCAGAGCATAGGTAAAAGAAAATACTTGGGCTGAAGACCTCAAATTTTCCTTAGGCTTCCTACAGAAAAAGGATCTTCTGATGTAGGAAAACGCTAACTCTCCAAATCAATCCAACAGTTTTGCAAATAAATAAATAAGCAAAACCTTAAAATAAACGAAACATCAAATTTTGCATGAGGAAAAAAGACTTTAGGAAGTTGCCCAAGAGGAATTTTTAGCTGCTTGCACAGGAGATGTGCAGCATGAAACTTGCTTCAGCGTCGCCTTTCTCGCCGAGCTCTTGGCTTTCCAGCTCGCCTCCTCCTGCCTCCTACTCTGTTTTTAAATACCCCCAGCTTCCAGCAGAAGGTTTTCTCCTAAGGTCTCTGCACTGGGTTCCTCCTTAGGATGTTTTGCTGTTCAGTGAGGTACAGAGTGTGCAAGAGGAACCTTGCCCAGTGATCATCTCGGGGCTCAGCCAGCCTGGAAAGGCTGATGTGCTGCTTGGGCTGATTGCCTGAGTGGCACTGATGGGGGGAGCCACAGCAGGTTACACACTGAGTAACAGCTCCTCAGCCTCTTGTTTTAACAGTGTCTATACTCACTGATGAGCCTTTAGCACCTTTGGGACCAGGTGGACCCTGTGTAGAGAAAAACAGGGAAAGGAGTCAGTGTGTTTCCAAGCAGAGAACTCTAGTCTCCCCTTGGAGCAGTGTTAGACAAGGTGGGGGTTTAAAATCAACTTTTCACTTCCCACGTCCAATGTTGCTTTGATTTGCCCACCCCACAAAAAGCATTTGTGTCAGAGCAGTCTGTGCCAGTGCTCCACACTCCTGCCTGGATGGGGACTGGAAAAGCTGCTGTGGGATTGCTGTAACCCCAGGTCCCTGCTGAGGACACCCAGGAATACCCAGTGCTCTGGTTGTAGATAATCCAGAAGGAAGGGGGAGAAAAACAGGTGGGTTAATTGCCCTGCCTGGATGATGCCATGTCCCCACTCAACTCGGGTGTCCCTCACCCAGTGCTCCTGTAACTCAAGCAAGTGCTTCTAATGGGCTGAGCTGGGCAAACCCATTCCCATCAATATCCCCAGCCAAGGTCAGGCCAGGAAGAATGTTCTGGGTATCTCTGGGAGCCCTAATGGGAGTTCAGAAGGGCTATGTAGCTCCTGAGGAATTAAAAGATAATTATTTGTCCCATACCGGTAATCCTGGTGGCCCTGGAGGTCCAATTGGTCCAGAAGGACCTGTGATACCCTGAAAAATACAAGCAGAGCAAGGGTTGCCATGTGCTGGCATATAACTACACAAGTAAGATTTGCTCACAGGTGACCACAGTTGGAGGACTCTGTCCAAAACTGGAGCTTTAATTGGTTTTTAAGCATGTGCAGAGTCCAGAGAAGAGCTTGACCTTGGAATCCTGTATCTCATTTAGGCACAAAGTTGTAAAAATCAGTCCTCTGGATACATATTTAATGTTACCAAGGTTATTCGACTCTTTTCATCTGACCTGGGGAATCTGCTTTCCCCTAAAATGGGTCATTTTGGAGCCTCTCTTCATTTCATATGTAGAACAAACCACATGAAGATAGAAAAATACTCCTCATGAATTAGCAAGAGTCTCCTGCCAAGGTCGACCATCTCTGCTGGGCTGAACCTGCTGAAGGACAGCAAACCCCACTGCTCCAAAGCACATTCCCTGAAGGTCTTATGAAATACACACCTGCTCTCCTTTGGGTCCTGCTGAGCCCTGGGGGCCTGGGAGACCTCTGTCACCCTTTTCTCCCTGCTCTCCTGGGGGTCCAATAAGACCAATTAAACCTGGATGACCCTAGGGGAAAAGAGCAGATGTTAATTGTGACCTCTCATCAGAGGTAACTGAACACCAAAGCTCCCCAGCAAAGACATTTTTAGATAGAAACCAAGTATCTAAGGTACCCCTGACACCTGGGAGTGGCAGAGCAGAGCAAGGCACTAGGTTTCTGCAGCCCTAAATTCTACAAATATAGAAAGAGAATTGCTACACTGGAGCACCTGCTCATTTTGTGCCCTAGCAGATAACAGATCAATCCTTACCAGATCAGAATCCTGCCCTAAAGCCAAGTGTTTGCATCCTTTAGGGCACACACACAACTCTTCATCTCTCCTTAAAGATACGTCCAATACTTCCAGAGCATGAGAGAGAGCACCTGGGGCTGGTGGCACCCCTCAGCCTTGTCCTGCCAGCTGCAGGACCCCTCTGCAATGACTTTTTTTTTAATTTTTTTCCCCCAAACCAGGACATGGACATCAGGTCACACAGCAAGATTGTGGGAACCATTCTCACCTTCTCCCCTTTAGGACCAGAGTCTCCTTTAAGACCAGGCAAACCCGGAGGGCCCTTTGGGAGACGGGGGAAAACAAAAGAGAATTAATTCATGTAAAGTGCATTCACCTACAACAAAAACTCATGGAATTTGATGCTCCGGACATACCATTGGGCCTGGAGGACCATCTGGGCCAGGAGATCCTGGGAGACCTTGTTCACCCTGTAAAACAGTGCAATTCCCTCACAAAAAAAAAAAAAAAAAAAAAAAAAGCATTGATACCAGCAGTGCTCCCAGCTGGGATTATTATGATTATTCACCTGGCCCCTCTGCCAGGGACTGTTTGCCCTGACTTCTCACAGATGGGAAAGGCAAAAGGATTTATGTTCCTTTCATGCTCAAAATTCTGCTGGAAAAGTGACTTTGGAGCTCATGGAGAACTGGTGAGCAGACCCAAGACTCAAGGAGAAGATGCTGGGAGCTGATATTCACCATAACATTTCCACTAAAGATGTTTTCTCTGCTTCCAGGCATTTAAGCCCAGGCAGAACATTACACTGGAAGAAAGGTGTTTTCCAAGGTGGATGGGTTATGGTAAAGCACCAGGACCAAGCCTGCCCAGAAGCTTTCTCAGACTTTGCTCAGTTTGGGAACACTCACAACTGGCCCAGGAATTCCTCGCAGGCCGTCGGGGCCGGGCTTCCCTGGAGCACCTTGGGGCCCAATAGGACCAGTCTTCCCAGGAGGTCCTTCCAAACCAGCTTCACCCTAGACACAACAGACACTAGAGTTTAATTTGCACTGGGGCATCAAACAACCTTAAATATGCTGTGGCTGCTGCCAGGATGTCACCGAGTGGATGCAGCTCCATGCAGAGCAGGTAAAACTTTCTGTTCCTTGACTTTCCTGCTGATCCCTTAGGCACCAAGGACAAACCTCCAAACTCCTCCTCTCTTCAGCTTTACCTATTTCTGCTGATTTCCAGCAGAAACAGCCCTTTGGCTGCCCAGAGCAGACAACTTTCCTGGGCTTGGGCTGGGGAGATGAGCTAGCAGAGGATATCCTCCATCACCAGCCCCAGCGAGATGTATAATGTGCAGTCCCACTCCACACTTCCCCACCACCCCTACCAGAGCAATCACAGTCCAATAAAGCTGTGTTTGCCCTGGGAGGGCACACAGGGCTGTGCACGTCACATTATTTACGACATATTCAATTGCCTTTTATGTCACTTTGTCATTTCAAACTGAAGACAACATTTCCACGACTTTACTAGACCCTAATTATCTCCACAGCACTTATTAAAAGATGAAACATAAACATAGATTTGAGGCCAGTGGCCCCAAATTTAGGCTAATTTGTTGTAGCATGCAGCGACACCAAATCACTGCCTTTCAAACTCTGATGTTCTCAGAAGATGCATACAAAGGATGTGGTAGAAGTGAAATCCCATCCAGCTCTTACCTTGGCTCCTTTCTCTCCTTGCCTCCCTTCAGGACCAGCAGGACCAGGAGGGCCCTGGAGAAAGCACAAAATAGATTCAAAACACAATTAGATCATGCTGCTCTGCAATGGTCTGCTGGAATTAGCAAACTGATGCTACAGCCCCAGGGAAGAAGACAAAATGGAGACAAATATCCCTGAAAAGCTTTTTAAATTAGCTTCTTGCTAAATGAATCCCTGGGCTCTACTAGCAAGGCTGGAAGAGCAGGAGCACCTCATCTTTGTATTTTCTCTGGGTGCTAAAAAACCTCAAAAAAATCCATGGGGTTCAGTTGACAACTTCCCACCAATTTCCAACAGCTGTGGATGGTGCAGTAATTTCTTTTTTCTGTTTTGGTGGGAGCTTTTTGTTTGTTTTTTTGTTTTTTTACATGCTGCTGCCTCGCATTTCCTGTAGACCTCATGAGAACATTGGTTTCAAAAAGAAGGAGTAGATTTGGAAAAAAAACCCCTAACCAAGCATCTTACCCTTTTTCCTGGAGGTCCGGAGGGGCCTGGCTCTCCCGTGGGACCTGGGGAACCCTAGATGGAGAAGGGATGAGAACAAGCCATAACTGCACCACAAGAGACAGGAAGGAGGAGCCAACATGTCAAAGGCAAGTCAAGATCCAGAGTTTGTGCTAAGATGGGGGGTGGGTGACCAGGACAGCTCCTGACACCTCCTCGGGGTGCAGGCGGTATCTTGTTTTATCCCTTCCCACCACGTGGAACCAGAAGGCACAGCACAGGGAAGAAGGCAAGTTTGAGATTTTTTTGGCTTTCCATAAGCTGCTGTTTGCTGTCAGGATGCATGGCTGAGCAGGCAGGGGGGTGGCAGCAGGCAGGGGGGTGGCAGCAGGCAGGGAGGTGGCAGCAGCCAGGCTGGCACAGCCAGGAGGGACACCCATGGGGGGACCAGGGCAGCAGGAGCTGGTGGGAATTAGATGCTCTGTGTCCTTCTGTGCTACAACTCCTTGGATTTGCACACAGAAACCATGGGGACCTGTTGGGCACCAGATCTCATCCTGTTACTCACAGTCTGTCCAGGTTCGCCATCGTCTCCTTTGTCACCAGGGGGACCATCTTGACCCTAAATGAGAAGACAAAACCCACACGGGCATGTTTGGGGTGGGAATGGAGATGAGCAGTGTGAGCAGCAGCAAGTCTGGTTCAGCTGATCTTCATGTCACCAGGCACCATCCCTCCCCATCTCCTGCTGGGAACACTGGCCAGCAAGCATCCTGTGCCAGATGCTATGGAGAGCAACGTTCATACAGCTCCTGCCCCAAAGGCTGTAGCATGGGCAGACAAACCAGACAGAATTCCTACTTTTTCCCAAGTAAAAGGAAGAGTGAATGCCAGAGGGGCTGCTGGTGTATCAGCAGCACAAAGAGGAGGAACCTAACTGCCCCTCTGTGAGACAAACACTTACAGCTGGACCAGGTTCTCCAGGAGGACCAGGGTCACCAGGGAAACCAACTGGACCCTGCAAAGAGAGAAGAAGGACATCCCCAGGTTAGAGATGTGGTACCTGAAGGACTGCAGAGCACTAGTGCCAGCTGCTGCAGTGACAACATGAGGTCACCCCGTGGAGCAAAACCCCAGTTCTCTCTCCTCAGACACAGTCCTAGATCACATCCCACCTTTGCATCTTCAGTGATTCCATCTCCTTGCAGCCACTGGTTCAGCTCTGCATCCAGCCTATGCAAAGCTCCAGTGTCAAGGCTGGAAGTTTCACTGGGTTTCTCATAACTGCATCAGGCAAGTGACACTGAAATCCTCCCAGCTTTGGGGGGACGTGCAAATCAGAAAATGTTGCTTTTGCTTCCTCCATGCTGTGTAACATTTTTGGCATGAAGATCCTTTTAAAGTGTTTAACGACTACAACACTTCACCATTCTTCTCCACACAATGTCTGCTGTGTACTTCAACTGATTTGGGAGAACAGCTTTCAGACCAATAATGCCATATCCTACAAGCCCATCTGTTAAGAGAGATGACTAACTCCCCTGCCTCCTCTGCTGTTTCATGCCAGCTTTGCTTATCGCATAATAAATTTCTTCAGCCAGCAAGCATCAAAAGAAGCCGGGAAGATAAATACTGTGCTGGTGTCATGTGGGATAAATCAGTATTGCTCTGCTGGCTTCAAGAGAGCTACAGCAATTAGCATCAGCAGGGATCCGACCCTAGAGGTACAACTCCCAAATTCACATAAATCTTCACTCTGGTGCAGAAGACCTTGGTCAAACCTCAGCTCAAGTGCAAAGTGTACCTGCTGCCTTCTCCGTGGGGGTGAGATTTCTGATCAGCTGCAAAAAGGACTAATAATTCAAGTATTGCTGGGAGATATGGTACAGCTAGGTCTTTTCCTCATTAGCACCCTAGAGAAGGGGACTGATATCACGTAGCACTAGAGGAGTAATTCTCTGGCTGATAAACTATTGCAAATTTCCACAAAAATCTCCGGAGAACATCTTTTCTCAGTTGAGTGAGAGGAGGAAGCACTGCTTGGAGAGGAGGGGGTACTTACAGGGCTGCCCTTGGGACCATCATCACCTGGTGGACCTTTGGGACCAGGTGGACCAGCAGCACCAGAGGGACCTGCTTCCCCCTTTTCACCTCTTTCACCTTTGGGACCCTGTGAAGGACAAAGGGTGTTTCTATTATCTAGGAAAACAACTTACCATCATCCTTTAATCAGTTCTGAGAAAGAAGCTGTGTTTGCCTCTCCAAACACAAGGACATGATTTAGCAGTCCCTTCCCACAAAGATTAACTGGTGTTCATGTCGTTCAGCCGTGGGTAGTTCCCAGTTGGTGACTAAATGTTAGACTATAAATACCCAGCAATGTGGTGATGTGTCACCCCACACCCAAACCAAGGATGTGGCTGATTCCAGCCCCATCCACAGCTGCACCTTCAGCACCCCTGCAACCAGGGGACACCACTGAAGGAAAGATCTTCTCCATCAGACCAAGAGCCACCTTGCAGGATACTTACTGGGAGGCCAACCTCGCCAGGAAGACCAGGCTCACCAGATTCACCAGGTTCACCCTATAGAAAGGAAAAGAGGTTGAGCAGTTATATTTCTGTAGGGTTTTCTGCTGATGTAGCCAAGACCTGACATGAGTGTTGTTGCAAACTCTTGCTGGCTTCAGTTAGGGTTTTCTGGGTGCTTTACCTTCTCTCCTACTGCACCAGGATTTCCTATTCCCCCGGGAGGACCCTGTGGACCATCTGCTCCTGGTGGTCCAGATGGACCTCTGGGTCCAGGTGGGCCTGGCGGGCCCTGAGAGAAAAAGGAGATAAATTTAAGAGATGTTTCTTGGAGCAATGTCTATGGCAGTGCTGAAAAAAAGAAGAGTGAACCCAGCTTACCATTTGCCCAACGTCACCAGTCTCTCCTTTCTCCCCAGGTGGCCCAGGCAAGCCCTGTGGAGGTGGAGAAGATGAGTTTTAGCTGTGAACACCTCACAGCCCCCCAGCTCTCATTACCCTAAGTCCATCCTTGCTGCTGCAAATTACCTGCAAGCCCACTGGGCCGGGGGGACCAGGGAAACCTCGAGGTCCTTCATCACCTTTCTGACCAAAGAGGCCTTGCTGTCCCCTGGGACCTGGCTCTCCATCAGCACCCTACAAAGAAAGAGTCTGACACAGCTTGGCAAAGGCACCTGGTAGGTACCAAGCCCCATCCCCACCAGCTCCTGCAGCTGCCAGGGGCAGTGCAATGCCCCCAGCTCCTGCCCTGGGCATCAGCAGTGCCAGGCAGAGAGTGCTGATCCTTGTGGTGCTCCCCAGGAGATTTTATGGTAAGAAAGGGAATTTCTGTTAACCAGGGACAATACTCACAGCTGGGCCAGGTTGACCAATAGGACCCTGGGGACCGGTGGGACCTGGTGGGCCCTGCCATGAAAGAGAAGTGCAGTGGCACTGTTAGGATCACAGAGTCAAAAAAAAAAAATCCACCTGGAAAAGGCAATGCCCTTCAACACAGTCTCTAGGAAATACACATTAATTCCCAAAAGAGAGAGGAAGGACAGGGTCAGGACACCCCAGACACACCAGCATCCCTCAAGCCCTGGTGCCAGGGGCACAGGGGACACGTCTGAACGTGGGTTTGCCCAAGCAGAGCAATCTCACACTGCTCAGTTCTCTCTAACCACTTCTGTGTTATTTATTTTCTCTTCCTCAAGCTCTGAGCAGCACAGAAAGGGTGCTGTCGGGTGCTATAAGAAGTACAGCTGAACACCCAACTCTAATGGCGAGGGCTGCTGAAGTTTCACAGCTATTAGCACAGTCCATGGGTGACATGGAAACATCTCAGAGTGTTCCTGGGAGCTGGAGGCTCACACTTCAGGCACTTGCTCTTTTTTTACATTGTGTGGGCATTTGATGAAGCAAAGGAGAAGATGAAGCAGTGATAGAAAGAAGTTAAAATGATACTGGTTCCTGTTTCCATCAAGCCCCAAGCATGGCCATACCCCTCTAGGGGAGCAGCTATGAAGATTTCCACCCTACTCACCTGCTCCCCTTTGTCACCCTTGCTGCCCTTCTGGCCAGGCTCCCCGATCTCACCCTGCCAGGTACAAAGGGTACAAAGTTAGTTCACTTGGTCACCATGTCCATATCTCAAAATGTTCAACCAATAGTCCTGTGTGTCTGCACACCCATCCCCAAGGATGCCAATTCCCCCAGAAGTACCCCAGAATGTTCTGAAATAGGTCAGAGCTTTGGCCATTCCAGGTGTAATCAAACTTCTGCATCCTGAAACTTTCCTTAGCTGCCATGAGATGCAAGAAGCATCACTTTGCAGATCTTGTTAGCAGCAATGAAGGATTCATCCCAGCTGATGTTTTCTAAGAATACTCCAGTCCAGAGGGGCTTAATAAGAGGGTGGGGACAGGTAATGAATTTGGAAAGGCCAGGTACCCATGGGCAGGCTGCCTGGTACAGGATTTGAGGAGGGAAACTGGATTTCAGTAAGTGGCACAGCTCTGTTTCCCTGCTGCTCCCCAGATCAAACTCTGCTGATCTCATGGGGTTCCAAGTGCCAGAAGATGTCCCTGGTGTCAAGACCAGCAGCAAACCCAACCCAACGTGGTGAAAAAGGAGCTTAGTGGCAATAGGGGACATTGCCCAGGTCCTTCCCAGAGAGACCCTGCCCAGCAGGGAGCTGCTCCCACCTTGTCTCCATCTTCTCCAGGGGGTCCAACAGGACCTGCTGGCCCTGGCAGTCCCACTGGGCCCTGGATGCCATCCCGGCCAGCTGGTCCTTGGGGACCCTTCTCACCCTGGAAGCAGAAGAAGCAGATAGGTCACACAGAGCTCTCCTCCTCCCTCCAGCCAACCCATTACATCCCATTAGTGTTTTATTCAGCTGCTAATGACCCCTGCCTATACGGGCAGGTAGAGCACAACCAGTTCCAGATGATATTTCATCAGGCTCTCTGTGCTGTCTGAAAGAAGGCAAGATTCCTATCTTGAGTGAGAAAGACAGAACAAACAAATCTGAGCAGCGAATACCCAGACCACAGCTGCAATTTCACTGCTATAGCAATATAATCAGATTTAATCTGAACCCTCTGCCATCTCTCTCTGGATGACAAACAAGACCTCAACTAATTTTTATGCCTGTAAGCCAGTTTTTATTGATTCTGATCCTGGCTGCCCCAGCACTCATGGTCGGCTCCCTCCCTGGCTAAACCCCAACTCATGGGGGTTTCTCAGGAGGCCCCGAGATCCCTCCTGAACTTCTGCACAAAGGAAAACACTTCAAGTGAATAAAGCAATTTCTGCTGCTTAAACATCTCCCATTACCCTTCAGACCTGGAGCCTTCAATCACATTTGTTTGTTTACAGGAACTGAACAGTGAATATTTTTCAGTTTCCTCGTACATAATTTAATTGCATCTGAATCCTGGGCTGCTCTGTGCTGAATAATTAGATGCCACATAGATTGCCTATTCATCTCTCCACAGATACATCATGTAGGTACTTGGCAAGACAGATGTTCATAAAGCTGATTCACCAGGAAGCCCTTGCCTCTGGACTAGCTGCTGGAGTTTTAATAAGCCAGCAAATGTGGAAAGCAGTGGCTGATAAACACTTCTGATAACAACAATCCATCACCCTCAGCATCCCCGTGGTGTCTGAAACCACCTCAGCCAGAGCTTATTTCATGGAATCACAGAATAAGCTGGATTGGAAGGCAACTCTAAAGGCCACCTAGTCCATCCCCCCTGCAGGAAGCAAGGACACCCTCAACTAGATCAGACTGCTCGTGGCCTCAGCAAGCCTCACCTCGGATGTCTCCAGGGATGAGGCTTCGAGCCCCTCCCTGGGCAACCCGTTTGGCTGGGTCTGAAGCCCAGTTTGAAGCTGGAGGGAGGTTTTTGAGTCCCTGCAAAAACAGTTGGGTGCAAATGAGAAGCTCAGCCTTCCTCCTCAGGCCTGGCAGGGCGCCGTGCTCTCCGGGGACAAAAATAGTCACAGCAGCCCACTCCCTCCTGCCCGCACGTGACGTTTCCCGTGCGTGGCCGGGGAGCGAAAGACGCGCGAGCGCGCGGGGGCTGGTGACAGCGAGGGACCATATGGCAGCACTCAGCTGGGAGCAGCTCTTTCCAGCAGGATGCCTGGGAATGCTAATGCCATAGCAGCACGCAGCATCCTGGGAAAAGGAGCCAAAGCCTGGGCAGCACCTTGGTCAGGGCAGAGCGAGGGTAAAGGGTTGATGTGGGCTCAGCGGGAACGGCTGCGGCTGATGCATCCTTGGGAGGGGTGATGGGGTTGGTTCAGCCCTCTGCACACAGACCTGTCCTTTGGCTGGTTGGCATTTGGAGGTCACACAGGCTGTCATTTCACTTGGCCTCATCTCTTCTTGTTGCCTGAGGAGAGTTTGATCCCTGGGACCACATCCATTGGGTGTCTATTCAGTGGGTGATGCACCCAAGATGAGACCATCCCTTCCTAATTGAAAAAATTCTCCTTTTTTTTTTTTTTTAATCTTTTGTACACAGACCAAGAGAATGTCTCCATACTCAGCTTCCTACTACACACATTTTTAATTGACCCGTAGCTGTTCATCTTTATACTGGTACTTACTGGGGCTCCCTTTTCACCTGCAGGTCCTGGAGGTCCCTGGGGGCCTGGTCGCCCTGGCAAGCCTATTGGGCCAGCTGATCCTGCAGGACCACGCTCGCCAGGAGAACCCTGTTCAGAGAAGAAGGAAGGAAGCATTAGCTGGAGTATTGAGCTTCACCTTTATATAGAAAGAAGGAAACGCAGCAGTAGGATGCTGCAGTGTGTCATCTGTAAGTGAGCACATCTGCTGGGGGGACTGCCACGTGGTATCATCAGCCCAAGAGGTCCTACAGCTCTTTCTTAATTAAAATCCCTGGAAGGGTTTTGTTCTCCCCTGGATGAGGCCGGGAGCTCAGTTTCTGGGAGGGACACAATCAGCTTGGAACAAGAACATGAGCCACTTCATGACCAGTGCAGCAGGAGGGGTTGGATGATGAGTATTTTCTTCCAGGAGGGCCGCACTGAACGTGGGTCTCCAGTGAGGACAACCTCCAGAGGGAAAGCTGGTGCCTTGGGAACAAAAATCTCAATGGCCTGAGTCATCCCTGTTCCTTTGCCTTATCATGTATGTTCACAGATGACATGTGTGTCTTGTAAAAAAAAAAAAAAAAAAAAAAAGCAACATCCAGGAGGTCATTAGTGTAAAGGAAATGAAGGATGGAGCCCTGAGCTGTGACTAACCCTCCCTTTTGCCTTGCCAAGCTTGTAAATGTGTTCAGTGGTGGCTGTGAGGATACTCACTGCTGGACCCGGGGGGCCTGGGGGACCTTCGTTGCCTTTCAGCCCTGGAGAACCCTGGAGGGAAGAAAACAAAGTCATTTGGGGAGATGAGAGCCTCACCCAGCACCTGGGCTTCCAGCCCCCTGGAAAAACCCTGCAGCCTCTACTCACAATGGGGCCAGGGAGCCCTCTCTCTCCTGGGAAGCCTCGTAAGCCTGGGGGACCATCCTTCCCTGGAAGGCCAGCAGGACCAGGGTCTCCCTGCAATGACAGGGACAAATTGCTGAGGATCTGCAGGCTCCAGAGACCCAGCTCCTCTCTCTGGGCTCAAGTCATGGCGAAGCACTGGAGAACATCGTGTCTTGTCTGAATCATTCCTCTCTTTCCCTGGGAGAGAAGCAAGCAGCCAGGCTTGGAAGGAGGGTGAGGAATTCAGCAGGCTGCTGGTCCCTACCTTCGTTCCTTCTTTTCCAGTGAGGCCAGGAAGACCTTGTTCACCCGGGGGACCTGGAGGGCCTGGATGTCCTCGCTCACCCATTGGCCCAGTCTCACCAGTTGGACCCTGAAGAAACAGAGGTCGGGGAGAAGGTGGGGATCAGCTGAACAACCAAGGAATGAAGAGGTGCAGGCTATCCCTTTGCTCCTTAAGTTGCAATGAGGTAGAAGATCCTCCTTCCCCCTTAGCTATCCCCTCAGTACCACCAGGAACCCCTGCAGAGATGCCTCCTTTTGCCTCCACTGGGAGAAGAGCAACTTGACAGACTAGAGGCATTGGGAACCTCTGAAATGAGACTGTTCACATAAATGAGATGCTACTGCTCCAATTATTACGCTTAGGGATTTTTTTTGATAATTAAAAACTTTTTAAGTACTCTAGAATCATGGAGGCTCTTATACAGGGCATAAATGATGGACCAGGCCTGTACCACACGGCAGTCCCTGCACCATCTCTGCCCTACGCAGGCACCAGAGCTGACAAGGGGAGCGTAAGGCCCAGTGCAGAAAGTTCCTCACATTTTGGAAGACAAAAACCCCACATGTACAAAGCTATCACATCCCTGCAGACTGGTGTCCCCTGGGAGGGTGGCTGTCACTGGTGGCACACTGCAGGGTGCCACTTAGTGCCAGCAGAAGGCTAACGCCACGCTCGCCCACAGCATCACGCTGACAGAGCCAAATGAAACCTCCACAGAACACAATCTGCAAGTTGAGAAGACAGGGAGAGGCAGGGAACTGCCCCTCATCAAGGAATTTACAAGTCGGGGAACTTTAAAGGGTCATTAAAGAGGACAAATTTATTGTTTTGTAATTAAGGAGCAACCTCCCTGGCAGCTCGGGCCAGCAGACTCAACCCAAAGGCAGCACTCAGGACTCTGCCCCCAAAACTGGTGCCCCAAACCTTGCATGCCCCCACTCGAGGGTGACAAATCCTGGTTGTGCACTTTCTATTTCCAGGCTGCACCGAGCTCGTTGTGGCTACAAGAAAAACAGCCCAACTCTGGCAGACCCAGCAGTGCTTTATGTTAAAGGGGGATGAGCTTCTTGGTAACTACCTGTAAGAGCACATTTAACTTTCTGGTTGCTTAAGGTTTTTTGGTCAGGCTGTGGGTAGCTGGCTTCTCACTCATCCTACACCAACTTTACACCAAGGTAGTTCTGTTAAGTTCACAGGAGCCACCTCAGTTACAGCAGATTTCAACGATGCCATCCTAATGCCTGGACAAGGTGGGCTGGGACCCACTGGAGTCATTTCACACCTTGGCCAGGAATTTCAAAGCCACCAAGCTTTCTTGATACCCCTGGAAGAGGAGTTTTTGTTTCCTACCTGAGGCCCTACAACACCAGGGGGTCCCGGAGGGCCAGTCTTGCCTTGGAAACCCTGTTAGAGAAAGGGAAAAGAGAAATTAGATGACATTTTGCTGAAGGAATGCTCCTGTGAGGGTCACAGGCTGCCACCAGTGCTGCTCCTCTGGTGGGACTACTGATCAGGAATGGGTGGACACCCCAGAACAAAAGAAACATGAAATCAGAGAATGGAAATGATGTACTTTTACATATATACACAGGGGCAAACCAGAGGAAGAAAAGGATTCCCAAAGCTCAGCTCTGCTGTGGGGTTTGGGTTTTGGGGTTTGGCTGCAGGATTGCCCATAAGTGCATCAAAAAACTGCTACACTCATAAAACCTACAGAGAAAAAGGCTGTTAAAAAGTCAAAACGTGAGAGTTTCTTCATGCTGCACAATTCTTAGTAACCATTTCCCTTCTCCTGCTCCCTGTTCTGCTTTAGGCTTAGCCCCCAGGAGCTGGGAGCCTGGGTGACCATCTTCCACTTTGGGCACTGGCAGCCCCAGTCTCCAGCCCATCTGAAGCCCACAGCCCACCAGCCCTGGGGGCTGCATGAAGCTTTATTTTCTTTATCAACAGCTGTTGAAAGAAATGACAAATGTTCTCCTCTCTAAATGCTGCTGATGAGGAGCAAAGTCTCCATGACAGCTTCTTCCAGTGACATTCTGAAGAGTGACAATAACCAACTATCCCCACTGTGATTGTTTGGCTCTCCTAAGCCACTCTTTAAACAGCACATTAATTATCATTCTTCCTATAGCACGCTGACAAGCTTGAGAAATGGCATTTAGGGCACACAGACTCTGTTCTCATTGCCACAGAAGATGATCAGATAAATCCTGAGCCAACGGTAATGTGTCATGCTAAAAAAACCAAACCCTACTCCATGCTATTTTATAGCTGTCTGCAGGTCACAGAAAATATCCTGTCACTGATGGGGTAATGGCAAAACATCTTTCTGAAAGAATGTACAATTTAAGCTCTTATCGTGGAAAAAGATTTCAGCCAGTTTTGTGCAGGACTTCTCCTATTAATCTGAAGAAAGGGGTTTCCTTTTATCCTGCCTGAGCCTTGGGCACAGTTTTTAGTGGTTTTCTTCTCTTTTAGATCCAATCTTTTTAAATTTAATGTGGCCAAATATTTCATTATCCTTCAGTGTGCCTATTTGCTACTAAATGAAAAGTAAAACGATGGGAACTATTTGACACGCAGATTTCAAGTTTAGATTTTCTTCTAAAACCTGAGGTGAGGATACAGAGGGAGCTGCTGATGTGGAAATAACATTTAAAACAGTTTTTATGTTTCTCTCTTTGCTTTTTAGCTCCATGTGATGAAGGCAGGACAGAAAAGAGACTTCTGCTACCCGGGCCTGCACACTTCTGCGTGCACCCCAAAAGGATTCAGGGGAAAGTGATCTTTGCAACCTTGTTGCTGGCACAAATGAACAGATTTTGGGTTTTCTGGAAGCATTCCCCTTTGGTAGACAAACTACTGCTGTAATGACTTAAGCAGGCTGTTAACTAACACCTAAATTTCAGACTCCAAATAACTGAAAGCCCCGTCTCCATTCCCATTCGTGCAGACCTGGGAGTTTGATGCTTTGTTCCAGTCTCAGGAGTTGATACCAACAGATACAAGCAAAGTTTTTGCTGCTTCTAATTTAAATGTAGGTGTCCTGGAAGTTGCAGATAACTCAGCAAGGGAAAACTAAATGTCAGAGTCAGGCTCTAGCAGGTGAAAACTCTTCTCTTCACCTTTAAGTTAATCCTGGCCCGAGGAGTGCATGTTCAGAAATGCCACAACTACTGCATTAAAGTCAGTCTCATGGAGTGTAAATAAATACCTGGTGTTGCACTGAGCAGTATTTGCATTGCCTTGCTTAGCAAATGCCAAGCAAGTTAATTAAACTGTTGTGTGAGAGGGAAAAAACCACATGATGTGCAAAGCTTTTCTAATGCTCATTTGCCAGGGAAGGCAGTGGAGAAAAATGCAAAGCTGAGTAGAGGAAGTTATTGGTTTGTTTGTGGGGGTTTTTTTTTAAATTTCCCTGTAAAATAAACAGAGGAAAAAAAAAAAAACCAAAAGAGTCTATCTGCTAACATGCAGCATGAGGGGAGAGGGACACATCAACAGCCAATGAGCTGGAAAAGGAATTAACATCTCCCCAGAAATGCCAAACAGAAAGACACTCATCATTGCATGAAGAAGAGCACATGGCAGGAAGGTCATCTGGGATTGAGAGAGATATGAACTGATGCACAACCCTCACAGAAATCATCATCACAAGCACCCATCCTGCCCAGGAGAGGATTGCTTCCTGCAGACCATCCCATGGAGAGCCACAGACCTCCAGGGAAACCAACCATGTGGCCACATCTCCCCAGCTGCACAGAAGGATTCAGAAAAACCAACTGGAAAGATGAGGCTCAGGACTTACGATCTGCCCAAGAGTTTTGGCTACTTACAGTTTCTCCTCTCTGGCCAGGGTGACCAGGCAATCCATCCTTCCCAGGAGGACCCTACAGCAGAAAACCAGAGGGAGAATGAACGTGACCAAGTGCTCAGCAGCAAAACTGATAAAGAACTGAATCAAACCCACTTGCCTCCTTACATTAGTTCCCCTCCAGTGAAATGGGGGTGCTTAGAACCCTAAAAGCCCTTTCCAACACGTCTTCCAAAGGAAAGATTTATATTACAGTTCCACTGGAGGAGTGAGTTGTCCACCACAGGGAAGGAAACCACTCCAAAAAGGTTTCTAAGATCCCCACCAGGGTATAACAGTAGCAGAGACAAGTGCTCTCCTCTCAGTATACAGAGGGAAAATAAAGACCAAAGCAACCATGAGAGATCCCAGTGATATGGAGTCATTGGGAAATTAACATCTACAATCAGCTGCAATTTACTTGGCTCTTTAAAATCCTCAACTGTGGGGTTATCATGATGCCTTTTATTGGGTGTCACTGGAGAAGTGGCTGTGACTGTGCCAGTATGGAAAAGGCTTTATGGATTTCTTTGCATGCTCTAGGAAGAGAGTTACTTACAGGGGGGCCTTTTGGTCCAGGAAATCCAGTCGGTCCTTGAGGCCCTGGTGGTCCCTGGGATGTAAAGCAAGCCAGAAAACACGGTTAAGGAACCTGGAACAATTTCTTTTTAAGTATTAGCTCTGTGTGAACAGCAGCTGAGCACAAAGCTGTGGACAGCCACCTCCTTCTACCCCAGATAAATGCCACGAAGTGCTAGAGGAACTGCATGGCACCACCACTCAAAATAATTCATGGGGAGAGAAGAACCACGGGGCATGTTTAACCAAGTAGCCGATCAAGCTGCAAAAGCACTGCAACATGAAGAGGGCCAACAACCTTCCTGGGACCTTCCCTCCCAGTGCTATGGAAAACAGGTCTCGTCCCTCTTCAGCTGAGAGGACCTGGGGAAAGCAGCATGAGGTCCAAGAGGACCACCTCCCCCAGAACACCAGGGCTCAGGCTGTCTGCACAAAACCCAGGGGTGACTTTTCCCATGGAGTGATGCTCTCCCAGGACATCCAAGGTCCCATTCAAGTCTTCCTTGGAGAGCTGAGGAAGGAGCTAACTCGTGACACCTCTCTCCACAAAAGCACGTCTCATCTCAGCTTTCCAAAGAGATTTTTCCTTTCCACCACCTCACCCCTACAAACCCCCCTCACGTGCTGTGTTACAGGGACAGGGCTGAGCCCTGAGCCCTGCTTTAGCCCCACCAGCTCATCTTACCCTTTCACCAGGAGGACCAGGGGGGCCATCACCACCGGAGTTGCCCTTTTACAAATAAACAAAACAACACACCATTAAAAACACATCACCACCATCATAGCTGCTGTGCACAAAGAGGTCAACTGGCACCAAGGCCATGGTGACACCCCACCAGCTCCCCCTGCTCCTCTCTATTAATAATTCTCCATCAGGCGCAGCCGCCGGTGACGAACGAGCAGCTGCTCATTCCCTCCATGTTGCTTAATAAAAATCCAGGAAAGATAACGTCAGCGGGCTCAGGATATTTCCATCAAATAACAGCCTCCCTCAGAGAGATAAATGCTGCCACACAGATGAGATGTTTATCAAAAATTCATTCCGACACAAAGCCAAGACATTTATTTTTAAAGCCAGCGGCGCGGCTAAGAAAGTTTTGTTTCCCTCATGCCCAACAATTAATGGTCACTTTGTGGGTCTCTGCACAGGTTCTGGAGCTGAGAGTGCCTCCAGATTGGCAGGCAAAAAATAACAAACAAACAAACAGAATCCCTGGTTTACCAAGGGACCAATTGTGGGCACAAGGTGTGCGTGAAAAGTGGCTCAGCGAGGTCCTGGAGACCCCCAGCAATATGTGTCCCTTCTCCATGGCTCAGCCCAAGGCCTCTAAGGTGGTTCAAATGTCACCAAAATGGCAAAGAACAGGGCTTAGGAGAAGTGACAGTGGATGGCAGGGTTGTGCTAGTCCCTGACATGCGGGAATCCCTCTGCTCCTGGTTGCAGTGGCTCTTAACTCACTGAAGTGTGGGCCAGCACATCTTCAGGACCTCTACAGATAATTTAAGGATGAGTTGTAAGCCATTTGGTTGGGTAATGAGATCAGTAGAAAAGGGAGATGGAGGGCAACAAACCAGACGGTTTCTTACACCAACTCTTGTTAGAACAATTCCAGCAGACTCCTCAAAACCTTACCTTTGGGCCAGGTTTCCCAGTGCTTCCCCTGGGGCCTCTCTCCCCACGTGGACCCTTAAAAACACACAAAAGATGGTATTTTAGCCCTTCTTCCTACCCACAGCACCGCACTGTGACCAGGCAAAGCACTCAGGTGTCAATGAGCCACCCCACAGAAGTCTCCATCACTGCTCCTGGAGCTCTCATCTTGTTATGACCTTAAGCAATGGTCACTGGGGAGCCCCAGCCCCAAGTCCCTGGGGAGCTTTAACTGCTGACAACCAGGTCCTGCCCAGTGAGGACATAAATCAAACCACACTTTCTCCTGGGCTTAACAGGCTTGCAAGAAGGAGGAAATGGATCCTTACCGTGGGACCACGCTGCCCCCTTGGACCTGGTTTGCCAGGTGTCCCCTGGAACAAAAAAGAAATGAAGAGGAGTTAGGTGACAGCCCTGGCAGGCTGAGCTCACAGCTGATGAGCCCACAGTGGAACCTTCTGCACATGAAATGTTCCCAGAATCTCCCTGGTTTTCGTTTGCAGTGAGAAAGACCACAGAGAGGTTTCCTTTCATCTTCTGCTTCTTGTATTTATTTTAAGTTATAATGCTTGGGCAGGTTTAGATGGCAACCCCAGCCCCCAGCTGACAACGACCATCTGAGGGAAGAAATTTAAGTATCCCAAAGTGCTTCAAAAACCACAAAGACTTTCAAAGAGGAGGCCACTAACAGATCACAGCCACAAAAACCCCCAAACTTTCTTCAACTCTTCCAGCCCCCAAACTCATAACCCCCTTTTTTTTTTCCCCATCAATCTCTGCTCATCCCTTCACCCAGCTCCAGAGGAGGGGAAGGTCCCCACCCCAGCCAGGACCTGGGCAGACTGCCTCCCTGACCTGGACTGGTAAATATTTCAGGAGTGGCAGTGGCAGAGCAGTGGTCCTGCTCAGAGCACTTATTTTATGCCACCCAATTAAGCTGCTCCACATTATTTACAAATCTTCCTTCATCTCTGTGAACTTTGTGCTAAACAAGTAATTGAAGAGCATTGTTTTGCAGCAGCAGGCTCATGGGATGTGACAGATGCACTCAGCTCCCTGCAACGGGGGATTCTGATGAATTCTGACAGAAAAAAGATGGAGACTGCTGGGTCCTAAATCTGGCATCACATTAAGCTCCATTACCCTATGCCTAAAAGAAAACTAATAGCCTGGAGCTCACTCCCTGAAAATGCTATTTTGGCTGGTGTCAAGTTACCAAAAAAACACCCCCAGGTTTAACATTCTTCCTTTGGACCTGCTATTTTTACCAATCCCCTATTAAAGGAGAGAAGAGAAAGACTTGCTTTCTATGGAAGGATGCTGAAAATAGAATTTGCCATTTTCTGCCCCAAATCCATCATCTCATAATCTTGTCTTCTCGTATTTGGCACTCATTAACCAGGCAAACATGAAACAGGAGCTGGAAAACTTTACAATCAACTTTCTTCAAGCTACTAAAATTAGTCCTGCTGAATCCTCCTTGTTCTGCAGCTCTCTTTAGTCAACCCTGCTGGCATACCCGTTTTGAATTAATTACAAAAATAATTTTCAAGTACTCCAGTTAGTTTTCCTTTAGCTACAGGGGGCTATATTCAGAGCAGGTGGAGAGGAGCATGTGCCACCTCCCTGCAGGTAGCCCCACACACTCCTCTCCTTCTTCCTCAATTCTATTTTTAAGCAAATTTTTCCCCTGCTTATTGGTATCATTAATCATGCATGCGGCACTCTGTGCTGTTGCAAAGAATTTATATAGCCCTGTAAATGTACACAGACCTATATTTTTCAAACAGGCAGACTGAGGGAAAGGCATCTAAATTCAGATTATTTTCTAGGCACCCAAATAGATGGTTGGATTTTGATACATCCACCCCCCCCTCCCCAAGGCTCTGTCAGACCAGGCAAGCAGGGAGATCTATTACCCTCTGCTAATGGCAGAGGCTTATTAACTCTAAAAATAAGACTACTTATTCACATCTAACTATTGAGTTTATGATCAGGTTTTAAAAACTTCCCAGGGAGCTGCAGGCAGCTGGGTGAGAATGGCTCCTTGACCAGGCACTGCTCACCACAAGCCTGGGAATATTTAACAGGTGATTTTTCTCCCCAAACATACTTTCCCCCCCTCCCTTTTTAATGTTTCCAGTCTTTTTGTGCCTCTGAACAGCCAGAAGTGGTGGTTTTCAGTTGGGGAAGCTCTTGGCAGTCTCTGCCAGCACCAAAATTGAGCTGCTGGCTGGTTCTTCTCCTGTACCTTTGGGTTTTACCCTTTGGTTTAATATTATATGAGTTGGGAAGACTATTTGGATTGCTGAGGTAATGAGTTGGAAAGCTTAGTTCCATTCCTAAATGATGATGATTGTAAGAAAAAAGTGTGATTCACATTCTTTTGGACACAAACAATCGCGTGGAGCAGCAGAACAGTAATGCTGTGTAAAAAGAAAAGACAAACAAATGTATTTGGGTTGTTTTAGCTGCAAATTGGGTTACTTCACAGTGTACTGGAGCAACAAATCTCAGAAACTCCCCTTTTTGCCTCTATTTATGTAGACATCCTCATAAAAACAACAAATTCAGCAGTCTCAGGAGGAACAGAGGGGGATTTATCAAGTCTAACTCAAAAAGGCTTAAATTCTGCTGATGGTCTCCATTTGGTTGTGTGGTATGATCCCAGCCCAGTCTATCATTCTGTATATAATTGCTTTTCACTTATTTCAAATCAGATACTCGGGAGCAAAAACAAATGCAAGCTGCTGGGTTTGGAGTAAAAAGGCAGAAATGGTCCCATCACACATTGGAGAGGGGAAAAAAAAAATTAAAATTACCATAAAATTAATCCATGTATTTCTGTATGACAGCAGTGTGCCAGAGCATGACTTAGGGGCTGGGATGCCAGTCCTTGCCCCAGCTCCTCACACACAAAAAAACCCCCCTAATTCCTATTTCTTTCCTTTACACCAAGAGATCCTGGACTTGGGCCCCTTCCCAGCAACCCTGCTGCCTCCTCAGTCCCTCTCAGCCTGGCCATTGCCAAAATCCAACCAGCTTAACCTTTGGGGAGATCTTCCAATCACATAAACAACCACGTCCTGGTATCTGCTCTGCTCTTTGAAAGCTTTCCCATCCCTGAAAGCTTTCCCATCCATCCCAACCATCTGGCTCTCCGTCCCACCAGAATAAAACCAGAGAAGATGGAGCAAGAGGGATGGGGCTGCTTGGGCTCCTCTCTGCCCTGCTGATGCCCTCCCTGTTTTACACCACCCAAAAATCCAGCCCAAAGCTTCTATTGCTGTATATTTGCTAAGGTGGTTGGGTAATTATAGGGCTACAGTGAATTCAAGGCTGTCGTGGCAGCTGCCTTATTCATGGCATCCCTCCTCCCACCCACAGCAGAGGCTGCAGTTTCAGGATGAAATGAAAATTATTCAGTGGAAAAAAAGAAAGGGGGAGAAGGGGGGGTAGGGGGGTGTGGATAAAACCCAAATTTCAGTGGCTTGATATTAATGTAGTGTGAAGTGATTTATATTTTCTGGGCTTCTATCACACACTTCTGTTAGAAGTCATTTGTATTTAAATGAGAGTAACAAGGAAACTGATTCCACTCGCTCTCCTCACTCCCCCTTTTTGTCCCTGGGACCAGAGCTGGTGCAGAAAATAACTTTATGTTTGCACTCTGAATCCCCTAATTCAAGCGTGGCTTCCACAAAATAGAAAAATCACCAGTGAAGTCAGACAGTCCCTACTGGGGAGCAAAATTTGTGGAGGTGGGGTGAGAGGTGGCGACCAACATTCAAAGGGTTTTTATGAATTTAGAGCAGTTCTCCTTGTTAAAAGGAGGAACTTAGAAGAGGGTTTTCAGCCACACACTTTCAATCTCAAGTTGGGCTAAAGCTGGTTTGTGCTGCTTCTGAACAGACTCACCCATCTCCAATAATTACCATTAATTAAAAAGCTCTTTGTGCCCTGAGCACAGCCTGACAGCGAGGGAAGGGCTCAGGTTCTGAGGAATCTCTTAAAATATCTTGAGGGAAATAGTCACAGTTTAATTGGAAAGCTGCAGCCTGCAGAGCTGACAGGGCTATTCCTGGCATCCTCCTCCTCTCCCAACAGCTGGCACCAGGAGCTTCTCACCAGCCCTGCTCCAGGGGGTGGAAGGAGGTGGGATGACCCTTCTTAGAGCATCCTCTTTGACCAAAAGCAAGAAGAGCATCAGCCCAGCTGCTGCCTGCATTCCCCACCTCCTCCAGGACCTTTCTTTGGAAGGGAAAAAAAAACCACCAAAACCAGCAAAGTGGCTCTTACCCGTGTGCCCTTCTCTCCGTTGGCTCCTGGAAATCCTGGGAAGCCAATTGAGCCCTTGGGGGAAAAAAAAAAAAGAAAGAGAGAGTGGCTCAAGAGACAGAAAGGGGCAGCAGCTCTGCCCATCCACACCAGGCACCCACAGGCAGCACCCCCTGACATCTGCAGCTCCCAACCCTTTTCTTTTTAAACTTTCTTCTAATGAAAACAGAACCGAAGCCAGACCTGAAATGACCTCAAGAAACTAAATTCATCAAAAAAAAAAAAAAAAAAAAAAAAAAGAAGAAAAAGAAAAAAGAAAAAAGTCCATACTTCATTAGGAGTCACTGCAAAAGCCCAAGCCCAAGGTTGTGCCTGTGCCTGGGGAACAGGCAGGTTTTGGGGTTTTAGCTCCAAAGTCAGTGTTGCACATGAAAATTTAACTCCTAGCTTGTTCCTTTTTGATGTGAGTGCCTGGACAATAGCTGCTTGAAACATGAATTAGTCAAAGAAATGAAAAAAAAACCAACCAACCAACCAACCAACCAAAATCCTACTCCATATGTAACACACAAATTGAAAAAAAAGCCCATCAACACCACAACCAGGAAACAATCTCTTGCAGATAAATATGTCTCAGTGTTAAACAAGCCTGCTGGTTTTTTCCAAGCAATGAACATGAATAATAAAACACGATTCTTTAAAAAAAAAAAAAGCTAACAAAAACATAAGTTTCCAAAGTCTCCAGGGTGTGTAAAAACTGGGCTGCAGCCTTCATCTGTGCAGTGGAATTCACAGTTTTAATTAAAAAAGAACAGTTGAAAATGGCCCAAATGAAGGTGGGCGTGTAGATAAGATGTAAAAGATGTTTGCAAAGCTGCAAACGGCAGTTTTATTTTAATTGCAGGGAGACCCTGATTCATTAGCTATTCTCCTTAATTAATTAGTTAAGACTAGCACAGATCTTTGAAAAAATATAGAACATAATACAAGGAGGACTATTATGCCTGTTACGAGCAGGAAAGCTCATGGGGAGACTGTTCCTACCATCACCATAGCAGTCCTCCATCCCACTGCTTTCAGGAGACTGGAATGATGCAGAACCAGGCACTGGTTTGCACCAGCTGGGGGTTGGCAGCTCTTTTTACCCATTGACAACCTTGTCCTGCCTGGGTGGGGAATGCTGCCATTCCCCCTCATCCCATTACCTCTGGTTGGCATCCCTCTCGGAGCATCCCCCCCCAGCACACCCCATTCCTCTCCCCAGTTCACCCAATCCACCCCAGTTACCTTTGGGCCCTGCCTGCCCGGGTAGCCAGGCAGTCCTGGCACGCCAAGTTTTCCCTGAAACAGAAAGAAAAGTGTGTGAGTGTGGGCAAGAGAGTCCCCAGCAGCAGTTCCAGAGCTGCACCAGTGGAAAGGGGAGATGCCAAGGGCAGAGAAGCCAAGAGGCAAGCAGAGGTGCCATGGAATGAGGGGATCAGGGCCCTGTGAGCATCCTCTGCCCTCTGAGGCTTTGAGGCAGAGCAAGTGGTGTAAAGGTGTGAGTAGGGCACGGTTACTTTTTGCTATAATATTTTTTTTTTAATCTTTTCAACTGGGTGCACCTCGAAATTAGACTGGAGGCCACCATACTTGTCATTTCTCCACTCTCCTGTCCTCTGGTATATTTTCCAGACATGGTACCCACACAGATAAACCTAAGGAGACCCATGACTGCATGAGCTCAGGTGACACCTGCAGTGAAACCATCTCCTCTGGGGCTCCTCTGCTCTTGGTGCTGGACCACTCAGGCCAGCCAGCACACAAAGATCCTGCAGCTCCTCTGCATCCCTCTGCCATAAAACCATCACCCCCATGCTGGACACTGCCCTGGGCCACCCATCTGAAACACCCAAAGAAAAGGGGGTTTTGCTGTAAAACACCCCAGGGAGGTTTTATCCTTGGGACTCACCTTCTCTCCAGCAGGACCAAGAGGACCAGGATCTCCATTGGGGCCAGAGCGACCTTTGGGACCTTCTGGACCATCCTCACCTCGGGGACCAGGAGGGCCAATTTCCCCCTGTTAAACACAAGACAAGCTTGGATGGGGCAGGCAGGTCCCAACCCCTTGTGTTTGCTGGCAGCAACACGCTCATGGCTGCAATCAGGTGCTCCCTGGAACTACTGAAAGCTGAAAATCTTCACCCAGAGGCTCAGAGGAGAAAGTCCTTGAGTGAACTGCAGGGTGTTATTAGAGTTATCATCTCCCACAACACCCATCTTTCCCTGTGCCCCCAGAGCACCCTTCATTAGGTGTGATTGCAGCACACTTCTTACACACCTCCTGCTCCCCCCGTGGCACTCTGATGGATGAGCAAGCCTTGGGAAGTGTTGGACTGAGGGTTGCACCAGGCAACTGGAGAAGACAGGCAAGGCTGGAGCTTTTGTGCTACAAATGGTTGGGAAATTTGAGAGTGGAGAGGACTGAGCTATTGCTGTGAATTGTGGTGACACTGCAGGCTCCCTCCCAACACAAAACAACAGTTGTCACTTTGTCACACAGGGTAACAGGAGAAGCTTCTGTGCCTCAAACACAGGCAGCCACTTTCTCAACTCTCCAGAAGCTGAGTGGGTGCAGATTTCTCTGGGAGGCTCTTGAGCACCCCTTGGGCTTTTCATCAATCACCATAAAACACAAAGAGCTTGTTGGTGGGGGCAGGAGTCAGGAGCTTTGTGTGTAGGAGCTTTTGTCTACCTGCCCTTGGCAAGGACAGGAGTCACCTCCCCATGATGTCACCTTCATTCTTTCTTCCTGGGCAAGAAGAGGGGGCTGAGGAAGCTTGAAATTGTTTCAGCTGTTCAATTACACAATTATACACCAGGAGAAATGGAGGATTTGACATCTACCTCTAGAGGAAGCCTTCCTGCAAAGCACTTCTTTTTCCTTTGAACATGGGGATGAATGATGGGAGAGCTCCCTCGATTCCTGGGAGGGCTTCAGATCTTGAAGGGACACCAGCCCCTGGGTAACACATCACTCAGGAGAGGATGACAAGCCTGTCCCCAAGGCATCAAGGATGGAGAGACATGCTGCTGGGGCAGGGGCTGCAGCTGCTGCCACATCTGAGCAGGATTTGGGGGTTCTGGTGATTTGTGTGTTCCACTGATTTTAGAAGCAAAATCCTGGGTGCCCAGGAACCTGTCCTGCTGCTAGAGGTTGGCAGGGAACTCCACCCTGGGCACCTGTCACAGCTCTGCTTTGCTTTCCACTAAAGTGTGTTCCTGGCAGCTTTACACTTCACACTGATGGTATGGAAGCACATTGTGCTCAGCAAATAAAGATGCTTACCAGACCCAAGATTTAATACTATGAGACAAAAGAGATACTGGGGGAAAAAAGTGTAATTCAGCTGGATCATCCAGTCTTCTAAGCAGTTAAAAGCAGCCAGACAGGGCCCTCTTCTTACTCAGTTTTATTTTACCTGCTACATGTGATTAGCAAATTCAGGGATTTACAGCTGCTCTGCTTGACATGAACTTGAAATTCCTGTGTTCTTGCCTCAGGATCACACGTAGCAGAAGGACTCCAACAAGAGCCCACCTTGTTGCTATCTCCCAGCTGACCTTGCATGATAAGACACAGGACTGAGAGGTAAAACACCACCAGACCACATCCCTCAGAGACTCTTACCCGATCTCCTTTGATGCCCATATCACCTTTGAAGCCAGGGAAGCCATCTTCACCCTAAATAAGAGAGAGGAAAAAGCAGACAAAGTGTGTAGGTGGAAAAAAGGAAAACTGCTTCTCCAGCCTCACTGTATTGCCCCTACCCAGGAGAAGAAGGTCAGGTCCCCAGACAGCCCATCACGTTGGCTTTTCTGTCTTTGGTGTGCACAAATGGGGATGAAAACCCAGCCAGGCTGTGAGTGCTGAGGTCCCCAAGGGATCCCATCCCAGCAAGTATTCTCTACACCCTGCCCTGGCTGCAAGTCAAGATCACAAATGTGACCTGACATGAATAACCCCACTGTGTCAGTCCTGGGAACCAATTACTTCTGCACTACAACTGGTTTTATTTTCCTGGAGGATGTTTTACACCAGGCTTTGAGGCAACCTCTAGGACACTAGCAGCATTTCTTTCAGCCAAGGAGGTTTAATTGCAGAGCTCAAATCAATAATGTATTTCATCCTACAGCACATCTCCCATAGGCCATGAAGATACAGCTCCCAGAAAGACTCTTAAAAGTCTGGAAGGTCCCTGCCAGGATTCACTTGCTAAAACTGTCAATTTTGCTGCTGAATTGCTGGGGGAAGGAATGAAGGAACACGGAGCTCTGTGACCAGGCTGGGCACCATATCCATGTGTTGTTATCCAGCTCTAAAACCCCACAAACCCTTCAGCACCACTGGATCACTCAAGCTGCAAATTTTGTCAGGAGGAAATCAGCCTAATGTTGGAGGCTGAGTGACCTGTAATGGCTGTGCCCAGCAAGCTGCTGGGAACCTGAGCACACCAAGGAGACTCCACTCCTCCCAGCTCTAAGCTAAGATGTCTCTTGGAAGAAAATCAACTGCAGAAAGCTGTAGAAAATGAACCCAAATGCTCAGTGCTAACTCACCTTTTCACCTTTCGTGCCTTTCAATCCACGGACACCATCTGCTCCCTTACAGGAGAGAAAACAAAATGTTAGGCACAAAAGGGAGAGGGGAAAAAAGTGACATGACTGCAGGGGACATTGGTGACCTGGTGAAGAAGCTCTCCAAAGCTTCACCAAGTCCTGGTGCTCAGCCTGAGTTCAGTCAGGATCTGCCCCCTGCTATGGCACCAGCCCAAACCCCTTGGACCTTCATGCTTCACATCTACCTTGCCTCTTGGGTCAAAATGTTCCCCTCAAGTATCTTCACCAGCTGTGCTGTGCAATGCAACTCTTACAATAAAAAAACAGAAGCTTTTTTTTTTTTTTTTTTTAAGAAATAATATTTTGCTTGGGGTATTTTAATTATTTCTTCCCCTTAGCATGTCAAGACAAAGTATAATTAAAATTAAATCAAAAATCGTGCAGCATGACAGGGTTCCAGTAAATGAGGCAAGAATTCAGTTATTTATACCTGCAAGCCCAACAAGATGTCTTTTTTTCTCTCCAAAGTGGAGGCTCACGAAGTTAATAGAAAGCTGCTTGTCAGAAGCAAATCCTTGTCTGTATGCATTACAAGTTTGGTGCGTGACACACTTTCTTGAGATAATTTTAATGTGGAACAGTTCCACTTTAGTGGTAAACACAACAGCAAACCATTCCCTAATGGACCACTACATCTCAATCTGCAGTCTTGCAAGGAAGGAGATGAAAGCTTGCTTTGGCTAAATACATCCTGCTTACATTTTGAAGGCAGAAAAGTTTCTGCTATTGAAAAAATATGCAAGGAGGTTTAAGAAGGCTTACTGTCACCTCTGGCCAGTCCCCAAACTGTATTTGTACCTGCCAGCACAGATCCCTGCAGATTCATTGGCCATTTGGGATGCAGGATGCACCTGAGCTAATACATTTTGATGGGCATTATAGCCAGAGTTGAACAGGGACAAAAAATACCCACCAGCTACTTATGTGCAAGTGCTGCAGGCAGCAGGAGCAAGGAAAAAGCTGGAATTCCATGGAAATGCACATTGCTGAGACACAGAAGCTTTGTCTAGCAGGGCTTGGATCAGGAGCATGAAAAGCTTGCTTTGTTTTAGTAACAGGCTATTCTGTTTTATTCACAAGCCTTGTTAAAGTTCTCACATTCTGGCTGAGATTTACGTTAGTTGTAAACTGGAAACGATGGGAATGGGACTGAGCCACACTCACAAAGAATTCAAAGAGAAATCTCTGCAAAGTGAGGCTGGGAGGAAGGGGTTACTGGAGAGGAGGGGACTTGTGAGAAGACACTGGACCAAGGCTTGCCTGAGCTGTAAACCTGGTTACTAGTGGCTCTGAACATCCTGGCAGAGCATCTGTGCCCAGTGGCTGCCTCCACCTCCAGCACTAGCTGGAAAATTCCAGCTGAACAGCCACAGACCCCACTTCTGCCTCCTCCTTACCTTGACTCCACGTGGGGGGGGGGAAAGAAAATGCAAATGAGAAGAACACCAGAAAATCACACCACAAAGGTGCAGCATGAAGGAAACAGTGTGGAAAACAAAGATCCAGACAAATGGCTGTGGCCTTGGGTTGTGTTTCCAGCAGATGTCCATCAAACCCCACTGTGCTCTAACCAAAGAGTTTTGACAATTGTGATGGTTTTCAAGTGAGTGAGACCCAGGGGGAATGCAGATGGTAAATCTCCTGGACAGAAGGAGAACAAACCCTGTGATTTGAGGACTGCAGCCTCCAGCAGTATTCTCAACTATGTTGTTAAAGAGGGACTCTGAGGGGGAGGGAGGGGAAAAAAAAAACCAGGAACACACAAAGATTTGCTTTCTGCATTCCCTCTGCCATGAAAGGTATTGATTTGTGTCTGATTAAGGGAAGGCTTCCCCTTCACACTTTCAGACATCACATCTGCTGGGCTATGGGGAGCCACTTGCCAGAGAATTTGGGAGGAGTTGAGAAAAGACCAACCCAGGCAGCAGAAGAGATTCCCAAGCAGATGAAAGCCGGGCTCAGCTTTCAGATTTTGATAGGATTTGCTTCTTGCCACCCCCAGAGCTCCTTGGAGATCCCTCTCCATCCATCTCCTTCCCCTTAGCAGTGATGGGGGCTGCTTGAAACCTACCTGGCTGCCCTTCTCTCCAGGAGGACCTTCCTTGCCAGGGTGACCCTATAAATAAAGGACAAAGAGAAGAGGAAAATGGGTTTAGTGCATGTCTAATGCTTCAGAAGCCAGCAAGCTGGCTCAGGCAGCTCTGATTTATTTGTAAGGGAACAGCTGCTCTCCAGGAAACTCACTGACAATTAGGCCCCTGAAGCCAACTTGCAAGAGTAAGCTTTCCCCAAAAGGGAGAGAGCATCATTTGGGTCCTTGGTGGTATTCTACCTGGTTATTTATACTTTTACTCTTTGCCACCTTTCAGCAGAGAAGCAGCAACCATTCTGCAGTATTTGTCACATATTAGAACACCTCGGTGAGTTCAGCAGCAAGCAGTGCAGAGATTTTGCAGATAGGAAAAGAGATAAAATTAACTCCATGTGTTGGCAAAACCTGTGAAGGTCACAAAAAGCCCAGACTGGTCAGAACCCCTCATTAACTTCCTAATTACTCGAGTCCATTACAAGATCTCCTGACAAATGCTCAGCTAACCTGCATCCCTGCTAGGAGGCTGCTGGCTGGCTGGGGGCCAGCATTCCTCTAGGGATTTGATGCTGAACAAGTCAACATCCAAGAGTTTCCAACACGTTCTCATTTTAGAGCCTTTAGAAGCCTTTGGGCTGGGCTGAAGTCAGGAGAAAACAGAAGTGTGAATTGCCTCAGAGATAGCTTGGAGGATTAGTGAGGA
Source organism: Florisuga fusca (assembly GCA_038090715.1). Taxonomy (NCBI): domain Eukaryota; kingdom Metazoa; phylum Chordata; class Aves; order Apodiformes; family Trochilidae; genus Florisuga; species Florisuga fusca. The sequence goes on from JAAWXA010000033.1 coordinate 8,894,048, forward strand.
ATGGGGGAAATCCATGGAAGCAGTTTCCAGTGTTGATTTCCCTGCTGTCAGGACCAAGATGGGGCCAGGATGGAAGATGATTCTTTGGTTGGCAATGTCTGTATGGAAGCAATAAGCCCCTCGAGGCCACTCACTGCCCAACCTGGGACTTTTGCTTTGATACAAGATGATGAGAGCACATCCAGCTGCTCTAAAGCCACAACGACCTCCTGCACTTCATGGTTTCTTTTCTTCCAAAATCTCCTTTAAATACACCAATGACTTGCTAGCAATATAAAAAGGAAAATCAGAAGAGTATTTGCTATCATCAGTCTTCAGCACAGGAATGTCAGACAAGCTGGATTAATAAAGAAAATGATAGCTGTCATACTGACCTTGACAAAACATAGCAGAAAACACTGTTTGACTTTGTCCTGTGGGTTTAAATAGCACCAAGGGCATCAGTGCCCCAAGGGAATCATCTCACCATGTTTCCCTCCAGCTCCTGATATCTGTCCCCTGGGCCAGGCAAAATGCAAGATTTCAAAAGCTTTTGTCCACTCTGCACTGAAACCTCACCAGTTTCAAAATGCCCTTTTTAATTACTGCTGCTAAGACCAAAAACTGATGAACAACTTGGTTGGCTTGGGTGGTGAGATGCTTCAGGGATTAATCAGTTATTTTCCCAGGCTGAGTTCTCTGAAGAGAACACAGGTGGGGTTTTTGTCCTTGGAAAGAGCAACCCAAATGCTTACAAACCTACCAACTGTCTGCAAACTGCAGGGCTCCCTGTGCCAAAGGACCTGGGTCCATGCACACAGAAGTGCTCAGCTTGCAGGTCTTGTACAGCCCTCAGCCTGGAAAGAAAGAGCCCGAGCATCTTCTCCAGCTGAACTTCCCTGGAGGCTGCTGCAGGAATTTCACACCCAAAATTACAGCCTGAGAGATGTTCTGGGCTCTGCTTGAGCTGCTCTGTTTGCTCAGCTAACAACTGTAGGGATGTTTGAAATGCCTCCCCATAGGCTTGATAATCCCAAGGTGGGAAATGTCCTTTTTTCTTTTTGCTGTGCTCTGCACTTGTGGACTGCAACTCTTTCACATCTGTCACTCTTCAAACCAGGTGCCTCTGAGGTGTGTAAAAATGAGATCGGGTTTAAAAGCCAGAGAGATATTTAAGAGCAATTTCCAGCTCAAGAAGCACATGATGTTTAAGGTAGGATTAGGAGGAAGCTGCAAGAATACAGCATTGACATGCAATTTCAACCTCTCCTTATCACTGTTTCACAGCAGTGCCCAGCAGCCCCCAGCCAGACAAGGACCACTCTGTGCATAAATACACACACAGGACACCCACCTACCTCCTGGAGCTGCCAACCTATGTAAAACAGAGAGGAGAAAGAGGAGAAGGGGGAAAAGAAGCCCAAAGAGATGGTGAGAAGGACCCAGTGCTGTGCTGGAAGGCTGAGCAAAGCTTGGAGCAGGGACAAAAAGTCTTCACGAATCCAAACCCTGCAACCCAGCTGAAACGTGGGACCCCGGGTGCTGCAGAAGCCCGTGGTGAACCCCAGGGTGGAGGGGTGCAGGATCAGACCCTGCAGCCCCCCTGCCAAGCAGGGATGCAGGAGGTGAGGACTCACCGGAGGCCCATCAGCACCAGGCATGCCAGGAAGTCCAGGTTTGCCCAGAGGCCCCTAAAAAACAAACAGAAAATTGATGGCTGCAATGATCAGTCTCCAGAGAGGGGGAGGACGGGGCATTTGAGACACATTTCTTGCTTTTTCTAGCTGAGAAAGGCTGAAGAAGGGGTGAGCCTGCTGGAAAAGCTGCCGTGACTTGTAGGGTGTCTGCTTATTTCTCTGGGCAGAGTTGTTCCAGCATCCCGGGATGCTGCAGTGGTCGTGCTGGCACCTCCCACGGACCAACAGGATTCAGCAAGGAGAAACTTGTGAACAAAGCAGCTCCCTGACTGCTGGCACCACAGAGGAGCTGCTACTGGGACAGGGTGACTCAGCACCAAAACCAGAGAGCCCTTTATCCAGCAGAACTGCTCCTGGGAGAATTCCCTGTAATCTGACTTCACTCAACACAGGCAGGGGATCCTCCCGGGATGCACTCTATGTCCCTGCTGAGCAAACACCCAGAGAATTTCACCTCTGTAGGCAAAACCCGTCCCCTTGTTTAAATCCTGATGGTTCCAGGGATATCCCAAGGCCAGCACCCACCCCACATCAACAGGAACAGGGGGTCAGAACCAGCTGGAGCAAGCGAGCAGGGAGGAGGCACAGGGAAAGGATCTGAGCTGAGCCAGCCAAATCCATGGGCTCTTCCCATTACCATCCTGCTCAGACTTCCAGGCATTTAGCCCAGAGAAAAAAGACAATTTTTCAGCCCTCTCCTAATGTTTTACCTTAAGCTGCCTTCAAAATGTTTCTCATCAGAGGGGAAGTGAATGCAAATATTATGAATTAGAGGTAAACCCTGCTCTCTTGTCTCTCTCCTGTCTGGAATGAGAGGCATTAGGTTTGCATGGCCAGGACTGCAAACAGATGTTGCATATGGGGCAAAGGAGCATCTGGAGCAGCAAATACATATTAATGGCAAGAGTTGTTTGAAGGCAGAGCTGCATGACTGAAACTTACTTTCTCTCCCGGGGGACCGATTGCACCTTGTGGACCTGGAAGACCCTGTGAGAAGGAAAAAAAAAAATCAAAAAAGGGTCATTAAGAAACAAGTTACTCCTTCCAAATGCATTCTGGCAGTGCCTCAGCTGAGCATCCTTCTTGTGGCTGTGATGGATGGGGGTTTCCCCAGCTCCACTCATTTGTCCCCAGCTCATTTCAAGCTTGTTTAAAATGATCATTTCTGTTTCCTACCCATGGAAAAAGAGTTATCCTCTTACCTGAGCACCCGGGTTACCCTGCTGTCCTGGGGGACCTGGCTCACCTTGAGGACCCTGCAAGGAGACAGGGCAGAGCAGAAGGCAGGGCAGATGAGAGCAGAGCTCCTGGAGCATCCTCACACCCTCCTGTCACCCTCCCTAACCCACCACCAGGAACCAACAGCTCCTGGGAAAGGGAACCAGCTTCTCTCCACTCTGGGGTAGGGAGAGGAAATGTTATTCCAGGGCACACTCACTCATCTGCATGGACATGCAGCCCAGTCTTCTTCAGGGAGTCCACTTCATCTGATTAGTACAAAGCATGAGCACATAAAGATACCTTCCCCCCCCCAGTTAAATTACTGTATTTTGATGTTCATCAGAACAACCCACATCTCAGTGAAAATGTTGGACCTTCCATGGGGAAATAATGGGTAATTCCATCAGAAATTATTATATATTAACACCCATTTGCTGTAGGAAGATATCCTGTGTGCTTTTCACAGGCCCTGCTAAGAATCTAGACCAGGCTAAAAAGCAATTAGTGATTAGCAAATCTAATTGAATAGAGCCCATTTTACATTTACCTCTCTGTAATATCTGAACCGTTTGTGGAATCTGCAATAAAAACTTACCACATTCCCCTTGGGGCCTGTTTGTCCATCCATGCCAGCCACACCCTGAGAAAGGATTTAAAAAAACAGCACTAAGAAAACATCTCATGATTTTGCACCAGAAATGCAGAGAAATTGCCATAAAAATAACAAAACATCAGGAGGGCCTTCGTACCCTAGGAAAGTGAATGATTTTTCAAAAGAGTTCAGTGAAGTGGTCAACTCCATGAACCCAGTTTACATTCTAGAAAGCCATTTCAGTGTCTTCCCCACTGGTTTAACTTGCCTGTGAGGCAGAATCAGCACCAGGCTGAGCAAATCCTGGCAAATCACAGCTGCCCACCTCTGACAGCGAGCAGGAGGGGAGCAGCAAAGAAAAAGAAACCACCTCATGGCAAACCAAAGGCAGCCCCGGGGTCAAACACTCCCTGAGCATCCTCATATAAAGGGGGTGACATGGTCACCTGGAGATGTCCCCTTGGGGGTTTCTCCTGTCATCATTTTGCTCTGGTGGGACAACTTATCCAGGTGTGACCGCACGCCGGAGCAGCACAAGAGCGTTTTGTAGCAGATCCTGAACCCTCATTAAATTTCTGCAGGACTAGGAGCCCAAAGCAAAGATGTATTTGTGTCCCAGGAGAGGTCAAGGGCTTCACAACACTCCTGGTTCAATGCTGACCCCGTTGGCTCCAGCAGCAGCCTGGGTTTGGGTTTTCAAGCTCGGGGGCTTCAGCGAGCTGCAGTGATTTAGGGAGAGCTCCTGCAGCAGCACTTCCAGCAGCACAGGACAGGTAAGGTGACTGCCTCCCGAAGGAAAAACCACCTGTTCTTTCTTTGGCTTTCACCAGAAATATGAACAAACTGCTTGAAAGTCTCCCCAGCCCTCAGGCTAGAGTTAATGGCAAACTCAGTGTGTTAATAACACTCATCCTTCCCTTCCAGCCTCAGCAAAACATTGACATGCACTCAGGTGGGCCAAGCCTCCTGCTGCCTGCAATGGCACTGCTGAAAAGGGGGGAGAACATGGACTTGAAGCCAGAATTTCTTTTGACCACCACTTGTTTTCATTGCCCAGATGTATAATATCAGAGTTTTATTACAGGGGACAGGGTGCTTTGTCCCCAGGAACTCACCGGTGGCCCTGGGGGTCCTGGTGGCCCCTTTGGTCCCAGTAGTCCACGGGGTCCCTGTTGGGGGAAATAAATGGGATTAGTGTCTCCAGTCCTGCCCAGCACTGCTGTGAGGTTGGATGGGGGTGTGTTCATGCACAGCCTGGCTGGGTTTGCAGCACCAGCAGCTTTCCTGGTTCCCCAAAGCAGCAGCAGAAATCCTATGTGCACATATCCTTGAATTGTAAAGATTCATCCTATAGGCACAGACATTGATGCTTTGCATTGGAAGAAGGCCCACTGAAACCAATTTTTTAATTATTAATTTAATCATTTTCCTGGATTAGCATGTGATGCCAACCATTTTGCAGTCAGGTTATTCTAGCCAGGGACTGTTCCTAAAAATGACCTGATACTGGTAATGGATCATTGGGATCAACATTTCAAAATCTCTCCAGTCTCACTGTCATCACTGACAATCTACACAACTTAGCAGGGCTGGGAAAGCTTTCTAGGCTTGCAGTGTAAATGTACATTTTCAGATGCATTTGGTTCTTAAACCATAACCAGTCAGGACTCTTGGTATCACAGTATTTTCTTTCCATTTCTCACCAGGTTTAACCTCTCACCACCTTTGTGTAAACTGGTAGGACTGGAGCATCACACTGAATAAGCCAAGACATGGCAGAAGAATTGTCTTGGTTCAATAGGGAGCTCCAGAAATCACACCCCAGCTCCCTGAGCCTTCAGGAGGGTTTGTAGTGAAAGGAATGGATGGGGTCTTGTCAGCATTGCAAGCTCCTCTCTTCAACACAAGCTCTTTCTTAAATCAGGGCCCGTAGGGGCACTCTGGGTAGTTGCAAGGATGCTGCTCATCCACTGTCACAGAGCAAAATGGTCCTCGATTGATGGGCAGTTTTATCTGCCTGCTCTAATATCACACCTCCCTTTTTATGATGCAGAGAGCACAGAGGAATCAAAACGAAATGCTACAGGATAGAAGAGGAGATGCTAGGGAAGGGGCTGATCTTGGAGGGCTGTGGGGATTTTGATCCCGTGAGGAGAAAGACCATGGTTTGCATCACAACGTGGATGCACCAGCTGGGTGGCCTGTCCCCCTGGAGACCTCCATCCAGGCTGAAGTTTTGCAGGCTGAGCCCCAGCAGAGAGAAACTCTGCTCCTATCAGCTGCTGATGGGAACTGGAAGGAAATACAAATTTCCCTGTATCCACCATCATCATTTAAGTCCCTCTGTTGTCACTGCGTTACCTGAGCACATAAAGGCTTTGAAGAAGTTAATAACCCATAAGTTATTGCTTAGACATGTGCTAAGGAGAGAGCTGGGTTGATTAATCTTTCCCAGAAGTTAATCAGACATCTCGTCTATAATTTAGTTCCAGTGAGTCCGTAAATGCCAACCCTTCCCTTCCTCACATGAAGTGTGGCCAACGCTTCCCATCAATTACTCTCAGGCCACCACGTTGGGCCTCAGAACAGCAAATTAAGACATTTCAAAAGCAAAGCTGATGGCAAATGATAGATAATGCTCTTTTCATAACAAAGGAAATGCATTTGGGATTAAATAAGCAGCCAACAACCGTACTACCCATAAAAATCTACAGACAGACAGAAGCCGAATTTATCAGCGCCAATAAAAGGAAAAAATATTCAGTGTTGGGGAAAAATTGCTTTCAGAGTCTCAAATTAACAAACCAACTCTTTCTTTTCAGTGGAATATTCCCTGAAAGTATTACTTCAGGTTGGTCAGGAGATTTTTGTCCTCTATCAGCAGCATCTCCTTCAAACCTTACTAATCCCAGGATCTCCCTCCTGCACCAGCCCTGGCTTGGCTGCTCCAGTGGCAGCCAATTGACACGCTGCAGATTTATGAAGTTTTGTGCACTGTGCACAGAATATTGACCCCACTGAAGTCAGGCCTGAAAAAAAAAAATCCCTTGAGCTCAATCCTGCCAGGATTTCAGCCTAAGATTTAAAAGGGATCACTCACACTGCACAGAGCTGAGTGGATGGGCAAGGGAGCCATGTGGCTAATTGCTGCCAGGGAGGACAAAAACTTTTCTCACTGGACTTTGCAATGAGCACTCGTGAAAACTGTATTTTATATATATTTACCATCCATAATTTCTATCCCAGCCTATTTACCTGAACTTCAAATCAGGAAGAAGGATACATGCAGGAAAGAGGTGAGGCCAATCTAAGCTAAGCTTTGTATTTACAACTGCATAAAAAAAAAAAAAAAAAAAAAAGGAGAATTTCTCTTTGGGATAGACATCTTAGTGAAAAAAAAGCAAATCAAAGTTGTTACACCCCAGATACTCTCTAAATCATTCACATGGATCTTCAAATGAGAGAAGCTCAGCCCCTGCAGGAACTCAGGGCTCTTGCTTAGCACCAGAGAAGCTGCTCCCTGGGACCCCTAAACCACCATTATGGTATCAAGGCCTTGACCAAAGCAGAGCTGCTGTATGTCCAGGGGTGTATGAGGAGATACTCACAGGTTCTCCAGGTAGACCTCTGGGTCCAACTTCTCCATCATCTCCCTGCTCAGCAACGAAGGTGCAGAGGGAAGCAGCAAAAGAGACAGAACAAACCAGTTATATTTCAGTCACATCACAGGTGTTTCATTCTTGTTAAATAATAATCACAGAGAAAACCAGCTCCCCTGGAGTAATGAAAGGGTAGCTGTGCATGAGGGAGATCTCCTGAGCCTGCAGACTAATACTGTACGTGCAGAATGTGCTGAGGATTAGAGATGCTGTAAGGAGCCTTCATAATTCATGTTGATGTTTATCAAGATGGATTTTGCTAATAGACAAGATACACTAGAAACAATTCAGGGCATGGGAGTCAATAACCATAAGATTTAGCACCGAAAGGGATGGAGCACAGCCCTGGGAATGGGACTCAGCCATATCAGGGCTCCTCAGATAAACCAGAGGCAGCCAGGGGCCACCTCCTCATCCCTCCTCTGCCATCTCCTGCTGACACCCCAGCTGAGGGTTGGTGCTTCCATTGAGTTGTTTTTAAACCACCCAAAACCTGAGGCTCCCTCTTAGGAAGTCAATCCCAGCAGCCAACCCCTGTTAAACCTCTTCTGCTGATACAGTTCCTGCTCTCCTTCCCAGTTCTGACCTCGGAGCTTCTCCCTCCCATACCTTGAATTGTTTCTTTTTCTCTCTAGGATTAAAGTTCTCCAGACACTTGCTCTTTCCCCACAAGACACTGGTTTGATCTTTCCAACTCCAAAACCCTTTGTAGCTGCAACTAATTAATCCTCACCACCTCAAGGTGAGGAAGATGATGTTATCTGGTTTTCACAGGGGAAACAAATAGCCAAAGGAGGAAAGAACCCATCCTGGAGGGGGATTAGAACCTGGGAAACCCATACTGACCCCTCTGATTAAACCACAGGCTCCTCACAGAGATGGATTCAGCCTTTTCAATTTCTCCTTTTACACCAGCCCTTCCAGCCCTGTAATCACCTAGCTGGAGCTTTGCTAAAAGCCTACAACTACTGACTGAGCAGTGTGGAAGGAGAAGTGGACATCTTCACCTCTGATTCCCGTATCTGCCTGGAATTTCTGTTCCTCAAGACTTGCTGGATCTTCAGAACCCAGAAGTGACAGCAGTGACAGTTTGCCCACCCAGAGGAGGAACGTTTCCCTTGTGTTAATTTTTTTCTAACAAAAAATTGAGTTTCCTAAAAAGATTGATTTTTTTTTTTAATTAAAAAAAACCAAAAAGCCTTCTCTTCACTTTTATTCCCAGCCCTTTGCTCCAGGCTCTCACTACCCCCACCCGTGTTGTCCCCAGGACAGGAGGACAGGGTGCTGATGGCTGGTGACAACGTGTGGGTGCTGCCTGCTCTTGCCACATCTCTGGCTGAACATTGCATCTGCTTCTTGTTTACAGGACTTGGTTGTGAGCTCCAAGCACTGCTGAACCCAGGGACACACTTACCCTCTCCCCATCCTCTCCAGGTGCTCCTGGGGGTCCGTGGGGACCTGGTTCACCCTAGAAAGAACCAAGAGAAAAGCTTCAGAGAAGGCAGAGACACTCTGGCTCTAGAAGAAAATGGGCAATGTTGATAACCCAAGCATCAGGAGTGACTTTTCCTTCTATACCATGGCTCAGGGTACTCATCCCATCCTGGTTCCCCTCTCTGGAGCAGGGAAACCTGCTTGGGGACACCTCTGAGCTCCAGCACTGACAAACCAATGTCCTCAGGGGGCAGAACTCATGGGATTGACTGGTGACACTTTGGCAAGGGTCTGGGAAAGCAGAAGGTGCTCTGGCCACAGTTACTGCTCTACCCAAGGCATTGCAATGCCATTGCTGGATGAGGAAGCCTCTCTCAGGCACTGTCTTCCCCATCCTGTGTATCCTGTAATCACAATGCCATCTCTGCTGTTCCAACACTCTCTTGCTTTATAAAGCAGTGGCTGCACTCTCCAGGGAGGGGAGGCAGGAACAGCCTGCCAAAATAACTGGCTCCTTGCATTTTTCCCCCCATTGTTTAATTACAAAGCAAAGGGAAGAATCCCACTGTAATTTTTGGCAATTTCCAGCCACAACTGCACTGTCTAAAAGCAGGTTTTGCTTCTTGCTTCAATTTTTAGTCTGCATTCTATTAAAGCAATCTCCCCCCACCCCTCCCTTTCCAATTTCAAGCAGTCCCAGAAGGATCTTGCAGCTTCCAGGGATGCAAATGCCGTGCCTGGATGGGATGCTGAGACATCCCACACTCTTCTACAGGATGCTCTCATCTTCCCCTCATGGCACCATTGTGGCTTGGCCCCAGGAAGAGCTGCCCTCCTCCCAGCACCTCCCACCCCCTCCTCCTGCCAAGGTTTCAGCACAGACCCTGGCCAGCAGACAAGTGGAAGATAACTCACTCTGTTTCCCTTCTCCCCAGGCAGACCAGCCAAGCCATCAAACCCACGGTCACCCTGAAAGAGAAACCAGTTCAGAACACGTTTCCACTTGCTGTTCAGTATCTGTCCAATTTGTTTCCTTTCTGTGTCAGGGTGGGATTGATTTCCTCCCTCAGACACTCAGCCTCCACCTCCCAGCACACCAGTGATGACTTTAAAGTTACAGATTAAAAAAAGAAAAAAGTCATTTTACTTCCTCCCTCTCCCCTCAGCACCTACAGATTTAAATGTTTTTCCATGTGAATTTCAGAGCCTGTCTGGATGATTTCTCCAGCATCTAAAGCATCTCTCTTTGGACAGTGTCTATTAGTCTAATTATTTCTTTATTTTTAATCCCATGGAGTTACAAATGACCATCCAGTGGTGAGCAAACTGGACACTCATATTCCCATGCTTGCCAGAGAGCCCCCAAATTCCTGGTAAGTGAGAACAGTACCAACTCCTTCCTTCCACAATTCCTTTACCTCTGAGCAAGGCAAGTGGATTACAACTGAGCAGATGGGAGGACAGATGGGTCCCAGCCAAGGCAGGCTGAGGAGCATCCAGGTAACCAACAGCTCTTTCCTTTTGGCAGCTCCTAGAGCATCCATGTCTCTGCTCTCAGCAAATTTCCTTCTCCCTTCCAGCACTGCTCATTATTTTGTTTTCCCTCCTTCTCTGGCATCTGCTCCTTTGAGGGCAGTTGATGCTCATTACAGCACTTTGCTGGATAAATGATTTGCAGCCTCCTGTCTCTGTATCAAAACCCCCCATCTATTCCAGCTTTAAGTATCTACATAATAAAGTACTTAAACCTTCTAATACATGATTCCCTGAGCAAACTTTCTCTGCATTCAGTTTCACTGGAACAGCTTCTTACTTGCTTGGTAATACCAGCAGATCACAGCTGAATGAAAGGATTTTGTCTCAAATAAAAATACAAGGCATTAAAATTCCTCACCACGCCTTCTGAGTTTCCTCACCCAGTTAATAGGTTGTGGGTTTTTTTTGGTTTGAGTTTTTTTGTTTTTTTTTTTTAGTTATATTTTAGGATCTTCCTAACAACTCATTCATGTTTGTTTTTCATAATTGGGATTCCAAAGTATTTGTTCTACAACTGCAGCCAAGGGAGCATGTTTCATTCTTAAGAGGATCCAGCAATTCTAACGAGTTGCATCAGAAAATTGAAAAAAAAAAAAAAGAAAAAGAAACAAAGATTGCTACTCTGCCTTCTAGGTGTGTGTTTAATTTCCATCTCTCAAATGTGGAGCCCAGGACTTCAGAGGAGCCACTGGACCATTTCAACAACCTCCCCCCCAAAGCAAGGAGGGTTCCTTCTGCCAAGGGTCCTTCAGTTCACTCCTGCTACAAAGCAGATGCAGGGCCCAAAATCCCAGAAACCCATGGCAATACCTTTGGTCCTGTCTGGCCTGGCATTCCCCGGGCACCATCACTGCCAGCTCGTCCCTGCAGCAGAAAAAAGGAAAGTCAAAGAGAAAGGGTGAGGCAGGACTGCAGGGAGAGCTGCTCTTTGGTCTGTGGCTGAGTGAAGTTTTATTTCAGTCGGAGCTTCCCTTGAGGAGGGATAAATTGCTGGTCTGGTTTTGAAGCAGCATCCTGGGCTCAGCCTGGTGCTAATGAGGGGGGTGAGACAAAGAGAAGCTGCTTCACTGCATGAGGTGCTGGGACGTGGTCACTGATTTTAATTTGAAGTAATTATCTCCCAGCACATTTGAAGATATGCTAATGACATCCCAGCAAATTGAAAGGAGATTAATTTTTTTTTTATTATTATTATTTTTGAGAAAGCCAGAAGTGGGTCACACAACAGACTTTCTCAGTTCTTCCTCTGGCAAGCTGAATCAGACAGAGCCAGAGGATGGCATCAAATAAAAATTAGCTTCAGGGATGTTGACACAGCAAGCAAGAATGATTTATACCAGCTCCAAAAACCCTCCAGGGACTGGATCCTCCTCATGCTCCACCAACACTTGGGGACTGTCCAAAGCAGCCTGGAGTGTTTATGCAGCTACAACCTCAATGCCACAGAGGAAAAACGGGAAAAAAAAAAAAAAAAAGACAAAAGATTGGGAAGTGTGGACTTGCAGCCCTCCCCACATCACCCAGTTTTTAACTCTTGTTCTTATTTGTGTCTGCCCAGCTGGATGGAGAGGTCCTGGACATCATGGGCTGGCTGCTGGCCTGTTCTTGTGCAATGCTCTTGGCTCTCAGAAATCGTTTGGCAGCAGAAACAATTTCTGCCAGAATTTGTAGTGAGTGCAGACGTCAGCACAGCTCCCGGGACACTCACCCTGCGCCCTGGTTTTCCTGCTGGACCAGGAGGGCCCTGGATGCCTCGTGGACCCTGCAAGGCATCAAGGAGAGAGGAGAAAAAAAAAATACCATCAGGCAGGACAGGAATTGAAGATCAGGTGATGCTGGGGCTGTTAGGTCACAAAACAAGATGTGAACCCCTCAAGCAGAGCCCATGGTTGAAATGAGACAGGAAAGGCTCAGGACTGAGCATCTCTGGACAGGAACTGCACACATTTATCCACAAAGAAGCTTTTGCCCTGTGAGCAGCTCCACGTGGTGGAGACAAATCACTTCCCCCAGTGCTAGAAAACGGGAACTTTCCCTTAATGCAGGATTGATGGCTTGGAAGAACGATTTCCTGAGCATTAGTGAACTCCCCACACTCCAACCCATCTCATCTTTACAGGATGTCTTCTCGGGAATAGACAACCACCTGCAGAATTTTACACTCTTGGCTTAAAATCATGCCTGAAGTCTGCATTTAGGTACTTGAAGGGACATTTATATGCAAAACAGATGTCCCCACACCTTCCTAAATTCAGCTGCCATTGGGAATCACTCCTTCCAGCAGCCTCAGAAGCAGGACTGGCTGCTCCACACCTCTGTTTCCCTAGATCCCCCCAGCCCCCCAGTTTTCCCCTACTCACCTGAGGTCCCATTTCTCCAGCTTCTCCCTTTAGTCCTCCACTGCCTGGGGGTCCCTTTGGTCAGAAAAAAAAAAAAAATTAATTACATTTTTTCCACAACAGAGCCAGGGGGAAGATTGGCTCAAGGAAGAGCCACTCATGCAGGGAACCCAGAGCATCCATGGGGCTGGCACCAGCTGGACCTGCTCCATCCTCACTTACCATGGGACCTGGCCTCCCTGTCAGACCCATGGGACCTGCTGGTCCTCTCAGTGCCAACTGCAAAAGAAAGAGAAATATTGGTGTCCCCATCATGCCACCAGTCACGGGTTCAGTCCAGAACCACAAATCACAGACCAGTGGGGGTTGGAAGGGACTTTGAAGATCATCCAGTCACCTGCATTAAACCAGTTAAGAATCTGCCCCTGCAGGTCAGATCCCCTTTCCCATCATCACATATTGATGCAATAAAATGGATTTTTGGGGGGCAACATGTTATTGAAGGTCAACATCAAAGCTTTGCCTGGACAGGCTGTAGGGGTTTCCTCACATATATTTATGATCCCAGTTCAGTTTCAGAGGAGTTTTTTCTTTATGATCCCAGGAGTTGAATTTTGGAGGAATTTTTTTCCTTTTTTGGGGAGGTTACTATTTAATGCCCACCAATTAGGATTCTATGAGCAACTGGGGGGCTCCAGTTGAATAGTTAAGCAGTTGTGCAACCATGCATCAAGTCAGTAATTTCCACGGTGGGTAATGGGCCTGGTCCACACTTTAAAACATCACTTGGACAAGTTGTTCCCTCCTGACAATTCAACACTTTAAAAAGAGCTGTAATTATCTGTGTACTCCAGTAATTAAAATCTACTCATGATTGCACTTGGAATGGCATAAATATTGGCCAAATGCTAGATTCTGTGGAATTTTTTTACAACACCCCATTAATAAGGAGATGCCTGAAACACTGCTGGCTGGGACAATGGTTGGTGTTTAATAGAAGCCAAATTTTAAGGGAACAAATCAACCCAATAATGCAGTTAACAACAATAACAAGAAAAACAAACCCCCCAAAAGGAAAGAACTCCTCCTCCCCTCAGGATTCCTTCTCCACTCCTGCCATACCTTGTAAGCCCTCCCCCTCAAAAAGAGTCACTTATTTCCCTTTTTGCAGGGATATTAGGATTTTCAGCTGAAATTCTCCAACAGTAGGTTGAAATTAACCAAGAAATGTGGGTTTTTTCCTTTATGTCAGTGGTCAGATGTAACTCCACACAAGCACTCAATGGGGAGACGACTTCAAAGCTGGACTGGCTAGAAACTAAGTTTGATTTGAAGCAGATGAGTAAGAAGCATTATACACTAAGGGGCTTAGCTAGGCAGGCAGCAGGAGCTGGACATGAATAAAAGTCCAGGTCATCCAGATGTCATCACCTCCAGCCACACATCCAGTCCCCAGAGGAGAGGCTGTTACCACCACCAGCACCACGGATGGTGCAAGCATGAAGACATCTGCTCTGATACCCTGCTTCTGGGTACCCCCTCAGCTTCCTCTGCTGCAAGAGACATCCCACCAGCCTTCCCTTACCCTGGCCTGCTGCAGGATGGCTTGGGCTTGGGCCTCCTGGGCTGAAACGAGAGGTCCTTTGGAGCCAGCATCTCCTCCTCCACTGAAGCGGAACTGATGGGAAGAAGATGGAGAAAGGAGGTCACAGGGTTGCTGCTGTCCCTCCACCTTCACGCTAGCCTGCCTCCCAAAAAGCTCTCTTCAGCATGACTGACCCAGCTCCATCCCTGTGTTCTTCCAGACCATCCCTATTAACCAGCACACTCGGGTCACCCAGCTCACAGCCACCAACCAACTCTTTCCCACGTCTGCACCCCCACAGCCAGTTCTGCCAGCTCAAAGTATCTCACAGTGAGAGGGACTGGAGGCTTTGAACTGTGAAGGCTTCACACATCACCATTCAAAGCTAAATGTAAAGTTCTCACAGGGCTGCTGTTCCCCATACGGATGCTGGTGGCCAGGAGACCCCCGGAGAAGGGGTTGCATCAGGTTATTTGGCTGCAGCTGCCTGTTTGCCCCAGGACAAGGGCTGTGCCTCTGAAACGTGGCAACTTGCTTCAAAGAGCAGAGTTTGGCCTATTGGAGCCAGGATCCAGCAGCACACAAAGGATTTGAAGAAACCCAAGCATGAATATTTTCTTTTCCCAAACTTGAAAGGGAAGGACTTGAATGTTTTCTTCTGCCTCTTCCACCCCCAACAGCTACAAAGCCCATTTCCCAAGGCACCCTCCCTTCTCTTGCCATAATTCCATGTGTATTGGGGGTTTTGCAAGAGGAACTCTCCAGGCTACAGAACCTACTTGGATGGCTCCTTCACCTCCAGTTCACCTCTGCAGTTCTCTCGGTTGGTGCTAGGCAGGTGACCACATGAATTTGGCAAGAGTATTCCAAGAGATGGAATTTATAGGTCTCTGCTTGGTTACTGTCGGGGCCAAGAAGTGTGTTGTGATGGCCAGCTGAGCTCCACGTCCAGCACTTGGCCCAGGCTGTCCCAGGCACCCTGCCAGGAACCTACACAAGTAGCACCCTACTATTTGGAGCCTGTACAAGAGTGTTGTGGTTTTGCACTAAAGACTCTTTCCCTTTGGTACCTAACCACTTCTTTTCAGCAGCTGGTTTCCTTCGAGTTTTCTCACATCAAAGCAGACACAAAACATAACCACTCCTTCAGCATCCCAGAACAAAGCAGGCTGACTTGGTACTTCATGGAGGAGGAAAAAATCCGAATTAACCACTGGTTATCAGAAAAGACTGGTTCAGTCAGGTGCTTACAACTTTGGCACCTGCTTTGAAGAGCTACAGAGAGGTCCCTCATGCAGGAGAGAGGGTTCTGCCTGGAACTTGGGCCCTTTGAGGTATATATTCAGTTTTCATGACTTTCATTCAGTTTTCAGCTTCTTCTTGATTCCCCTCCCCAACACCATGCCCAGCCAGAAACACTTAAGCTCATTCATCACTTCTCTAAATCTTAACTTATCTGTGCTGTGTTTTTGACCCGTGAGAAAGTTACAGTGATTGGCAAAAAGTAAATTTACAAGGGCAACCACCCCAGTTTCTCTTTTACACCAAGGAAAATGTATCCGTGGTGTAAAAAAGATGGGAGACTTCTGCAAAAACGGGCACTAAGCAGTAGCAAAGCCAAGAACCCCAATTATTTAAATCCTTTTTTAGTTATGCTTATACTTACTGGCAACATAAGCATTGTCCCTGGTGGTCCTGGTAAACCATCTGCTCCTGGAAGACCTGGGCGACCAGGTGGTCCCTACAAGAAGAAGAAATAAAAATTTATATCATCATTTTAGTCATGTCCATTCATAAGTAGTAGTGGCTACAAAGGTAAATGTCACAATACAAAAGGCTCTCTGTCTGGACAGACAGACAGACACTGAGTGTCTAGGCATCCCAAGGCTATGGCAAATTTTGTGGAAGCACATTTGTAATTCCCTCTTCTCACATCCTGGCCCCCATATTTCCAGGGCTTGCCATATGCAATTTTCAAACGTGTAATAAAAAGTCTCTGCAATTTCCAAGTTAATGTAATCAATGTTTAGTTGGGTTTGTTAAAACCTATTTGAAAAAGTAGGTGACATTTCAGCACTCTGTGAGATAGAAATGGGCAAAGATAAATACATTTCTGTACATGTTCAATCATCTGGGTCATTCAGTTTTTCTCTCATCTTTTTTTTTTTTTTTTTTTTTCAGTCCTATGAGGCTACTTCCATCTAAAACAGAGTGATCCTGTCAGCAGCTGTAAATCAGCAGAACTCTGAGGATCTCAGTGGAGCTGATGAAGTTGAGTATCCTTAACTTGCACTAAAGAAGTGAGTAGGCAGTAACAGATCTATTGATGAAGCCATAAATAATCAAATATGGCCAATTTCCCCCCGACAGCCCGTAGGTTATTTGTATTCCCAACTGTGGACTTGGCAGTTAGCTTAAGTTAACCCAAATTTGCAGAGCCATCCAGCAATCCCACATGCACATGAGGATGACATACAGCTTGGTCCCATCCCAGTGATGCCAAGAGGAGCCCTTGTGCTCATTTCATGGCAAGACAGAGAGGACTGCCTGGCCAGCAGCTCAAGCTGGGGGACTCTTGGAGACTCCCCTGTTGAGTAATAAATCCAAAACAGGAACAAATCCATCTGTGGAGCCCCAAAGCTCTAGGAAGGGCATGCAACAAAAATCTGGGTTTATGCCTAAAGCCCTCCAGCCCCTGCAGACACCAAACAAAAGTGAAGATAAATCCCTGCCACAAATCACAGACACACGTGGACACACTACAGGGACAGAGAAAGGAAAGAGAAATGGATAACAAAGTCCCTACAAATCAGAATATTTGAAAAACAAAAAAAACAACCAACCAGTGGGTGTGCTGTCCTGGTCTCACTGTCTTCCAGCAAGACCCTGGCCCATCTCTGGGTGTCTTTCCCATCTCTTTTCACCTTTCTTCATCCATTCCCTCTATGTCAGGTTCAACTAAACATTTCTCTTGTCATCTTACTCTGACAAAGGAACCCCAAACATTCAAGCCAAAGTTTCAAGCACTAAAGGAGAGCCCAGCAGCAGGGGGGGTGAAGGGCTCTCAGTCTGTGCTGTACCTGGCAGCCCCAAATCCCATCCCTCTTCCCAGCACCACAGCAGCTGATTTATCAACAAAAAAAGCCTCCCCCCAAACCAAAAATCAACCCAGCACTAAAGGGGGAACCTGGTAACACACCAGCCCCTTTATTTTTCAAGACAAGCTGCTGATGTTACATTCATGCTGTTTACTTAGTCTGGCTGACACCAGAGTCCCTGACTCCACTGCTGAGGTGCAGAGGGCAGTCCCAGCTGTTGGAGCAGAAGCACAATAAATAATTTAAGCCAGGCTCATTTTATATAATAAACTCTCTTCTCTCTCCCCCTCTTCTGCTTTAACTCCAGGCCTGCCTATGCTGGATCAGACACAAGCTTGTTTATCTCTCTGTGTGTACTCTGCCTGACAAATGTTGATGTGATGTTTTTCTACACAAACACCTTTTTTTTTTTTTTTTTTTTTTTTTTTTTTTTTTTTTTTTTTTTTTTTCTTTTCTTTTCTTTTTTTTGCTTGGGGGTGTGAGGTCCTTGAGGGGTGTAGCAGCAGGGGGCAACAGTACAGAAGAAAAATCAAACCTAGGGAGCACTTTGTAAATTGAAATTAATGAATTCCTTGAAGAAAAGGCAGCACATCAGGCTGGCTGTGTGAATCTCTGTCCCTCATTATGTAAATAGAGATTTGTTGGTGTAGAGTAGCCAGGGATAGGGACTCCAGCTTTCATTTGGTGCTGAGCTCTAAAACACCATGCTGAGAGCAAACACTAATGCAGTATTTCCAGGGAATGTTTAAGCTGAAACCTCAGTGTGTTCCGAGGGCTCAGGCTCCTCGAGTAGCAGGCAGGGACAGACAGGCTAGTGCCAGCAGCCCATGGGATTAAGCCTCAAAATCTGCTTTAAGCACCTCTCTCCTAAATGATTTTTCTGCCATTTTCAGCCCTGGTCAGAAAATGATGCAACAGAAGAGTTTTCTGATGGTATTTGGGGTCTCCTGAGTAAGGCGGCGCTTGTCCTGTGATGGACAAAAGGGCACCCTGAGAATGTCAAGCCTTCAGAACCCCAGTGAGGACTCTGGGGACCTCCTGCACCTCTGAGATGCAAAACCATCCTCAGAGGGAGTAAGTCCATTGGGATGAAATGACCACATGGTCTTGGAAGACCTTTGCAAGCACCCAGAAACAACCAGACACACTGACAGAGCTGCAGTTTGCTCTAATGCTGCAGCCCATCCCCATCAAAGGAGAATGTTTTCCCACTTCATTCCAGTCTGGAGTACCCATGAAATAGTTCTCTGGTCTCCTGAGTGCCATATTTTCTTCTTCCCACTGCCTAAGTCATCCCAAAGCACCCAGATGAGTCCTCGGAAGCCTCCCACAAACAGGCTGCTCTGCAGCTCTGCCGCTGACGCAAGCTCATCCTCACGTTGAAAATAACTGGGAGAAATGAACAAACTGACATGATGAATAAAACAGAGCTAAATGAGTGTTGGCCAATATTAACATAGCTGAATATTGTCGGTATATTAACTCAGTGCACCTGCCTGATTGCAAATAAAAAGTCTTTCTATCAGATGCGGGCGTAGGAAACATCCTCGCTGCAGACACAGAAGTGTCATGTAAATTCATAAGCTGGATGCAGGGTTAATAATAAACAAATTAAAAGAGGAGCTGCTCTAATTGAAAAGGAGTATTTAAATACAGTTGGAGTTCCAGGCTCTGCAAGCTCATCACTTCTCCATGCACAATATGGTGTATCACATTCTGTTCTGGACAGAAAAGCAGAATGTGCCGTCCGTGCTAGGATGGAAATGATGCCTTTTACATCAGGATGTGGGAGCAACAGCATAAGGGTCACTGTGGCTGCTCCTGATTGGCTTCACATGGCCCTTCAAGAAGAGCCTGGCCAGCAAATGTCTGGACAAATGACAGAACCACAGACTCCCTCATCGCCAGGGTCAGCATCCATCCTGCCAGGCAACTGAATTCTTTGGAGCAGAAACAGCTCATCAAAGGGAGGAGAAGAGAAAGGTGGGAAACCTGCAGAACCCATGCAGGATGAAAACCCACCCAGAGCATGGTGAAGCCACACAACTCTCTTTTGACTAATCCTAGATCTCTGCAGGATGCAAACCACTGCAGGAACCTTGCCCATCCTCTCTGAGGTCTGACACTCAAGGGTGCAGAGCCCTCCCTTGGTCCTTCTGCTGGAGCAGTGAAGGAGGAACCAGGACTGTGGTGTTTTGAGGGTTAAGCCAACCTCTCCAAGTGGTTCCCCTGGCTCCTGGCCACGGACTGAGCCTGCAGCTTGGTATTGACTTTCTGAGCTTGCAGGCACGGATCGATGGAGCACAGTCAGGGCCTCTCGTTCTCAATCATGTCACAACCACAAGAAATGTTATTACTGCTCCATCAGAAACCAAGAAATACACCAGAAGTGTAAAGGAGGTGGGGGGTCTTCTCAGCAATGCTCCGGGAGAACGCAGGAGTGAAGCAGCCAGTAACCTTCAGCAAAGTCCCCAGGGACCAATAAGACCACAAAGAGCCTTAAATAAATAAAAAGCCAGGTCATTGCCACAAGGATGCCCCGACACCTGGCTGCTGGGAGCCTCAGTCCCCAGATGAAACAGCAACACACTAGGAGCTGTTTTGCAAGCACATTTGACTGCACCCAACATCAAGATGCACCAAGGCACAGAAACTGTGTCAGGCTTCAAGCTCCATTTGTTTTGCTCACACAAACCTCCTGAAATCAATGAATTTACTCATGTGAGACGAGTGCTGCTGGTACATGTGTCCCCTCTGAGCTGCTGCACCCTGATAGCAACTGCTCTTCTGCATTCCCATGGGGAATCTCCCACCCAAATTCCCACTGGATGCAGGGCTGAGAGCACTGTCCAGGGGTACCCGGCTGTCTGGCTGCCCCTGCCAGGGAGGGGAATAGGTTTGGACTGCCAGCAAACAGCAAGTGAGGAGTGGGTGATTCCAGAGATTCAGTCTGGGGAGTGGATTGTGAATTTTGGTGTTGCCAAGCACCCCGAGTGCTGCTCCCACAGTGGATCCTCCTGAAACGTGGGTCATTCCCCATCCCGGGTGAGGACCCAGGAATAATGAATATATACACAACTCTGTCTGAAGCAGGGTGCTAAACTGTGGGGTTTGGGGTCACAGTCCAGGAAAGTTCTTGGAAGCAGCTGCCTTTGATCAGACACCCTGAACCTGGAGGGTTCTGCAGGGAACAGGTCACAAAGCAGTGACCACCTGGGACCAAACTGATTTAAAGTAACCACAAAAGCACACACACCAAACCTGCAGTAACTTGGTCCTCACTGAAACAGACCAATAATCCACCTACAGAAAAGGCAAGGTGCTGCCCAAGAGCCACCTTGGACCAGGGAGCAGTTTGGGACAGAAAAGGGAAGATCTGGAGCTGGTGTGATACTGGGACCATCCCAGAGCCAAACAAACCCAAATGCTCTACACCAGGACCCAGACCACCAGCTGGAAGAAGGACACAGAATCCCTCTTGAACTTCATTTTACTCTGCCAACAGGTGTTTTGCAGGGCTCCTTTATCCTGTTTTCCCAGTGCCACAGCCCAGTTCCTGCACCACAACCAGCAGCCAGGGGCCAAAAGAGAGCAGAGGGTCTCTCACAGCCTTCATCTTGGTTTTAATCTGGAGAAAACTGCTGGATGTGTTTGACCAGCATGGCTGTTCCCCAGCCCTTTTCCCCCTGCATCCCATTTTCATCTCCTTTTGAGGCTGGCTCAGAGGTGACTGCTCTTCCAGGATGAGCAGTGTTTTGGGGCTCCAGGGATACACCCCCCTCCCACTTTGCACACACAAAATGACCCAAAGCTCCAGCCAAAAATGAGGAAAACACAGGTACTCACTCTTTCCCCAGGGTCACCCATTAAGCCCACAGGTCCAGTTGGTCCTGGAGGTCCTGGAAGGCCCTAGCATAGAAAAGGCAGATGAAAAAAAAAAATAAACAAGCTGCTGAAGGAAAATGTGCTATTATTTGTAACATATTTGTACAACAAGCAGGGATAGAACTAGAGCTTTCTGTTTATTTTTGCACCAGAAAATGGGCCCTGGAGCTCTCTGAACACGTGCATGGCATGTGGAAGCAATAGAACCTTTGCATGGTGCTGTGCTGGACCCTCCATGTGCCCCCAGCACCTTTTCAGGGCAAGATGGGGACAAAATGTCACTTACTGCTGGGCCTTCAGGACCAGGTGGGCCTTCCACCAGCATACCCTAAACAAGAGGAAGAAAAAGAAGTGATTAGTAAGGCACAGCTTAACAAAAAAAAACCCAAACAAACAACAAAAAAAAGTGAATAATCACATTGCAAGGTTTTTTCTTAAATTACTTTCCCAGCAGACTGCACGCTGTGATTTACTCTGTGTACTTGGGAAATCACTGTGTGGGCAAACCAGTAGAGTAATATTATTCCACTCCTTTTAATCTAAATATTTTGTCATAACTTTAAATCAGGTCTATCATGTACACAATAGAATTGAGTTTTGGGTTGGTCTGGCTGTTTGTTGTTGTTTTTTTTTTTTCTCCTTCCTGGCTATGTAAAAGGCAGGAAAGAAACCTCCCAATAAACCTGGCAAATGCTTTCCAGAAGGCATCAGGACCATCTGTTGGGAAGAGCCCCACAGCAAGCACTGCTCTTTTCCCTCTGGGGCAGTGACCATGTCCCCCACAGCACCCCGGTCAAGCAGTCCCAGCACTTGCCAGGTCCTCTGGAGCAAACAGGGACGTTGCTCCTATGGGATGAAAACAGCCTGGAAAATTCTGTAGATAAGCAGGCAGCTAGTATGGGAGAAGCTCAGAAGCAGCAAGTGCAGGGGCTGGGCTTGGGTCACCCTTGGCCAGGCTCCTGGGCTCAGGTCCAGTGCCAGAAGCCTCAGCTGACCCCGCAGCAGCCACTACAGGGCTGAGCTGAACAAATCAGCAATGTCCAGAGGAAAATCCAGGCATTCCTGTCCCCAAAACCACCATCTCCAAGCCCAGAGGAGCAAAAAATAGGGTACAAAGCCATGCTGCCACACACCCTCCCTGCTCCTCTTAGTGGGATGGATGTTTCTGCACCACTAATGTGTGGCCAGCCCTATTTTTAGTCTTTCCCAGTGTCCATCCTACTCATTACCACCTCGTTTCAAATCTGGCTTCTGCTGGCTTCGGATGTCTCAGGGGACATTTTTCTCCTGCTGTCATCAGGGATGCTCCTGTGCAGTTGTTCTTCATCAGTAAAGAATTCATGTCAGAGCTTTCACCCAATTCTCACCTGGAGAGCAGCTTTGCTTCTGCCCTGGGGACGCTGCTCTCCTCCTGCTGGGAACCAGGCCTGAGCCCCACACAACATTCCTCCAACTTGCCCCAGTTTTTTTGCTGTTGGAGGCTACCAAGAAGGGACAAGCCATGCTGAGGGAGAAGGTGTCCCCCAGGACATCCCCTAAACCTGGGCTTCTTTTTAGACAGATGGTGAGGACACTGTACAGGAAACCCCAGAGGTACCAGCAAACCTTTCCCCAAGCTCCATCCTTGCTGAGATGCACCTTTGGGTGTAGAAGGCTCCAAATCAAAGCAATAATTGTCTCAGGGCTGGTGCAGGGAGCCACGGCACACACAGAGATCTCTCCAGGACTTTTTTTGGGTTGCTGGTGCCAGCATCACCATGGGCTGAGCATGCAGAGCCCTGGGGCCCGGCTCCTCCTGGCAGCTGCAGAGCTTGGGATGTTCCTTGGGGTGGGGGAAGAGCCTGGGTTAATCAGCCTCAAGCATCCTTGGCATCTTCCCATCTTTATCTGTTGGTTTATGTTGAGTTTGAAGTTCAGGGACATCTGGAGATTACCCTCATCAAAAAAACCCCACTGTTTATATGACTGCTTGTCAATGGGAGCAGATGGAAACGTGGGAGGGGTTGGGGAGCAGGATCAGTGAGGGGATGCCACCAAGGGCAATCACCTTGAGGGTAAGCAAGTAAACCACGGATTTGGGACTGTCCCAGGGGAAAACAGGGTGTTGCTTCCATCCCATCAACACCCAGTTGTGTTGACTGCTACTCAGAAGTGAAGCCAATACCACAAAACCAGCCCCAAAGCTGCCGTGCAGAGGCACCCTGAAAGCAGGTGTGAGCACCTAGGAGGGACAGGAAGGGCTCAGAGGAGGCACAGACAGCTGGGTGCCTTTGCTGGGATGCAGGGGGTCCCAGCCACATTCCCTGCCTTCAGCCCTCCTCCTCCTCACCCTGCCTGTGCTGCCCGGCTGCCTCCAGCGAGCGTCAGCACCGAGCCAGGATTGAAGGGCAGGCAAATAAATGAAAAGGAAAGAAAATCCAACAGAATCCCACTTCTCCCCTTGGTTTTTATTCCTTCTCTGCTGCAGCTCCCATAAGATTAAGAATAAAAAATAAAAAATAAAAAAATAAAAAAGCAAAAAGCTGAATAGCACAGCAAATGTGAATTTCTTTCTGCTGAAGAGGAAGGGAAAAGGCAGCATTTGGTCTTGTTTACTTTCTGGCAAAAGCTATACATGGCTGCAGTGTTTTGAAATAGCGAAGGCAGCCAAATTCTTTCTGGATGATTAAACTTAACTATTTTGTTTGCTTTGTAGGATTTCAGATTGGTTCTGGAGAGGGCAGGCTGGGGTTCTGCTGTCATCTCCGTGGGGTTCGGCTGCTCCCCACCTTTCCCCCACCTCCAATAAATAAATTGCTCCCTCCACTTTTTGTTTGCAGAGGGAGAGAAAGGAAGAGAGGGAGGGAAAAGTCAGAAATGTTTTTCTAAGGCACTCGTTTAGGTTTTTCAAGCCCCCACTGCTGCACCCCAGCTTCTCCTCTGCAAAAATGTCAGGCAAAGAAGGAAAGGGAGGAAGAATGAAAAGCAAACTCATGGCCTCCAAGGGATGGGAAGTGCTGTCTGTGGCTCCCTGCCAAGGAAAATCAGGTTGATTGAGTTGGTGGTGCTCAGTGAACTTGGGCTTCACCCTCAGGGGAGGTGGCTGCAAGGACCTGAAGCATGGGAGTATCTCAGCATCCTGACACACAGCTGGGGACAGACACACGGCCATGGACCAATGGTCCCTTGCTCAACTACCCCCTCCAAGCACACCAATGAGGGCAGCTGAGGACCAGCTTCATCCTCACCTAAGGAAATGCTTGGTTGGGCACCCAGATTTTTTTTTTTGTAGCCTGCAAAGGGTACAGGCAGTTTCTAACCATTCTTTAGAAAGAAAAACCACCCCAGAAACAAGCCAGGGCAGAATCACAAAGAAAAAGTTCCAGTTTCCACTCCTGGAACAATACAGGTTGTCTCTAAAAGTGGAAAGCTGGTGGGACCCTGGAGCAGGTAGAGAAGCAAACCTCTCCTCTTCCACAGCTGTGTGCAGGGAGAACCCTTTTATTTGTGAATATGAACTCATTAGTTGCATTAGTTGCTTCCATTCTAAAAGGCCTAATTTTTTTTTTTTTTTGTAAATGAGAGATTTCATGGGAAATTCTGCACTTCCTTCACGATTTGGGTTGCTTCTTGAAGTTAAAAAATTACTAATTACAGTCTTTTATATTCAATGGTTTTAAAATGAACCAAATAATCCTTCCATGAGAATTTTCCCTAACACTGAGAGCACCAAGCCATACCAAACATACCTCTGGTACCCTTTTTTTTTCCTCGGGAATAAAAGCCCAAACCACCCAAACCTCAGAAGCTCCTTACCGGCTCAATAATCGCAGGTTCCCCCTTCTGTCCCTTTTCTCCCCGGGGGCCCCCGATCTGCAGCACACAAAGGAAACACAAAGCCAGACAGTCAAAGAGGACATCACCATCATGACCATCATCACCACTGCTCAGAGAAGGATCTGGAGATCCTGAGAGACCTTTTGGAACCAAAGCAGTGGTGATGCTCGGGTAGGAAAGAAACGGGGCGCCTCCTCCCTGCCTCCTGCAACACAGGCAGGGATGATGGATCCAAGCAAGAGGCTTGGGTTTTGTGGTGCTGGTCCCTAAACTATGGGACAACAAACATTTTGAAAGAGGCTTCCCCTCGATGGCAAAGGAACTCTCTTACCCCTTCGTAGATGGTGTCCTGGTTAGCAGGCATGCCAGGGCCAATGTCGGGAGAGACCGTTCGGTCGTAGTAATTATCATAATAATTCCCATCGTACTCCTTGATTGTTTCCTCTGTGAAATCTTTGTCCAGGTCGTCTCCTCCTTGAGCATCCTGGAAGCAAAAGAGCAGAACCATGTCAGGCTGCACACACTGGAAAACTAAGGGGAACACTGTGGTTTTTGCAAAGAGAAGGCGATTTGTAATAGTCACAAGTAAGAAGCACAAGAAAAGTTACATTCTGGAGGGCTCTAGTGACATCCAAAGGTCTTCTTCCAATGGCTGGAAAGAAGGATGGGAGGCTCTTCAAGACATTTCATGAAGATTTCTCCAATGACCCTTGAAATAAAACTGCCACTGTAAAAGTTTGAGCAAGGGAAACAAAAGGCAGCACAAAGAAACAGCTGCCATTGGGAGGATCCTGAGAAAAAAAAATAAAAAAAAAAATCCCTGATCCAAAGAAACAAGGAATGGAAGCTCCAAACTCCTCACCTCTCACAGCCTCAGCATTGGTGACACCAGATTATTAAGTGTAAAGAGTCACACATCCAGGTGCATATTTCAAGGGCACATCAAATCCACTCTGTGCCATTCTGAGTATCTGATTACACAAGAGATGTGGAAAAATACAATTTCTACTAAAACCTCCTGTTTGTTTAGTCTGGGATCCAAGCTGCAATTCTGCTTGTCCAAAAGAATTTTTACAAATCTGATGCATTAATTCCCAAACCCTTCCTGAGTCCTTACAGCAACAGCTGTCACGGCCCACGAGCAAGGTCCAGAAAAGTCTCAGAATTTCCTTCCTTTTCTCCATGCCCCCGTGCTTCCTACAGCCTGGCAGGCAACCATCTCCTGGCATCCTTTAGTCTGAACAGCATGGTAAAGAAGAACATGTCCTGACAAGATTTTTTTGTGTTTTGTTTGGGTTTTTTTCCTATCTCGGTATTGACCAAAATGGTCCATAAATTGAATTATTTCCAGTGCTTCCTAGAGAAATGGTCCCTTCACTATTATGAATTCAAAATCCCTTCAGTGCTGCCACTGCCTTGTTTCTGTGCCAACATTTCAGAACCAGCAGCAGGAGCATCTCTGTCTAAAAGCAAAAGGTTTGAAAGTAAAAATAAGCCTAGTGCTAAGGCACTCACCCCTCTGTCACCCCATCTTCTTACGCCTGTGCAAATACCAACCAGTCCTTGCAGAAATTACAGCTTGGCAATTACTCAATTAGAAAACTTGGAAGTTAGCATTGGTTTTCCTTTGTGAAGTTCCAGTGGGTTTGGAGCCCTCACACACGTCTTTTATCCTGCTTGAAACCTTTCATCTAGGTTTGTACTCTGCACCATTGAAATCTGTTTATCTTGCTCAAAGGCTTTTGGGACAGCGTAGCAAACTTTTTGGAGATTGCATTTCTTGACATAAACGGCAAAAATGTCTGGTTTGCTATTTTAATTAAGATCCCCAAATCAATTTGCGTGGAAAGATACCACATTTTGAACAACTGGGCAGAGAAGGAGGAAAGTTCTCCATGCTGAGATTTGCAGGTGCTTTGGAGAAAAACCAAAACCAAAGCCTAAAAATAATCTCCTTAACAATGCTGTGAAGCAACCTGAATCAGAAAACAGTCCACAGAAAGTCAGTGTGCAAAATACCACGATTCTCCTTTGCTGACCACAGCTTCATTTAAATCACCCTGGAGTCTTCCCTTTGGAGAAAGCCAGGCTGAGCCCCAGTATATGTACCTGGACAAGAAAAGCAAACTGCCTGATGAATGGCAGGCAATGAACAAAATATATCTGTCCCCAGCTCCCCTGGTTCACGTGAGCATTGCTGCCTGCTAAATCTCAGAACTGCTTCTCTGGCATTTATCATAGAGTTATTACCCATAATGAAACCCAAGCCCAGGAGAGCTCTGTGACTACATCTGCCTCCAAACCCCCTCTCACAGGCTCCACAAAATTTCCCTTGTATAAAGCTAAATCCTCTTTTAATACCTGTTGTAGGACTTAGAGCTGTCCCCAAACACAGGCAGGTGAACTGATGGGCACATCCCAGTCACTCAGCAGGCCTGGGATGGGATGCTAACAATGACAATTCTGGATCAGAACCACATTATCCTCTTTAATCCCACAAGCCACAGCAAATAGAGTCAGGGCTGGCACCCCTGGCCACTTGGGGACAGTGTCCCAGCCCTGCCACATGCTGCCACCCCTGGGGGACAGGGCAGGGCTCTGGGTGCAGGCAGGAGCTGGGGACTACTTGAAATTACACCACCTACTCGTGACCACAAGCACTATTTTGTTTCCTGAACTAGCCAAAGCACTTATGAGATATTTTATACGTATTTTTTAAGAGCAAATAAACTTCTCCAACCACTTTGGTAGCCAATCTCCTGCTGCAACCCTGTTTCTAATAACCAGTATTAGGCAGGCAATTACATGCTGATCCTCACTTCCATATTGCCCATAAAGCAACTTGGTCTGCTGCTGGATTCAAGGGTTCAGTTTCACCAGGAGTTTGTGGCTGTTCAGCTCCCACTCCAGGGTGTAAACCTGAAACCCAAATCCTCTTGGGGATCTGTCCCTCAGGCTGGCACTTTCTGGGACCCTTCCCTACGCCACACCTGGGAATCTCCTCCAGCCAGGCAAGTTGTGTCCTTTTCTTTGCTCATCAGCTAAAAGATTTCCTAAAGCAACTTCCCATCCCAGAAGCAGTCCCACAGCCCTCCCCATCCAAACACTGCCTCTCTCTGAGCTGCTGGAGAGGAACACTGGGCACATCAGATGCTTTGCTTAGGGCAGGCTGAGCTTTCACATCAGAAATCTTCACCACGTGTTTCCCTACCTGAACTTTCCTCCCATTTCCTTCTCCTAACAACTGCAGTGGCCCTTGAGCCTCTTATTTCCTGTTTGTTTTTTGGGTTTTTTTAAGGTCATGCTATCCAATCTTTAATTCCCCTCTATTAGAAAGTTTAAGCTTGGCCAAAGCTTTCTGGCTCTTCGTCATGGAACAGGAAAGTTTCCCATCCCCGGGCTCCTCAGCTTGGTGTTTTTTTCCTCAATACACTGGAGCCTTTTCTGTTTCTCTCTGTATAGCTTTGGGCTGCTCAGCCTCCTCCTCCACCACATTTTTTATCCCCAGTTGGTTGGACTTGATCCTCCCCACCAGCCCTTGGGGTAGCTGGCTCCCCTCCTGCCTCACTCCAGCTGCTGGAGCTCTTGCTTGGACATTTTCCCCAACACCTTTTCATTCAAGCTTCCAAGTCCAACTCCAAATAAATATGTTGGCCAACTTTTGCTGCCTCTTTTGCCACTCCTCCAGCACCTCCCAGAAAGCTCTGAGTTTTGACAGTCCCATACCAAAGTAATTCTCCATCTGAGGAGGAGCCACAAAACTCTGCCAAGTCCCATCCTACGTATCCCAGGAAATGTTAGCCCATTATCAACTACCCTTGCTGATGCTCCTGGATGATGAAGAATTTGCCTCATCTATTGCCTCGTTATTTCCTTGCAGAATGAGCAGCTGCACAACAATTCATCTCAGTCTCATCTAAGGAGGAGATCAACACTCATCTATTGGAGAACCAATAAAAAAGGCAAGAACTAGGCAAATCCGAAGGACAGAAGAGTCTCAAGTGCAACATATTTCAGTTGAAACATATTAACTGTTACTAAAAATCTAATTTCTCCAGCAGAAATGTCATCTGTGGGATCTGTACTGATCTCATCTTTGAGCAGATCTGTGCACAGAGCAGGGGGGCTCTCTCTGGGTGAGTGCAGAGGTTTGTTCCAGTGCTGAAACACTTCGGTTATGGTTGTTTTTTTAAAAAAAAAACACAATCTGAAAAACGTAAATATGTTATTCAGTGGGAATGACAAAATGAAAAATATTTATGTTCTACATCAAAACAACATTTTAAGGATTTGCATTAATAGCTCTGAAATAAAATGCTTTTCCTTAGATTTTACTATCAACCCTCATTTTTCATTTTGTCAGGTAAGCACTGTGCAAAAGGAAATGTGGATGTCAATATAAACAGATATTTCCAGGGGAATAATCCTTAAGCCGACTCTAAATATCTGTGTTCCACACCCTGAAATACCCAGAGTGAAAATATTTTACAAGAAACTTCCCCTTCCAACAGCTGCCCAAACCACGTGCAGATTCACTGCCCAGATGCTCACATTCACATCTCCTTTGCTCTCAGGGCTATGAAATACCAGAATTAATTAAAAAAAGAAAAAAAAAAAAAAAAAAAAAAACTTGTGGGGAGTTCAGCTTCCACAGCATTTTCTGTGAGTCCCCCCTGGGGGTCTATTTCTGAGTTGTAGTTGACATCTTCGTAGGGCAGAGGTGTGAAGTACTCCTCATTGATGGTTTCATAGTTGTACTCATCCACGAGTGGGTCATCCACTGTAGCATCCTCTGTCGTCTGCTTTGCCAGGTTCCCTCTTTCAGGTGATGGGGTGGGGGCAGGATAGTCCTATTAAAGAAATAAAATGCCAGAATCAGAGCAGCAGAAAGAAAATTCTGCAGCATCCCCTGGCTAAAGAGGACACTTATCAGCTCCATCTTTGCCAGGCCCCTGTGCTGGTACCTGCTTGGTTTCAGGTCTCTCTCCAGCAGCCACTTCGGGAGTGCTGGGTTTGGTGGTGGGTGCTTCTGGCTTTACAGCTTCATCCACATCTTCATAGTAAGGGTACTCATAGTAGTAGGTGTCACCTTCTCCCTCCCCATCAGTATACTGCAAAGAGAAGGTGAGAAGCAGAAAATAAGCTGGCAGCACCCAAGAGTGTTCCTGTCAGCTCCTTTAGGCATTATTGCATGCCATGTTGCAGGTTCCTGCAGAGAAATCTTTCCCTCCCTCTTGTTCATCAGCTTCTGTGACACCTTCACCCAGAGCCTGGTTTCAGGCTGCTTTGACAATGGCTGTGATTTGAGAAGGTTCCCAGTCATCTCTCAGTCTTGTGGGGCATTTGGCAATGGCTGTGATTTGAGAAGGTTCCCAATCACCTCTTGGTCCTGTGGGACATTCTCCCTTATCAGAGAGGATGAATGTATCCCCCAGCAATCCAGTCACAATAACACCATCCAAAGTGAAAAAACATTAATTATTTTTTTTTTTAATTTTTTTTTTTTAAACCTCAGACTGTTGAGACCTCCTACGTCACACATCTGGCATATTCAGAGAGAGGAAAGAAAACCCTTGCATCAGGCAGCTGCCCTGAGGAGCAGGGATGCTGTTCCCACTCCTCCAACCACACTAGTGGCATCCCTGTGACTCCTCATCCACCCGTGGCCCCTGCAGGCAGAAGGGCTGCAGAAACAAGGTATTTTCCTCATTTTCCACAAGGCGTCAGTCACTCTCCCAAAGGAAACACAAACAAAACATTTGGTTACAGTCAGGCATGGCAAATTTCTTTGCCAGTCCATTGCTCTTGCTGGCAGCAGACGCCAGAGCATGCAAGAGTTATTCTTACACAGAGTGACACGGCCTTAAGACAAGCCAGCCCTTGTTGAGTTCCTGGCTCCAGAAGAAGAGTTTGATTTTCCTACTACCACATATTTTGACTACACCAAAGTCTATTTTATTTTACTTATTCATTGTTTCTCCAGAAGTGCTGGTGGAGCGGTTACAGCACTTGCCTGGGGCTGGGGGTGCAAGCATCACTCTGCTCCCCAAAGCTCTGCTCAGTGCAGGTTTTTAATTCAATCCCAAAATTAAGCCAGGGTGGGCTGACAGCATTACAGTTTTGTGGGGATACAGCAGGTGCCCACAGATCTGTTGAAAGCAGGAGAGCACGTGGGGCAGCAAATCAGACTGAGAGAGGAGCCAAGATGCTGGGAAGCAGCTGAGGGTGCCAGACACTAAGTGCTGCCAGCTGAGACCTCTGAAAAATGCATAAAACTCAGGTGATGCTTTTCAGGAAGTCAGTTACATCCAGACATTTCTAATTGAGCATCAGAATAAAAAGGTTCCTATATCAGTGATTTTTTTTTTCTTTCTTTCTTTTTTGAAAGAGAAGGTCTGAGGGTAAATGCACAAAAAAATCCTGAGCACAGCAGCTTACACAGATGAGCCAGGAGTATTTGCCAAAATTAAGTTCAAATGGCAAATGCATGGGAAAAAATGTTTCCCTCTACTTTAACACCTGTTGTTTAAAAAAAATATTGAAAAAGAACTCTTTAGTCTTCTTCCACGTTCAACAGTAAAAACTGAAGTTTATAAGGGGGTGCCTGGTTTGGACAGACCCACCAGCAAAGGTCTGTATTTCACACTCAGTTCTGGTTGTCTCTCCTGTTCTTCAACTCCAAAAGAATATTCATTTCAGTCTCTGGAAGTGGGAAAAGTATACAAAAGGAGGGCAAGAGCTGAGATGAGCCTGCAAACCCTAAACCCAACCTTTGTCTCAGCCCGTGACTGGAGCTGCAGGGGGGAAGGAGCAGAGTGTGTCTGTACCCCCTGGATGCTGCTGGCCCCAAAGCATCCCCAGCTCCTGCCACCTCCCTGGGTCTCCCTGGCCCAGGCAAGGGACTTACATATTCATCCTGGTTGGGGTCCTGGGACTGAGGGGAGTCAGGGATGGCCGTGTCACAGTCGGGGCTGTAGTGTTCACAGTAGTCATAGGCTGCTCGGGGATCCGCCACGATCAGGAGCTGCTGGATGTCACCCTGCAGGGAAGGGAAGATGGAAAGTCAGGGAGATGGATGGTGCATGTGGAGCTGCCAGCCCCAGGGGCATAAAACCCCCAAAACACCACCAAAAACAGAAAAGTAAAACACTTGGCAGGGCCAGCTCCCTGATAAGGTCCAGCAGCCACTTATCTGGGGCTGCCCCTGGAGGTGTGAAGCTGCTGTTCTTCACACCTGGTCCCCAGATGCACCTTCCCAAAAGATAACAGCAGCTGCAGAGAGGTCACCCCCAGGCCACACCACACTGACAGCCCTGGGGCAATGCACCCCGAATGCACAGTGTCCTGTGGGCAACTAAAAACTCCTTTCCTGCTTGGTCCTGTACTCCAGATTTGCCCTGCTTAGTCCAAAATATAGTTTATTGGCCTCAAAACCTTTCTTTTTCTCCTACCACAACGGCTGGCCTCATAAAAGACCTTGCTTCCCCTTTCTACATCTTACCTCACCTCAATTTTCTACCCGCAACAGTGAGGCAGAGATCAGAAATTAGATGGAAAATGGGGTTTGCAGTGGCTTCCTGGAAATCAGGTGCAGAACAAAGCTCAGGAGGCACTGAGGCTGCTTCAGGGAGCTCAGCAAAGGAAACACAACCCAGCTACAGCCCCAGGGACAGGGCAGAAATTGTTCCTGAGTTTCCTAAAGAACCACCACACTGCTCAGTTTATTCCGTAGGCACAGGACAAGAGTTTACTGCTTGGATTTTTAGAGCTGATACTTCAATGAGGGGGAGAAAAAAAAAAAATTGCATTTAATAATAGAAAAACGTTGCTAAAAGCATCAGTGGAAAAGCAGGAGCATTGCTGCAAAACTGGGAGGAGGATTTCAGGACGTAATAGGAAGCAGAAGCTCTGCAGGGAGCTTGGCCAGAGCAGCCAAGGCCCCGTGGAAAACCAAAGGAGGGTTTGGAGCTCATGGGCCAGATCTGGACACATCCAGCTGTGGGTGATGCAAGGACCATGTGGACCTGGTCGTGTCCTGCCTGGTTCTGAGGGGCAGTTTGTGCTGCCCAGGGTTTCCCTTTCCAGGTTATTGCATCCACCCCTGCAGCACCTCACCGGAACCTCCCGGATGCTGTGGAAGTTGCCCTAAAATGGAGCATTGGTTTGAGCTTATTAGTCACTGTTTCCTGTGAATAACCTTTATAAAATTAACAGAACTGCCTGCAAAGGGGTTTTCAATTTTCTATTTTAAGAAAGAGAAATAGTCTTTCCTTTCATTTGTTTTTTTCTTAATTTAAATCCCCAGAGCAGTTCTGGCTTTTTCATTTTCAATGTAACCACCAAAACTGGAGATGCAGTACTGGGGGAAAAAACCCCAACAAAAACCTAAGTTTTTGCCTCATAGAACATTTGCCCATTTCCAGCCAGCTCTGACACCATCTGACCAAGTGACCTGGATGGGGAACTTGACCCTGGTGTGACCTAGAGGATGTTGCTCAGGTCTGAGCCACGACTTGTAGGAGCTGGGGGTTGTTCCGAGGTGACTCACACCAGATATTGTCACCCCTGTCTTTGAGGACAGTTCAGAGCAAAAAAAGCAGCTGTCCCTCTGGAAGTCCCTCCAATGAAGGGCACCCAACCTGGCCAGGGCAATTTCCTTCAAGCTGATGATGGGAAGTTCTTCCCAGCTGCTATTTCTGTACATAAGGCCCCAACCACCCCTGAGCCCTTCATTGACACCCAAATGGAGCCATTTATTGCCTTCTCTCATTAAGGTGGTTAAAGCCCCCAGTTTCCACAGGCTTGTGGAGAATGTCTGGCACTGTTGGGATAAGCTGAAATTAGCCAGCCACAAAAACAGACTTGGTACTTGTCCCTGAGAGGCAAAAGGAAGGCTGAGAGCTTTTTCTTCCTGATAAGGTTGGATTTACACCTCAAGGAGAGCTGATAGTTTGCACCCTATAAGTGAGTACAACTATAGCTGTGTTTCCTCAAGGAACAGATAAAGCACAGAAAAACATGTTGGCTAAACACAGAGCAAAAGGTTAAGCAGGAGAGAATTTGCTAAGGCTGAGCTTGCTTTTAGTCTCAGCTGATGGCAGCTGGCAAGCTATGCATGGGGGAAAAATCCTGGCTGGATCCCACCCCTCTTCCTGCAGCACAACAGGAGCCTTTGAGTAACTGGGAAGACCCCATCTCCCAGTCCCAGGAGCCACAGGCTCAGGTCCTGGGGCCATGGTGGAAACCTCACCCTCAATCAACACCCAGAAGGTTGAGAACCTGAGACAATCAGTGCATAACTGGATAAATTTGGTACAGAGGGTGCCAGGAAAAAGCATGAGCTGCATCCGACAGCTCCCGCAGAGCTCACCACGCTTCACCAGCATCATTTAACACAACTCCTGTTCTCCCATTTCCTTTTCAAACCCAATCAATCACCCTGCCCAGCAAAGCCCATCCTTGTCTCCTTGTTCCAGCAGCATGTGCAGAATCAGGAGGAAAACCAAGGCACCCAATTTTAGAGGAATGAGAGCCCCAGGGAGCATCCGAGCTCCAGTCCACTGACTGGGGTTGAGCAGCTCGGTGGTGGGGGTGGCAGGAGAGCTCATTCATCTTTGTTTCATTAACAGCAAGTGGGTGGCAATGGTGGATACCCTGTGTTAACACTTGTAAAAAGCAGACAGGGGTAAAACCTCGTTAGCAAGATTCCCAGTCAACTGACCTCATCCCTCAGTGCAAAACAATAAACTGGGCTAATTTAGCCTGTAATAAAAAGCCCCACTATCTGAACTCCACAAAGGATGCACAAAGCTCTGCTGTCAGGAGCCCCATTTCTTTGATTTAAAAAGCTGACTTGAACTGGAGCAAGCCATGCTGGGAGGGTTGCAAGCCTTTTGTGGCCTCTCAAGTGTGGTGCTGCTAATAAATTTCACCAAGAGATAGTTGCCCCTGGCCCTGGTGTGGGCTGACAAAAGCAGCAGCCAGCTCCACTCCCTTTCCTCACTCAAGTGTCCATCTATTCCAGTTTTGGTGACACAAAGCACCAGAGCCTCTCTCCTTCCTCTGGCAGCATCTGCTTTTTTCAGCAAGAGGAAAGATAATGAAGACACCATTAATTTCCCCCCCAACATGCAACAGCTTTGGAGTTTCCATGAAGTCTTTGTAACAGAGAGAACTTGCAATAACACTAAGAGAAGGGTTTAAAGACTTTACCAGCCCAGTCATTAAGCTTTTCGAGATTTATTTTCAAGTAGAGAGGTGTCTGAGTCAGGAAGCACAGAAATGCTTCTAAGGAGGACAAAGGACTGCCCCAACCACCCCTGCAGATGCTGGGGCAAGTCCTCTCTTGACATGTGAACAAGCTGGACACAGCTGGGCACACAGGGCTCCAAAATATACCCCAGTGACTAAGGGGGGTACTTATCACAACAGCAAGGCACAATTGTGCATTTCTGCTTTGACAAAAAAAAATAATTTGAAGGAAAAAAACAAAAAAAGGAGGTCAGTTTTAACCTGAAAATAACCAATTTTTCACCCATTAGAAGAGTTAGGTTTAAAAAAGGAAAATAAATCATTTTTTGACCTTTATTCCTAGAGCTTTCTCTGAAGAGCAAGAGGCAGGACAGCACATTTATGGAAATGATTGTGAATTGTGCAGCTTTTATTTGCTTCACCAAACAGATGTAAGTGCTAAGTGTCAGGCCCAGTAAGAAGCTGCCTGACATTTATGGTAAAGCCATTTATGCCTCATGACTCATTTTCTTTATGGATTAAGTTCCACCGAGCCAGTTTAATTCAACTCCCCAGCCAGCTCCTAGACAAGACTGGAAAAGCTCTTTTGGAGCATTTTTTAACACTTATTCTATACGTGAGCAAAAAACGTCCCATCGCTTCCAATGACATCAACTTCAGTCACTTAGAGAAATCACTGTGGCTCAACAAAACAAACAGCTGGGGAGGATAATCAGAGTGACTTCATCTGGCATTGGCAGCAGCCCCATAAACACTGGGATTCTTCAGGGCTCTCACTGCAGCTCACTGGTAATTAACTGGTCTCTGATTGTACTGCATCTCCCCCCCAGTCTCAGAGCCTCTTAACCTCCACGAGAATAAATACTGCTTGATGTGCTTTTTATTTTTATTTTTTTAAACTCCTATGTTTAGCTTGGATAACCACAGGCTCAGGGTGGACAATTGTAACACACACACACAAATAAAATCCTGAGAATCACTGGAAGCCATTGGGATGTTGCTGGGGTTGATTAAGACAAACTCACTGGTTCCAGAAATGCAAACCCAGTTGGGTGGCTTAAGAGTGGCAGCAGTTCAATGCAGCTCTGTGCTGAAGTGAAAGCTTAGGGATCCCAGCCAACCACCAGCTTCCAAGAAACCTAATCCCTGTCTTGGAGACAGCCTGCCAGCCCTCAGATGGTTCCACTTGATGAAACCTGTCAGCAGTGCTTGCCCATGGATGGAGGCTCTCAGCTAAGGGCACAGCAGCTGCCCCCCTCCAGGGCTCCAAGCAACTGGCTGCACAGGCTGGAGTGCAAGAGGTCCTGGAGAAGCCTGAACGGAAGAGCAAGGGGTGACCCAGAGCTCAGTTCACCCCCAGTTTAACTAGACTCCAAGTCAGAGGTACAATAACTGCTTAGAGCATCCTTCATTGCACTGGCATCATTCTAATGTCCCTCATTTAACCACAGCTGCTGCAGGAAAAAAGGCAAATTGCAGCCATGGGGTTAAACAAAGCTTTGTCACCACCACCAGACCATGTCCTGAACCCCTCCTTGCTGGTCAGGCACAGACAGGAGTGAGCTCACCAGATGGAGCAACTGGTACCTAAAGGGCATCCTTTGGGTGACCAAAAATGTTGCATTACAAAACAGGAATGCAATAGTTGAAGGTCTGCCTCAAAGGGAAAAAAAAGAAAAAGAAAAAGAAAAAGAAAAAGAAAAAGAAAAAGAAAAAGAAAAAGAAAAAGAAAAAGAAAAAGAAAAAGAAAAAGAAAAAGAAAAAGAAAAAGAAAAAGAAAAAGAAAAAGAAAAAGAAAAAGAAAAAGAAAAAGAAAAAGAAAAAGAAAAAGAAAAAGAAAAAGAAAAAGAAAAAGAAANAAGGAAAGGAAAGGAAAGGAAAGGAAAGGAAAGGAAAGGAAAGGAAAGGAAAGGAAAGGAAAGGAAAGGAAAGGAAAGGAAAAAGAAAAGAAAAGAAAAGAAAAGAAAGAGAAAAGAAAAGAAAAGAAAAGAAAAGAAAAGAAAAGAAAAGAAAAGAAAAGAAAAGAAAAGAAAAGAAAAGAAAAGAAAAGAAAAGAAAAGAAAAGAAAGTCTTGACTTGCACATAGTCATGAGTCAGCTACAAACATTTGGTGGTTTGGACAAACCCAAGCAGGATGTTTGCTTCCTCATCCTCTGCAGGGATGGACAGGGCAGCTTTGCTCTGAGACCTCTGCTATTTCCCCTCTGAGGCTCCAGTTACCACAAGAATGGCTCCTCTTTTGGCACTCAGAGAGGAGCATCTTCTGAGCCCTCTCTAGAAAAAACCAAACCAAACCCAACAGGTTTAATGAGTGAGAAAAGGGACACAAGTTTCACTAGAACTAAATATGGCTTCAAGGGAAATCCTCTCATACGAGCTGCTGATGGTTTCTCACTGCATCTCTGTCTAGGAGAGGAGGTACCCAAAGAAACTCTGCTCTCATGACACATCATCCCAGTCCTGCATCCTCACCTCAAAGCTCAGCTGTGAGCATTTCTGATACCAAACACCCAGAACACAAACTACAGCAATTATTTGGGCAACCCCCACGTCTCCTTCCCTCCCTGCAGCAACATGAAGAAAATCAGAGCTAATTAAATCCCCACCAATTTTCAGCCTTTGTTTTTTATAATGCCAAGGAGGATCCTCATGTGATAGAAAATCAGATTCCATTTACTTGCTGTTAGCCCTGGCACTGAAGAAACAGGGCATGGAAGTGGGGTCCCCCCTGTGCCTCTTCCCCAGCCCCCCATTCCCAGGTGTCCTTGACACCCAGCCCTGCTCCCACGGGTGGAAACATGGTCAGGTAATGTCACATCATGCTTCCTCCACCCATAACTGCTGGATCTTCCCTCCGTGGCTGTTTCTTTAAAAAAACCAAAAACAACAACAAAACAAAAAGTGGTTTTTAGGGGCAAGGGGCTGTATTTCAGACACACTTGCAGAGGCTGCAGCACGCTCTAGGTCTCTTGGTGTGCCAGCACAATGTAAATTACAAGCAGTTTCCAGCAAGGGTTCCTTACTGGAAGGGAAAGACAAGAGATTCTCTAAGAGGAGAACAAAAGCCAGGCCAGCACAATGTAAATTACAAGCAGTTTAGCAAGGGTTCCTTACTGGAAGGGAAAGACAAGAGATTCTCTAAGAGGAGAACAAAAGCCAGATGGCTCTGCTAATTCTGGAAAGCTCTCCTGAAGAAGCTGTCTCTCTGCCAACATCCAAATACCAGTCAAGGATTCAAGTCGTTAGCAGAGCAAGAGACAGTGATACCAGGTTCATTTCCAGGCAGATACTTCTCCCCCCAAGCCCAAAGAACCCCACGATGGAAAGAACCCCCCACCCTCATGCAAACACCCTCCAGCAGCAGGCACAGCCCCTGGAGCAGCACCAAGCACCCTCTGCAAAGGCAGAGCTGGGGCCAAAATCCTTTTTTGTTTAAGTGACAATGCAGAGCTAATTCCCAAAGAATCCACACACAGTATTTATCAACAGCATGGATTATTTACACACCAGCTCTATCCAGGCAGACAGACCCATCCACCATCCCCATTTTCTATCCTCAACGGGTGAAAGATTTTCTTGCCTTTCCAATTGGCTGAGTTTGTCAAACCTCAGTAATTGCTGACTTCTTCCTGATGCTTTCCCTGGAATTCCCACCGACTCCAGACAGTCCAGAGCCCCTTTGCTCTCTCCAGTCCCACGTAACATCTCTACAGTCCCCTGTTCTTCAGCCCTCTGCTACCACGCTCCACTGAACCATCATGTCCTGCCTCGAGAGCTTCTCATGTAGAGACAAGGACAAGATGAAAAAAAACCTGACCAAGCTCAAATGGACATTTAATGATGGGGCAAGGGCCCAAGCCAAGCTCTGGCCTCACCACCCAGACCACACGGTGCCATCCTCCCTGCCCCAGCTCCCCATCCCTTTGCTGCCAACACTAATTCATCCCCAGGCATGTCGCCTAATTGAAACCTCCATCCTTTCAGAAGAGACATCTAATCACCAATTTAAAGATCCCCAAAAGCTGTGGGAGTGTTTTATGCTTTGAGGCAATTGTATTTCACCTTATTCAACCTTGACCTGAGCTGACTGAAGGGGGCTGCAGCCCTGGGATGAAGCCCTACATGTGCCTCATAAGCCATAGATCAGCATCCCTTTCAGTGGGTGACATATTTCTTAGCTACAAGCAGATGCCTAGACACTGGAGGACAGGGTTTGTTCAAAGACATGTACCAAACGGGTGGAAAAACCCAGATAAGGCAAGTTATCAACCTGTCATTTAATTAGGAGCCAGGAATTTAGGGGACACGAGGCAGAGAGACAAACAATCCTTTAGGAAAGGGGCAGCTTGGGAAACAGGTGGTGCTGGCGGAGGCACAGAGAGCATCAAATCTACAAAGTATTTATTGCAAGGCTAGCACTGTGCTTTGTTTCTCCAGGGTTTTTGTTTCAGAGCTGGAAAAGCCACTGCTGGGATGGTGCAGCATCCCTGGGGCAGCTCTGCCCCACGCAGCATCCTCCGGCCACAGCGCTGCTGGGGCAGGACCTGGATGAGAGGCAGGGCTGTGG
This sequence comes from Florisuga fusca, assembly GCA_038090715.1. Taxonomy (NCBI): domain Eukaryota; kingdom Metazoa; phylum Chordata; class Aves; order Apodiformes; family Trochilidae; genus Florisuga; species Florisuga fusca. Next base: position 8,933,707 of record JAAWXA010000033.1, read on the forward strand.
GGAGGCAAGGGAGATTTGCTCCAGCAAGTGAGGAAATTTAAGCTAAGGGAAAAACAAAAAAATAAATCAGAAAAAAATCTGGATGTAGCCAGGAGAAAGTGGTTCAAATCTCTTCTCTGGCTCAGAGGCTCCCGTGGGAGCATCCCGGGTCAGGCAGCGCAGCAGCCGTCCCACGCACGTACTGGGAGATGCTTCCAGCTTTTCCTTGACTCATGTCTGGTGCTGCAAACCACCAGACACAGGCTGCGTGCTCCCCAGGCTGGGCTGCAGAGCAGGCAGGTCCTTTTCAGAACTCTCAGCTCATTGCACAAGGGAGTGGGATCCACCCAGAGGAGAAACAACTTCTCTGCTTCTGTTCCTCCTCCTGCTTTCCAGCTCTGCACGGGCAGCCTGACAGCAGCCTCTGGAAAAGTGGTGGCATCACCAGCCTTTGGAGCAGAATATTTGCAAGCTTTGATTTATTTTTTTTTCCCCCCTTCCACTTCAAGCTCCCTGCTCACCCAGGTCCCTCCTAAAGCCGCTGCCCTGCCCGTGCTTTGGCTGCATCCCTCCTCTTCTGAGAGAGGACGAATACCCTAACTCCATGTGATGGGAAGGTATGCCCAGGGAAAAGCAGGAGGCAAGCAGTAGGGACAGCAGGAAAGGAAAAGGCAACTAAGATGCCTTAAAAAAAAACCAAAAAAACCAAAAAACCAACCAAACAATCAAAACCAAAGACCTGCTCAAAACACCCAAAGAGACAGATAACCTTGAAGCAACAATGCTCAGACACTCACTAATGCTCAGACACTCAGCTCTCTTGGCTGTTTTTACGTATTTATGTCTGTTTAACAAACCCCGAGTTATCTGCTCTGATTTTTGGGTGTGAAGCCATCAGTTCCAGGCACAGAAAGCAGGATGAGACTGAATGGCTTCCCCTGCTCTGCAGCCCCAGCCTGGAAGGACAGACAGACAAGGAGAGAGGCTGGGGGGACAAAAGGCTGTTTTATATTCCCTCCTTTCTCTACAGCCTGGCCAAGCATTGTGGTAACACAGGCAAAAATAATATGAGAGGTTTCTGCAGCTATTCTGCAAAGAGGGGGAAAATAATATCCCATGGTTCAGGTTTTTAAAGGCAAAAAAGAAAGAAAAGAAGAAAGCCCCTGACAGCCCCACTTCTCTCCATCCCAATAAAGAGAGGACATTACTCTCATATTTCATTTTCCTATTGTAAAGTCAGTCTTTATATTTGTAAAATGAGCATTTTTAAACTTTTTTTTTTTTTTTTAATTGTGTGTTCTGGGCAGATGTTTGAATCCCCCCCCCCAGCAGATTAAAAGCATATGTGAAGAACAAGGACTCCAAACCACACATTTTTATTAAGCTGCAGGACTTCTAGTTCAAATTTCATCGCACTGAAATAAATATTTTCTCTCTAAAGTAGCAGCTGCAAGTGAGGTTACCCACAACAGATGCCATACATGCACACATGCATGCAGGTGCCCACACGTGTGTCCCATGCTTGCTGATAAACTTCACAGATACCAGAGTGAGACCACGTGGCTGAAGCTGATTTTGCAAACTTTCTGTTGTTTTTTTTAAAAAAAAAAACCAATTTGCCTGTGCACATGGAAACACACAATTTCCAAAAATTAAAGTTGAGAGGGGTTCCAAAATTTCAGAGATACCAGATCTAAGGCTGCATACCCTAAATCTATCACTCCTTCCAGATGTATTAGCATTCAGTCTGAAATTGTTATCCAGGCAGATAATAATTTTCCAGAGAAGGGAAAAAGCACCAAGGAGGATGCTTCCATCTCCCAGGGTTCAGGAATCACACTGTGCTGCCCTGCACAGCCCCTTTGCACACCATTTGCACTCTCCTCTGCACCCCCAGTGCTTGCACACCCATTTTGCACATCTGAGCACCCAGATTTTTACGTGTGACACCTCTAGGTGCAGGTCTTGAGCCCTGCTAATTTAAAGCAGCTCCTCCACTGACAGAGGAGGGAAGCATCCAGATTTGGGGATTTTTGAAAGGCTCTTGACTCCCTGATGACTTTGTTTCCACTTCTGGCTTGGGGCATTCACCCTGCTACAGTCTGAGATACCTCTGGCAGCTTTCCCAAAGCCAGGGCTTTATCCTTATCCCCAGCTTCTTCCTGGGAAAGCCGGGACATGTCAGAGGCAGCTCTCACTCAGTGTTTACAGAGCTCCTGGACACTGCCACCAGAGCACTGACCACAAGGATGTCTGCAAGGATGGACCCTGACCTGGTCCAGAGCCTACACCAGAGGCACTGAACTCACCCTGAAGCAGCCAAAGGGAGGATTCCTGGCCCACTCCCCCTTTGGAGGACACCAGTGCTCTCCACCAGCCCTGAACCCCTTCTCTGAAGGGCTGACCCCCAAGCTAGTTTGAAGCCAGCTGAGCACCCACTCACCCAAGCCAGGCCCTAAAATAAGCTTTGGGGTTTCCATCACCTGCAGCAGATTCCAAGTCAAGCCACTGGACCTGCTCCTGGTGTCAGCCCCAGCAGGGGAAGAAGCCCAGGGGACCTTAGGGCTGGAGGATGAAAGACTTCATCTGTCTGCAAGGAGCAGAGAGCCAGGGTTCTCCTGGCCAGCTGGGGACCATCCTCAGCTGACACACACCTCTTGAGAACCATTTGCAGCTCTCCTGCAGGAACACTTTTCCCAAGAACAGAAAATGGGGCAGGAGCTGCAGCCACTTGGCTCATGGGACCGAGTCACCAAAGGCCTCACAGCTCCGGGGTGGAAACCTTGCAATGTGATCTATCTAGCCCGTGCTTCCCACCAGGCTTGACTGGAAGAAATAACTCCTTTGCTGGCTTATTTTTGAGTTGCTGGCTGGGTAAAGGTGTTCCTTCTATTTCAGGGGAAGAGTGAAGAAAAAAAAGTAAAACCCCTGACTGCAAAGAACCCTTCCAAAGTGATTGAGCTTTCTTTGGCTGCTCCCAAACTCCCATGAACATGGTAAATGGGCTCTCTCTTTTCCTCTCCCCAGTTTTGACCGAAAAATAGGAAACTCAATTCTGAGAAGAGCTGGAAGGAGAGAAAAGCAGGTTGAGACTCTGCATGTGGGGCCAGCTTGGCAGAAGGCCTTGGCAGAGTTGCATCATCTCCCAGGGAATGTGTGAGATGTTAAGGTCAGACCTGGGGGAGGTCTTTCTGCATTCTCCTTGTGTGGCAGCTGAAATGTTGCCCCAGCTCACTGAGCAGAACCAGCTCTTGCTTTTTTTGCCAGCAGCATCAGGAGCTGGAGCAGAACTGGGCTTCTCCCTGCAAGGATCCTACACTTAGGAGGAAATACCTGGAGTAGAGTTGTTGGAAGCATAGCAGGGATGCTAGAGGGAAACACCTTCACCAAAGGAACAACCCAGCCTCCTGGACACCCTCTGTCATTACAACTGCTAGCAACTAAATGCTCATCTCTGGTGTATACCAGAAACCACACTGAGTTTTGTTTAATTTGAGGGTTTAAACAAACACATGAGGAAGCATTCGACTCTAATGAATCCATTAGGATAGCAATGCCTTTTTTTGGCTGGTTTCCCCTGAAAACAAGCCATGTGTGATCTCTGTGTGCAGTCACAGGTATGTCCATCTGTCTCAATAACCCTTGAAGCTGATAGCTGATTTCAATCACTTCTGACAGAGAAAAAAAGGCTCAAGATAAATTAAATCCCCATAAATGTCCTGGAAAGAGACAGCTAGGTAGGAGAAAGGCATCATAAAAGTGCAGTGTCTGAGGGGAGGCCTGGCAGCAAGTTCACATCTGATCAGATATAAGCAGGCACAACAAGAACACAAACTCCTTAATGTTCCTAACATGAAGCAACCATAAGACACAAACGAGGAGGAGTCCTGACTCATCTCAAGGCATCTCTGAGATTCCCAGTTCCCACAGTAACTGGGAAAAGGGATGAGCTGAAGCACCACAAAATAAGCAGTTCTTCTCTTTCTGCCTGTAGATGGAAAATACCCTCTTCTCAATTTTCCAGACCCAAGACGGATGGAAGAGAGAACCAAGTGTCTCCAGGTCTCAGCTAGAAGCTTCTTCCCCCATCTCTTTGGGAAGCTGCCAGAGGAACATCATGGGACACCACAGAGCCTGAGGGTTTGTTGCCACTTGTCATCAGATGCCAGGGATGTTCAGGTTGGCATTGCCACCCCTACAACCTCAGAGGAGCCTTTACTCCAAGAGAGTGGCTTATCCCTCTGCCCAACAGCCATCATGTGCCTGGCTCTCCAGAAAACACAAGGATCAAACCTTTAGAGTTTGTTTTTTTTGTTGTTCTGTATGACCACACAGCAGCTTGGCTCTCTGTTGTTTCTGCCCTCAGACTTTTCATTTAGTAATTTAAATCAGCATTTATGTCAGACCCCATGCAAATTACAGCCTTGATCCCTAAAAATAGAGGCCCCACAAGCACCATGTGCTCTGTTGTCGCTGCCTTTGCAGCCAGCCCAAACACAGGCTCTGCAGCAACAAAGCTCTTGGTTTATCCCCCTTCCAGTTCACAAACGCTTTGCCAAGAAAAGGGGAAATCTACAGGAGAGCTTTGAAGGGAAACCTTTTAAAAACTGCTCAAAAACTGGCCTGATGAGTTCACAGGTTTGGGAGTTGCACCCACCATCTCCTTATAATATTAATACACCAGCTAAGAGGGACTTCATAGCAACAATTATTAAAAAAAAAAGAATATCAAAAGCTCTCCATTATACCTACCCAGAATGCAAACCTGCTTTTTTTCCCTTTCCTTAAGTTACTGACTAAAGCATTCACAAAATAACACCTGTGGATAACTCCACAGCCCAGGTTCCCAAGCAGCTCCTTCCCATTGTTTTCCAGTGGGAGCTGATTTGGCTCAGGTCTATTCACACGGGGTGGTTTTGTTCCCTAATTGAAGCATCAAGTCAGATTATGCTTCTGCACCCTTGCAAGCAGCAAATTAGACTATTGAAAAGAACAACAACAACAACAAAATAATCTCTTAATACCTGCTCACAAGGTTTGCTTCCATGGGTATATTTATCAGGGCAACTTAGGAGGCACCTGGCCATGGACTTGTGCAACAACAGCCAAGGAAAGAAATTTCCATGCAAGGATAAGATAACAGGGCAGCATGACAAGGTGGAACTCTCCCTGACAGGCATTGCAAGTGCCCAGAGTGACAGTGGGGAAATTAAAAAAAAAAAACCAAACCACAAAAAAACCCCAAACACGAAGGCCCAACTCAGGCTTTTAAGAACAGAGAAGGGCCCAATGAATGGATGGCATTGTCTGTCCTGATCTGCCAACCCTTTGACTGATCAGCAGTTAATAAAGCTGAAAAGGAAAGAGAAGATGAAACAATAAGCAAGTCTGAAACAACACCCTCATTTTGTGTTCCCAATGGCACTGCCTCTCTGAAGCACGGGCTGAACATCCTCTGCACCATACAAGAGGCTCAAAAAAGTGATTTTCTCCCATTTTCCTCATTGCACTCATTAGCAATCTCTGGAAAAAAAATTCCTAGTCCACATTTCCCATTGTCCTCCACTGCTTTTTGAGCACCAGGTAGCCCAAGGCAGCTCAGCTCTCTCTCACCAGGGCCACCACTCTCCAGGTCCCAGTTGTCACCACCCAAAGCATCAGGGCCTGAGCAGCCCCATGGTCTGGCTGGTGTCCCCATCCACAGGGTCAGCACTGGGCACTGTCCCTTTATCCAGGCTACATGTCTCATACAAAAGAAGGAAATGGCAGCATTTTCCTTGGAGAGGAGGAGATGCATCCTGGAGAAGAGCGTGCAGCCTCTGAAGACTCCATGTAAGCCCAAATTAGAGCCTTCAAAGCTGCCCAGCCTTCACATTTCTTCTTGTGGTCACACAGACCTGACCACATACTCAAGCTCCCCATTTTCTTTACCATTTCATTTAGTGCTGCATTCCCCCCTCCAACCCCATCTCCTGATGTCACCACCACACCGAGGGGTGATCACTCTGTTCCAAGTTTCCCCTCTCTATCCAGCTCAAATAAACCACTCAAGAACTGAGCTAAGGGGCTGGCTTTTTCCCTATAGAAGTTATTGTTGGTTTGTTTTTTTGTTTTGGTTTGGTTTTTTTAATGACATATGTGTGAGCCATAAGGGATAATTTAAAAACAGATTCTCCCTCATTACAAGCCCCAGCACATCACGGCGTTGCTCTTCTCTGCCTTCCCCCCCCCGTGTGCTGAGCGAGGCCCTTTCCTGGCTCTGCTTTCCTGTTGATTTATTTTCCTTTCATCTATGGAAAACCAGGAACCAGATCAGCTTCTGCTGGCTGCACCACCCACCCAAAGCTGGATCCGGGGACTCTCTTGCAGTAGAATATCTGGAGTGAAGTGAAGAGGAAGAGAAGAGGCAGAAGAAGAGCAGAAGAACAGAAGAAGAAGCAGAAGAAGAAGCAGAAGAAGAAGCAGAAGAAGAGAAGAAGAAGAAGAAGAGAAGAGAAGCTCCTGGCTTCAGCGCCGCCTTTGAGGACTGGCTGGTGGAGCTGGGCTGAGCCAAACTGGAGGCAGTTGCTTGGTTTTTTATTTTTACTCAGCCCTGTGTAAACAGGGTTGCAGTGTCTGCCTGGGAGGTGGTGTTCCCAATGACCCAGAAAGCTTTGGGCTTTGTTCCCACCCCTGGCTGTGATGGAGGTGAGGGAGACAAAGGGAAAGGGAGGATTCGAAGGGAGGTGGTGAACAAGCTCAAGGCAGTCTTGGCAAAGAAAAGGAGGCAGGACACTAATCCAGCCCAAGGTCTCCATCAAAAGCTTGCCATGGCCATCCATAATGGTCAAACCCAGCAGATGACACTTTGCAGTTCTGTCAGACAACTCACATCACTGCTACCAGGGTAGGAAGAGCAACCAGGTGCAGCCCCACGCTGCTGCTCTGTGGGTTTCCTTTCCTCTCCCTCAATACTTCCCCACAACTCCAGTACAAAACCCCAGGCATCTCCAAAGCCTATGGCTCATTTTGGAAAACCTCAGCCTCCCCTGTATGGGCTCACTTCCATCACCCAAGGGTGCCTCTTTGCTTCTAGCAGCACATCAGGGCTTCCTGCTCCCATCCTGGAGTTCTTATGAGGTACCTAAAATATCTGCACACACCTTTCTTTTTTTCTTTTTTTTTTTTTTTCCTCACAGCTGAATTAATCTGGAAGCTGAGTTGCCATTTACTCAGCCCCACAGATAGACTTTCCATCCTATGACTGCCACAACCCCAATACCCACCCTGAGGTTTTATCCACACTGAGGTGGCCAAGGATCAAGGGGCTTGTATACACAGAGGCTTTTAATCAGGACTTGGAATGTTTTCTGCCCCAGGAGGTAAATACAGAATCCAGGTTTTATGGATTAAAGGGAACAGGGGGGGAAAAAGACCTGGCTGCCAAAGTTATCTTGGGATGTAAGTGGGATTACATGCTACTGACACACTCAGAATTTCACTTAACACCAAATTCTGGTCGGGAAAGAATTTTCCTGCATTTGGCCAGTGACAATAATCAAACCATGGAGCCTTGAGCAGGACACATCTGCTGGGACCACCCGAGAAGGAAGCTTTGCTGCAGGTTTCTGTTTCCCACCACTGCTGCACATTTGGCAGCACTGCTAAGGAAGGTGTTGGAAATGGGGGGCTGAGAGAGGTGCCCATGGAATAGCTCTGCTCCAAACACCCTTCTCCCTCTTTCTCCAAGAAAATGGGGTCTCTGTCCATATTCACACATCTCTCACAGTATTTCTGAAATGACATTCCAACACTGATTGCCCATGATAGATGATTCAGGGATATTTTTATTCCTGCAGGATGACCTCTGTGCAGCATCTCCCAACTCAAATTCAGCATTCAAGGAGTCCCATATTTAAACACAAACTCCTGCCTAGATCCCAAGCCAACTGGTACAACCTGAGCTTTTCACCCCAAGAAAGGGAGCTATGGTCTGAGGAGCAGATGTGAAGTTCAGCTCAAAAATGTGGTTATCTGAACAAAAGCCATTAAGGAACAGGAAGGGATGCAGCAGGACCAGCAGTAGCTGCATCACAGCTCAGATTTCAGTGTTCTGAGCAGCAAACTGGCAGAGGGTAAACATTATTTGCAGATAAATTTGCTTATCCAAGGCATCAAAGCCTCAGGAAAACCTTGCTATGTTTGCAGACATTCCAGAGCAGAGAACAGTGCACAAAAGTAATATTCACCACAAATTCTCTCATCTCCCCACACATTTTGCCTCAGTGGCCAAAGCACTGTTTGTTCAGGCAGCTCTGACCTCCTGAACCCCAGCCGGTATGTGGCTACGTGTGGAGAACAATGAGCCCACGGTTAGAGACTTTTTTCCTGTGTTCTTGGAGAGAAAACACACACGACACACACACACACACACAAAAAAAATGCACAAATCCCATCCAATACTCTGCACAACTCATTAGAAATACCCTCTTCCAGCTCCCATCCCCAGGGTGATGTATTTATTGTGAACGTATAGATTCGATCCCTCTCGCCCCTCTCAAAGGCAGGAGTGCACCTGCACGCTGGGGATGTCTGGAGTGGGGAAGGGCTTTCCTTTGGGCTTTGGCAAACAGCCCAGACTGCCTCAAAAAAGAAAAAAAAAAAAAGAAAAAGGCCTCACCATGTGTAAGGAACGTGTTTCATTTGTTTGTACCCAAACGAGAAGGGAATGGGTTGAACACAGAGTCAGCTAAGAGGCTTCTAGAGAGGATGCTCTTTTACTCTGGGTTTGCTCTGTCCTCACCATGTGCACAAATCCTACCTTTGAGAAATGAAGACTTCAAGCAGTGTGCTGCAGAGGCAGGCCAGTAGTAAAAACCCTCAGCTTCAAGAGAAACACCAGTTTGAGAAGTGCCAGCTCACAGAATCAGAAAAGGACAAGGACAACAAGCTCACCAGCCTCTTCCTCAGCACAGCAGCACTCCCACCAGTTTGGCTCAGATGAGTTTGTCCATCCTGAAACTTTGCTGCCACAATACAAAAAAAAAAAAAAAAAAAAAAAAAAAAAAAAAAAAAAAAAAAAAAAAAAAAAAAAAAAAAAAAAAACCAAAAAAAAAAAGTGATGCTTTCCTGTCTTCCTGTCCACAGGCTTCTGCTCCAGAAATCCATTTTTTATACAAATAAGAGTGACACCTTCTGCACAGAACAAGGTTCCTGGATTAGCAGACAAGGGGCTAGGGGCACACCACCCCTCTCTGCTCTCAGTAATCACTTTCACAGATTGCACAGTGATGCTGCCAGCAAAGCTCAGCTGGAAACTTCTCCCCAATAGAATGAGGATTTGGCTTTGCCCCCACGCTCAAGCTGAAGAAAATCATCTTTCCCCAGCACGGCCATTTGCTCTCCTCTTCAGTGCCTTTCTAACACAATCCGGATCCTCCTGTGGAGATTTTTTTTTTTTTTGCTCCTGAACCCATCCTGCTGCCTGCTCCCAGCAGACATCCCTCTCCCCAACACTGCCACAGCCCTTGGCATGATGTCACTGAAGAGGAGCAGTTTTCCAGCATTACATCACCCTGTCTGGCCTCAGCAATCAGCCTCCTGCACCTCAGACTTTCCATGGAAGAAACCAAGCCCCCTCCTCCTCCTCCTCCCACTATCCAAGGGGGGGGAAGCAAACTCCAAAGGAAGCCATCAGCTGCAAGAGTAATGACCCTGCCCCTCACAGCATCCATCACAGCTAACGAGCCTGCCTGCTGCCTGCCAGCACTTCAGCCCAAAACTCTGCCAGGTGAGGCTCAGGAATAACCAGACACAACTCTGTTCCCCAAACCCCACCATCCCCAGGATGGGAGGAAATCGTTTTGAAGGATGAGCTTTGCCTTCCAGAAACCACTCAAGTTTTTCTCATTAGGAGGTTTCAAGTGATTACCCCCCTCAGCAGGAGGTACCCCAGGCCAGAGAAAATGGGCAACAGCCTGCTTGTCCTCTCTCCTGGTCCAGGCTGCTGGTGGTGGTGGTGATGGAGACCCCTGTATGGCATCACACAGCATTCCCCTTCCACTGCCAGTTCTCCCCACATCCCACTCAGCATCCTGCCCCACGCCTTCCAGAATGGCAAAAACTCATCCAAACCAAACAGGCTGCAGGACTCCCTACCAAGGCAACCATCAGGCTCCAAAACCTGCCTATTGAAACTCTTTTCTGGACGTGAGGAACAAAAAGGGCTTTGGATAACCTCAGCCTCCCCTTATTGCCAACCACAACTCAGGTCAGCACAGCTCAGGGATCATGGTGCTACATGATTTTAAAATTACAAAAGACACAGCACATACTGTACCTTACCAAAGGCAAAGATCCAGTGGTGGGTTATTCATTTTAACTAAAGGAGGTGTCTGAAAATGGAAATCAGGACTCCCAGAATTCAAAACCCCATTGGACACATCACTAGAAGCAGTAAGCAGCCCCTACACCACTGACATCCATTGCCTTGAAGGAAACACCCAGAGGTGAAACCTGTGCAGGCAGGATTTGGGCTTTGCTCCAGATGAAGAACAAGCAGCAGTAAGATCATGCAGCTTCCTAGGCTGGTGCTTAACTTGGCCACATTAACAGATAAAAGATGCACCATAGAACTGTTAAACATCAATAAAAGCACTTTTATGTTTTGTTGGAACAATGGAGCACATCTTCTCCTGCACTGTGTGCTGTCAGAGGCCTGGAGACATTCAACACCAGCAAACTGTAATTCTCTTCATGTGCCACCATAGGGGTTTTTACCATTTATGGAATGGAATTCACCACTGACCAAAAAAATAGATCAAAAAAAAGTCAGGAACATTAACTGTGTGTAACTGTAATGTATATTGTAATCATGACTAACAAGGCTTCATCATTACAGGCAACCTTGACCCAGTCACAAAGCTTGACTGCAGTCCAGATGGCTGAACTGCCAATTACCCAGCAAATCAAAATGAAAAACAAGAGTTGGAGCAAAGCATATGCAAACAATTAATCTGATGTTTCCACCCAAATCCTCACTTTCCCTCCTGGCACCTGACAGATAGAGGTCAGAAGAAATGGTGTCACTTGAGGATCCAAATGAAACCACCTGAAGCAGAGGCTAACTTTTACAAGCTGTTATTCCATTTTTATTCTGGATTCTGTCCTGCCCCTCCCTGAGTACAGACACACTGATAAAACCAGGTGAGAGCCCTGGGTACCTCTGTAAGATGATGCTGTGGGAGGGACCTTGCCAACTGCAGCCAAATCTCACCTTTGGGTTTTGATCAGACTGACTGCAGTGCCTGGGCTCTGGCACAAAAATCTCACCCTTCATCCCAAACCCATCCAGAGGTATAATCTTGAATAAGTGCAGATGTTTTCTAGGCAGCACTGCTCTTCTGGAAGAGCCTGGCTCTGTGATTTAATCCATATGTCTCAAGTGCACCATTTTGCTAAAGAGGATCCCTTTGAAAAAAAAAAAAAAAAAGACAAAAGCAGAAGAAATGACAAGAAAACCAGCAACTACACAGAGAATTATTAGGAGACTAGGGAAAGCTACAGACATCTTCAATAAAGAAACATAATGCTGGCTCAGAATGTTTTATTTTCCATCATCTCACACCATGGTATATGCTGCTGGTGTAAAACATTGACTCCTTGCACTCCCTGAAAGGCTCTACAGCAAAAAGAGGTGAAATCAGATTTGGCAGGGCCAGGAAAAGAGGCAGCCAGAACTGTAAATTAGCTTCTTTCAGCAGTCTGCCAAGGCAGGGAAAAACACACAGGAGCATGTATCTGTGGTACGTCTTGACAGAGAAATTCAGATCAGTAAAAAACCCTAATTAGTTTTAAAAATGCATTTTGAAGGTTGACAAAAACCTAATGATCATGAGCTCTGCTCTGTGCAGTTCCTTCCTGATCCTCTGGCCTAAGCCCAGATCCTGCAGAACAGGTTAATGGTGGGACCTTGGTAATCTTAAAGGTCTTTTCTAAGTAAAATTATTCCGTGATGATGGGTTCAGAGAAGCCTTCATGGGGCCCTTAAGATGCTTCTGGTTTGAGGCTATTTGGGACCTTGCATTTCTCCCATAAGCATACAAATAAGTGATCCCACATGCTCCATACCTTGCCCTGCTCTTTACATCTGCACAAGAGTCTCCTGCAAACAGGACCAGCAATGGCAGCAAACCTGGCTCTAGATGTGAAGCAGACATGGATTCACAGGATGTTTGCACCTATGAGCTGAAAAAGTCTGGAAAATATTGCTGTTTCCACTCGTGTGGCTATTCCCAGAGCCCACTCCATGGGGGCTAACCTCCTACAAGAGCAGATATTTGATGTATTAACAACAGATCTGCCTGCAAAAGGGGAGCCCTAAATCTCTCCATCCTCAAACACCAAAAAAACCTCCAACTCTGTAAGATGTTCCTACATGTATAAGAACTCTATCTTTATTTGTACACCTTTCACTAAAGCAGAACCTGATGATCTATTCTTACAACCACAGAGAAAAATAATGTACAGAAACCTGTAAAATAAGAGCACTTTCCAGAGCTGGAAATGCTACAGAAAAGAGCATAGGAAGGGAGAGGGAAAACCTTGATGATAGTGAAATGAAATCTGGGCTTATCAACCACAGTGATAATTGGTTTGGGTTTGTTTTTTAAGTGTAAACAAGCCAGAAGATGAAAAGAGAGCTGGAATTTCAACCCGAGCAGCACAGCACCTGAACAGCCCCAATGTCTCTGCTGAGAGCATCCAAGCATCAATTCTGTTTTGTCTTGAAACATTCAACAGCCCTAAGAGCACCTCTGGCAGCTTGCCCAGGCTTTCTGGCTGGCCCCAGCACAAATTGCTTTCCCTCTGTGTCTGATGTCTTGATTTCACTCCTGGTCTTCAAACTCAAAAGAGGAAAGAGCCTGAAAAGCATCATCCAGAGCCCAGCAGCCCAACTGCATCTCATCCCAGGAGAAGCTTTGGCTTGAGCTCCTAGCAAAGACTTTGTCAGCCCCTCATGGTTTCCCTGCCTTGGCAGAACAGGGGCCACAGGTGTCCAAGACCCTCCTGCTTTCCCCCTTCTTTGGCAGCAGAGAAAACCCATTTGGTTTTACAGCACCAGCCAGACCAGTGAGACACAGTGATGGTACTTGGCTGGACCAGATAAGCTCCTTTTGTCTTCAGAGATGCTCAGAGTAAAAGTTAAAAACCTTAAAAAGCAACGTACACCTTCCCTGAGCTTTTCCACTTCTGAGAAAACTGATTTAATCTGCATCAACAGACACTGCCCCAAACCAACGTTATTTCCAGAGGGTCAAAACCCCAGGTACTTCAGGGGATAATCCTGCAAAATTTTAAAGAGATGAACCAAAAATCATTTACACCAAGTGTACTCCCTTGTTACAAAGATACTCTTCAGCTGTTTTACCAAACTCTACTCTTTTTTAACCAATATCCACCCCACAATTTTAAGGACCTTTAGCAGAGACCTTCCCAGCACAGACTCACCCGAGTCTCCTTCTGACAGACCAGAACACCAAATGGGGTCTCCAGCAGAAATACAGAAGATGTGACACACCTGGGACTTTGGCAAGGGCTGGACACATTTCATTTTGTTCATCAGCTGCAGGTGCTGCTCCACAGGGTCACCCTAAGCACTAAAGCAGGATGGGGCCACACATTGCTGCAGAACCCAAACATCTCTGGGGTTACACCAGACCCTTCAAAAGATCACTGCAAAGGGGTTAAGTTCACCTCATCCAGCCCAGAGACAGCCACACTAACCTGTCCCAGACAGTCTGCAGCACTTTCCATTCCTAAAGATCCTCCAAGCTGTGGGATATGGGATTTCTCCAGGCTGGAAACTCAGCACCAGAGACTGCACTGAGCCAGGACCTGAACTTGGTTGCAGTCCCCATATGCCAAAGCAGAATGATTTCCTCAGCCCAGAGCCTCCTGACCTGCTTTTCCCCCAGACCAGCATGGCACAGGGCAGGCTGGGAAAGGCATCCCAAAGGATGCCATCTCCTGGGATATGGGGGCTGAATGGATGGAGCAAGCTGCAGCCTCTCGGGGTTAACAGGTCCAAGCCTTGCCAGGATCTGTCTGGGGGGAGGAGGGAGAACATATTTGAGTTGGATTGCTCACCCTGATGGGAAGAGCAAACCTCAGGAAGATGAGTGCTGACCCCTGAACACAGTGAGGAGTTGTGTATGGAGCAGAAATTCCTCGGCATCAGCATCTTCTGAGGAAAATCGCAGGAGAAATCCCACAAAAGAGCTCCCAAAGAGCCCACAGATAGGGCACAACATGCAACAGAACTGAGATTATAGCAGCCTCAGGTGAGCCAAGTGCTCAGCTTTCCCTCAGCCCAGCACAAGTTACCTGGGAGCAGCACAGAGGTTTGAGGGATCAGCCTGGGGATCAGCAAACTGCTGCCAGCAGAGATGGCCTCACACATGCTGTTATCCACACCACAACTCATGGGATCCTGCACAAAGGCTGCCACCCCCAAGGGATGGTGAGGGGCACCCAAGAGGGAGCTCCTGGAGAAGCCAGCACATCCCAGGACACTTTGGAAAAGTCTCCCTGGGATTCAGGCAGGAATTGCTTTGTTTTCTGGGAGACTTTCCCAAACTTCATCCTAACACTTAACCACGAGCCTGTGCTAAGACAGGGTTCCTAACGTACAGTTTTTTAGAAAGCATGAAAGAAACTGTTAATCCCTCTGAAAATGAGATGCCTACACGTGCCTTCTGACTTCCTCCCACTGCTGCTGCCACCCCAGGACCTCTATTCACTACAGCCTGCAAGCAGAAAGTGGTTATCCTGCACCCTGGTTCTTTTCTCCTTCCCTTTGCTGTCTCCCAGCAGCATCCTCCCAGGCCCAGCAGGAACCCAGCTGCCACTTCCCAACCCCAGGACCAGAGCCTGTCCCCTGAGAGTTGGAAAACTTGGGTTTGGAACAAGAAGCTCAGCACAAAACTCACTTGTAACAACCTGGGCTCTGGGCTTGGCCCCTTTTCAAACCTCCCTGGCATCCCCCCAGCTGCACAGAGATCCACAGAACCTCCCAGCTAATTGAATTTTAATGAGGGGAAGTCATTTTTCCACTGGTAGAGTGTTGGGCTAGGGAAAGATTTTGAAATTCCTCGAACTTTTCCAGGGTTTTTCTGCAGCAGGGTGCAAGCAAGGAACTCCCCACTTGGGCACCTGCCTGAGGCAGAGCTGCTCCTCTCACCCCCCACCCCAGCTAAACCTGGAGCTTCAAGAACTACAGCTTTAAAACCAGAACGTGGTTGGGTTTTATTTGATTCTAGTCCTAGCAAGGAGGATATGAAATTCCCACAGTGGTCAGAGTTGAGACACAGCCTGTCCCAGCCCTGCCTTCCACCCCACTCCCAGTTAACTGGATTATTTTAAATTTCCAGGAGAAAAAAACCAGCAGCAAACACGTAATTGCCACACAGCTCCACAGGAGCAGAAAACACCAGGGAACATCTTGTTAGCTGAGGGCTGCAACTGCCTACAGGTCAGCAGCAGCTTCATGTCATCAGTCTGCATCCAGTCCAGAAATGATCAGCTTTCCAGGAACACATAACTCAGAGCTTACATCCAGTTCCCATTGTTCTGAGCCACAGGTTTCCCTATCCAGTTTCTGTTTAGGCTTGCAGAAAGGATAAAGGAGGGGACAAAGGAAATGAAGTTGCTGAGATATGAAGGAAATTAGGTTCTAGTCCACTGCCTTCATGAAACCTGTTAATTACATTCAGTTTAAAGCTGCTGGTATCTTGATTAGTGGGTGTGGATACACTGACAGCCCTCTTGGACTGAGGATGACAAAAGATAAAAGGCCAAGTACTAGAACTGGAGTGGGTTTAGATCCATGTGGCATGGTATAAAACAGAGGGAAGATAAATACTAAATGTCCAGTTTTCAGTCAGTGCTGATCCTGTAGCTGCATTTTGTACCCAGGCTGAGGGCTCCAGGGCAGGGGAACACTTGCTTCCTCTTTACCCCACCTCCCCAGATCAAGGCAGTTTCATAAGCCCCTGAGCTTCCACCCCTGGGGAAGTCATTTTCAGCAAGGATGCTGTGGGCAGCCCCATGGGAAGGCCACTGTCACCCACAAATCTGTGTTCCCCTGCAAAGGAGTCAGCAGCCTGAGCACTAAAAGCTCCCTGGGAACTCAAGCCTCAGAGGCAGTGATGGAAACTGTCATTTTACATAATGAAAGTTGTCTCAAGTGTAGGTTCCTCATCCAGTTTGGGTGCAATACCAAGTTCTTTAAGTGGATCTAGTAGATCCCTGGGTTCACCAGCTCCCCAGAAAAGCTCACCCCTTTCTGGAGCAATTCCACTGAAAATCCAGCATCCTGCACGACTGCTGACATTGTTGGCAGAACATCCAATGCTTGCAAAAGACACTCCAGTGCCCACTAAGCCCAGCTTTTACTTTCCATTTTAATTGTTAAACTTCCCAGGGAATGTCTATTAATTTAATCCAAGTTAGAGATTCAGCTCTAACTCTTTAACTGGGATTTTGGCAGCAACGTTCAGCCCGTGCATTCCTGCTCTGTTTATACATCAGCCCAGCTCCCAGATGTTGGTAATGTTAAACAGACTGGAACTTTCCTTCCCAGTGACAGCAAAATGTAGATGAGAGCTGGCTTCAATTCAGCTCTCATTATCCACCCCCAGGAGACGTTCCCCAGCCCTTTGCTGGCTTGGGGAGGCCGGTGAGATCCAGCTCTTCCTCCCCAGAAATGCAATCAAAGGAAGGAGATAGAGATCAATAGGTCTTGGTTTACACTCTGTTGCACTGGAGCTGATGGCAGGGAAGCAATTCCAGCTCACCAGAAGGATCAGGGACATGATTCTCATGCAGATCAAAGCCTCAGGATGCAGCAGAGCAGAGGAGCTGAGATTGCTAGGGGAGTGCATGTATTAAAGTAGCTGCTGAACTATAGGGAGAACGTGTACCATATGTACCTTGCCTGGAAATAAGCCTCCATCCCTTTGCCTAAAGCCGAAGAGCTCATGGGAACCTGCCACCCATCATGATTTCAGTTTCCTTTTCAAAAGCAGCCACTGGAGGGGGGGTGACAGGGCTGCCACCAAACAAGCTGCTGAGGAGAGGCCCCTGATGTCAGGGTGCAAGAAACCAAGAATCAATGGCCCAGATATGGGAAACTCCTACAGCAAATTCCTACAGCCCCAGGGTGAGCTGGGACTTGCAAGGGACCAGCTTTCCTCAGCCTTCATTTACCACCTTGCAACTTTATCTAAGCCAGAAGACAAATCAAAGCCCTGTGAGCCCTTCCCACACTCAATGAGCCCAGAGCACAAGAGCTACAGATGCACAAAATCCCAGTGCAGGGATTGGTTCAGCAAGGGCATGGAAACAGAGAACCAGAGAAGCTCACTCCAAGTCACCTGGCCCACCCTTTCCATCATTACTACAGAAAGTATTTCCTTAGCTGAAATACAAGCTTTAAAAAAAAAAAAAAAAAAAGAAAAATTACAGAGTTCTCTTCTGCAAAACAAGTTACAAGTTTCAAAAATGAGCTGTCAATTCCCCATCAACCAGGACCCAGCTCATCATCCCTGTGAGACATCTCCAGAGCTGCTCACTGCCATGACTTACCTCAAAGACTTCCTCATCCAGTATCCGTGTTCCAAAGACAATGATGCCATTGACATCGATGATGGGATGGTCACTTCGATCCAAGAACTTGGTGACCTTCTTTTTACAGTCCAAAATCA
Source organism: Florisuga fusca (assembly GCA_038090715.1). Classification (NCBI taxonomy): domain Eukaryota; kingdom Metazoa; phylum Chordata; class Aves; order Apodiformes; family Trochilidae; genus Florisuga; species Florisuga fusca. The sequence goes on from JAAWXA010000033.1 coordinate 8,951,430, forward strand.
AGGTGACATTTTTCTTCTGCACACTGATAGCTACTCTGTGCCACCTGAAAGAGCACAGTCCCCCAGTGTGTTAGAGTCAGTGAAAAAAAAAACAAACCAAAACAAAAAACCACACAATGATGAGTCCCTGGCTCTCCCCCTTTTCCACCCTCCTCACATCCTGCAAGAGACACAGTGAGGGTTTCACAGCCTGATTTGTTAAGGTCCTTTGCAGCACAAGCCAACAGTCCTGACACCACACGTGTCAGCCCGTTTGCACCACCTGATGTGGGCTTCCCACTTTTTATACACACAGTATTTAGTCACCTCAGGGTGAAGCTCAAGAATGGGACAACTTGGCAGAAATCCAAAGTGTGTATAAGCATGTATAGATATAGATATACATGACTCCTGTTTTACACAACATTCAACATGCTGCTATTGATAATAAACAAGATACTGGGGTTGGTTTTTTTTTCCTTTGTGCACAAAATTTCACTTACTTGCCATCTGCTAGGTTAATGCCTCTAAAGAGAGGATAGTCTTCTGGGCCTGGTTTTCCTGTATGGTCTTCATACAGGAATACAGGAGATCTACCCATCTCCACACCAATTTGCTGGATCCCTTGCTCATTGTAAATTGAGATCAAGAAGGACTGACCTCCTTTCTTCGCTTTTACAGTGGTTAGAATGGAGAAGTCCTCTGGGAATGGGGAAGCTGGAGTGGAAAAGCAAAGAGGTTAATCAGGTTTCCTTGAAAATTAATCCCTCCAGAGAGTCCTGTTGTCTCATGACCCGTGGGGAGATTGCTGTTTCATCCCTCCAGCTGTGTGCACTTTAGCTCTCAAATTTCCACTGGGCAGCACCTTAGTTGCCAGGTGAAGATGTGGCTTTCCCCAAAAGCCTATTGGGATATGGGGTTGGGATGGGCTGCAACCTAAAGCAACGTACACCAGAGTGAAGCCAGTGGAAAGCAATATCCTCCAGGGGCTGCCCACTCTCATGGCACATTGAAAACTCAAGCAGAGAACTGAGCATCCCTAAGGATTGTTCATTTATGATCAGAAAACCTTTTTCCAGCCCCTATTGCAATCTCCCACAGAGCCCAAAAGCTACCCCACAGCTGAACCTGCAAGCTAAGGATGGTGAAGGGTGTCCCATTTGGAGATGAAACCACAGAGCTAAAAAAAGAAAAGTTTTTAAAAAAGTTGTTTCAAATCTATATTTTGCACCTAACCCTTCCTTAGTGTGCCCTAGAGGTTTTGGTTGGTTTTCTTTTTTTTTCTTTAGGAGGTGAATCAAAAATCTTGTTTCATTCATGAGGTCTCCAAGTTAACTTAAGATGTCAGAGGGAGAGGGGAAATGAAGCATCCCCTGCCAGTCAGGCACACACAACACTGAAGGTTCTAAGGGATTAGGAAAGTTGCATCAAGTTTTGTCTGTTCCAGATGAGAACAGAGCATTCTGTGGCTTTGGCTTCCAGGGTTGGTGCAGACAAAATCTGAAACCAGAAATAAATCTGGCAATCAGAAGGAGGTTCTAATTTGTCTGCGTTTTAAAAAAAACATCTGACAGATTCCATAGCTTTTTCTCCACTCAGGAAAGCATCTGTGTCTCATCTCTAGTGATTCCTGTCTGGAATTTGGAGGGTTAAAGCCATTCCACATGGCATAGGTATGGTCAGTACAGAGGCAAAGCTCTCACACCAGGACCAGGGTGTAACTTCTCCATGGGGGTTTTTATTATTCAGACAGAAATGATGAGCCCAACCTGAAAAGCCTGGACACACATCCCAAAGAGAACACCTTAAAACCCACCAGAAACATTAAGAGAGGAGCTTTCTTCATTAATTATTGAGATGTGACCCAGTGACACAGAGGGTACCTGCAGGTCACTGGGGGGGGGACACCCCCAGATGCTGCTCTACAGCAGTGGGAACACTTGCAGGGGCTCTTCCCTTTAAGGTCCAGGCTTTCAAAAACAAGGATCACATTGTACCTCCAGGTATCTGCTTGGGAAATCTTAAACCCTGGCAGAGCAGAGGAAAGTGGGGCAGCCCCAAGCCAGGCACCCCAGGGCGTGTGCACTGGGACCAGCTGGGGGGGTGCCAGGGAAGGGCACAGCACAATGGAGCCATTTTTAAACTGCAGATCCATAGGCATACAAAAAACACACAAAAAATGTCAAGCTCCATGCCCATAAGCTTCAAAAAGATTTTCGTCATCCCTTCAAGTTGTTTTTTTTTTGGGGGGGGGTTGGTTTTTTTGTTTGTTTGGTTTGGGGTTTGTTTGTTTTGTTTTTTTTTTTTTTTTTAGGTGGTATCCCAGGGATGCATCTGGGATTTTGACCCCGGGAGGGGACTGGAAATACAGGAGTGGGAAATTTTTCCAACCACAGCAAAGTCAGCAAGTTGAAAGGCAAAGAGGCCACGAGCTCACCCTCTCCTCTTCTACTTGGGACTTTCTTTGACTTTTATCCCCAGGCCAGTGCTTCAAGTGTGTCTAGCAGCCTGACCCGGGGCCATTGCAGCAGGGAGTGGAGGAGGCAGGAGGCTGGACATCAAAACCCAACACTCATACAGTCTGTGCAAACTGGAGACAAACATCTTGTTTGCACCCTGGTAATACCTCTCACCTGAGCTAAACAACTTTGGAAAAGAGCATAAAACAATCTTTCTGGATGGAGGGCTCAGAGGTGGTAATTAAATGCCATGATTATAGCCTCGTTTCCCCCCAGGACACAGAGCCAGATACTTGGCAGAGGCAAGTATGGGATGGTTGTGCCTCCCCTCGGATGCAGGGAGCTGTATCTCCCTCCTGCAGCACTGAATCAAGACCATACACCCTCCTGGTTCCAATTACAGGCCCCAGTTTTGGGCCTTTTATGTAAAACAGTTCACATCCAAAATTTCATTATGAATCCACAATACAGTACCTTTCAACTTGGACAAGCTGCCAACTCATTAAAAAGCTGCTTTTAATTTTTTTTGCATTATTATTAAAATGTCTCCATGGTGATGTGAGAGTTTCTCAACCCAAATAACCAGAATGGATGAATTATAGCTGACATTACTCTGGTACTGCTCTGCTGTCCTGGCAAAATAACAATGCCCTCACTGTCATGGCTAGAAATGACCCAGGCTATTAAATAATGTATGAAAATGCATCCACACAGAGAGCAATACTAATAAATACATCATCATAAATAGATGAAGCACACAGAAATTGACCCAAATCCCCTTCAAGACAATGGGGACACCCCCCTGACCATGGCTTCAGGATTAAGCCCTTACATTCATTCACTTCTTGAAACCAGCTCGTGCTGAGAGATGCTGCACATCCATCTCTTCACTTAGTGACATGGCACCAGTGCTGAACTGGGCTCTGCATTGCTCTTTTACCCCAAATCCTTTCAAACTCCTGGGGAAAGAGCCAAGATGGTCCAGGGTGGACAGAGATGTCCCCATCCTACACAGCCCCCCACCTGTCAATGCTTTCAGCTTCATTTCAGCTGATGAGATCTGTGGTGAGCCCCAAGATGGGAAAGAGTGGAGGCAGGCTGAGTATTTTTTTTTTTTCCTCCTGACCATCATGACCAGGGATTCAAGGTTCTTGTGCAACCTCATGGTCTGACAAAATAGGGACAGCTGGGACCACTTCCTAACCCAGATCCTGCAGGTGTATCCAAGTACAGCTTAAAATAGAGTCCCACAGATGATCTGGAAAGGCCAAAAAGCTGCTTAAGAGAGAAAAAAAAAATATCAAAAATAACCAGCTGCTCCAGTTGCTGACAAACAGAAAGTGGATCTGTTGTGTCAGATTTCCAGAGCTGGAAAACTGATGTGTTGTCTCATTTCCAGAGCCACTTTTCAAAGGAAAACAGCAGCATCACCAACTTCTGGACTTTTTGTTCCTCTAAGACGACTCAGTTTTGGAATGGCTGTTTGGAGTGACTGTTCAAACTACAATAGAGATTTTTTTTTAGCTCTTAAATATATATGCAGACACCCACGAGCAGCGTGGAGAATACAGAGTTTGCTAGAAGAATGCAAATGACATTTTGCTGGCTGCCACTGTAAACTTTGCCTTTCTTGCCTCTGCTGGAAGAGCATGGGTTTGCTGGGAAGCAGAACTTATTTAAGGAGTAAGGACAAAGAGCAGCTCAGCAGATTTTCTCACTCTTGTGGGACTGAAAAACAGACAAGCTTTTAGATGTGTGTATATATATATATATATATTTATATATAGTCTTGCTTTGCTGGCTGTGGGAGCAGAATGCAAAGCCCATAAAACTCCCATCTTAGAAAAGCACTGACTTCTAATCAACACAAAATATTATGTACAGCACACATTTGTGTCCTCTAGAGCAGAGAGGGAAAGTTCTGCTGCAGCCCATCCACCTGCTGAAATGAAACGACTCAAACCACATTTCTCCTGGTACATTGCACTGCAGTGACTTTGATGTCTTTATCTCCTCTCTCCTTCACTTGGTGGTGTGAGCTGAAGTCACATCTAGCTATGGAGAGGCACTGAGAAAACATCTGCTGAGCTGATGAGCAGCACTGGGGGTTCTCCACTCTTCCCTTCCTAATTCCTTAGCCAGGAGCTGAGCACTCTCAATGACTCAAAGTCTCCAGAGCTGCTTCCATCACCCTGTGCTTGTCCAGATGATGAAATGCTTGGAAAGCTGCTTGGTGATATCATCCAGATATCACCCAAGGAAGACAGCAGATACAACCCAAAAACTCAGTGAGGACACAGAAGCTGCAAGGGGGGGACAGAAGCAGAAGAGTCTCCTGCGATGCCAAGTTCTGTCCTGGGAGCAGAGTTCAGTTCTTCATGTTGTCCTCCTGGGCCAGTCTGTGCTGAGTGGTACCATCCAGTCTCCTTGCTGCTTTAATTAGCCAGAATACTCCAAGGTTCAGATCTTCAGGGACACCACTGTTTGCTGATTTCCATAACACAAAGGCCATCAGGTAAGATTTCAGCAGCTTCTGGAAAGCCCTTGAATCCACTACAGTTGTATATTCCAAACTGGAACCATTTCCTTTGAGGACCTCTGAGCCTGGTGGTACCAGCTGGGCCAAAATTTTGAGTTGCTTCAGGTAAGAGTACATGAAAGTAATTAAAAGCAGATTGGTTGGGTTGAGCTGATCTTGCCTTGGGACAGATAGCTGGATGGACTCAGGGGCCACTGCGTGGTATCTCTGGGATGAACATGTCCCATAACCAGGTGGGATATTACCTACAGTCAGACAGGACTGTCCTGCCCTGGGCAACAATAAAGACAAGGTTTATTCTGCACTGCTGCAGACTATGAGACAGGACTTCACAGGCAATGGAACAGGACTTTGGGCAATGGAACAGGACTTTGGGCAATGGAACAGGACTTTGGGCAAAACTGAGCAGCTCCTTCAGTAAGGTTGACCCTGGCAAGGTACCTGCCAGCAGCTCTCACCTTCGTGTCAGGCTCTCAGTTTGTTTGCAAGGCACAGGTTCTGCTCCTGCTCACCACAGATTAAACCTGCTCACTGTCTGTGGGTAAGTAATGAAGTCTGGAAATAACCTCATGATGAAGGCAACTGAAGGACTCCAGCACATCAGCAGCCCAGCCTCTGAGTCCTCATTTAAGCCACTGACAAGCTGGGTCTGAGAGAGAGCATGGTAATTAAAACCCCCCTGGTTGTGGCATGCCACATTACCTCTGATTTAGCTGATGCATTTGGTATCATTAATGCTCTCCCAGGCACCAAAGGAGAACGTGTGTGTCCACCTGCTTGGCCCAGGAGTCATCTCCTGCTTCACAGATGAGTTCCAGGCAGTGCCTTCTGCCCCATTGCTCAACCTTCCTCTGCAAAGACACTTTCCCCCCCAAACCCACAAAGTCCTCCCATGCCTATTCCCACATCCTCCCACGTCAAACAGGGACCCAGCAGTGCTCCTCTAGAGCTTTGGGATTGTGGCTCCATGTTCAAGACTGAAAGCTCTCAGTAGTTTGGGTCCATGTGTCCAGGCTTTTTTCTTTTACAACCACATTTTAAAGTATCCATGGTCACTTGGCTTGAAAACTTGAAAATCTCCACTGGGTGACAAAGACAGGTCAGTAGCCCCCGTGCTCCTAAAGGGCTCTGGGAACTCCTGCATCTCAGCTGCCCTCTCTAATGAACCTCCAATGTCTTCAAACAACTTTTCCTGGGACATCTGTTCTTGTGGGGCAGTCCATTATTTTTATGTGGTGATTATTTGTGTAATGAGAGACACCACAGCCACAGAATAAGACCCCACTGTGCTTGGCACTCCACAAACACAGAACAAAACGGGGTCTGTGCTCCTTTGCAGCTTTCAGCTCTCTCCCCAGCTGGATGGCACTGTGACAAGGAGACAGGAGAAACTTTCTCATCTAAGGAGGGACCAGCTGTAGGCATTGGTCACATCTGCAGGGAAAGCCACCACATGGAAAGAGCAGCTTCCTGCTGGGGATCTGATGGCTGGAAATCTGCAGCCCCTTGGAAGAGCAGAATCATTCCCTGCCAAGGGAGCCTGCAAGGACACTTGGACAACCAAGGAATTACACAGTGCCCCATATGTGCAGAATCTGGGAACAGGGTCAGATATTTCCACCTAACAAGCAAATAAAAAGCTGGGGACTCACCAGGATACAGCTGCTTTGTGGGTGCACTAAGCTGAGCATCTTTTGTTACTCTGTAAGCCACATCTGCTTCTTTTGAAGATCTTCTGCTTGTGCAAAACCCTGTTGTTTTTGTTATACCATCAGGTAAATTGTGAAAATCTAACACCTTCAAGAGGTCTGCAGGTTCGGCTGTAAGAAGAAAAAGAGAGAAAAAAAAAAAAGAATTAGAAGGCAGTAATACTGGCATTTGCCAAGTCCTTGTTAGCCTGCCTCACACAAACCACTCATCACAATTTCAAAACAGATGAAAAAAAAGAAGTTTAAGAAGAGATGAAATGTTTTCAATACATCTGCAAATACAATATAAATATCAGCTTCAAAGCTGGGACTACTCCATTGCAGAGAGGAACAGCTGAGCAGTGGTGTGCAGGAGGGCAGAAGGCAGAATGTACTCTCATTACTTGGAGTTGTTACATGGATGGTCTCATCCAATCTCCATCACTCAAGCACATCCTGAGGATTAAGCATTAGACAGAAAATTCATGATATGAAAGGCCTTAAATGAAGAAGAAGCCATTACACCCGTGCAACCATTTCCACTCTTTGTTCTTAAGTTACTTGAACCAAAAAAATTGCTTTGGAACAAATACCTGAGTAAGATCCCCAGAGAACTACACACACCCTGCAAAGCAGCCAGGTGTGAATTCACACTTCAGGCCCAATGCTGAGTCTGTCTTTGCTCCAAACATTAAACTAGTTAATGGAGAGCACTTGCTGACACCCACTTCTCCCCACACCAGCCAAGTTGGGGCTGGTTCACCTCCAGATGCTTCAGGTCTTTAGAACACCAATTAAGTAATGCAAATGATGTCTCATTAACTCCCTAATCTGATCTTGCTCATGTCAAGAGAGATGCCATCTCCAGAAGTGGAATAACCAGATCTGACTCTAAATGCTTGAAAGAAATTATTCTGAATTTTGACTCGAGACTTGGAGCAAAATGCTGTCAGAAAGATGAACCACCCAAACTCAAAGCAGCCCTAGCAGTGCCCAGAGCAGATGACAGCTTTGTTTAGCCTTGCCTGGACAATGTAACACAGCTGCATTCTTTTGCCACTTGCTCCATTATTTTCCCTGAAGAGTGATATTGTTCAGATCCCCGAGGCCAGCCTTGCATTAGACACTCTGATATTTGCAATGATACAGCAGATAAACCCCCTGGGCTGGCTGCCCCAGTTCCCATCAGGTTCTCAGGGCATTTCACCACTCTGCATAGCCAAGACTGCAAAGCTTATTTCCAGCTCACAGAACTGTCACAAACAGCTCAGCTGCAGTCAAGAATGTGTGGCATCACTGCTACTGGAAATAAAAAAAAAAAAAATAAAAAAAAGGTCAGACCTCCCAAAGGGCAGGAAAATAACACAGGGGAAAAAAGAAAATTAAAATTGGCCTCAAGTTGGTATCCAGCATCTTACTTGAAAAGCCAGAGAGGAAAAGAGAGGGAGAAGATTTGCAAGGGATTTGCCATGACCATGTGCATCTGGCTGCATCCCTGGGGAAGGGCTGCAGGGTGCACGTCAGCACTGAACACCCCAGCAATGGGAAGGAAAAAAAAAAAAAAAAAGGACAAACAGATCCACAGTATTAAAACGTTTTGGTTCCCAAGAATCTCAGCTTAATATTTGCATGGAAAATTTGCATACATTGTTAGACAGTTTTTAAAAGTTTCCAGGATCCTGAGAAGCTGGGCTCACAATGAGGGATTACAAACTGATGCCAAAGCAAGCCCAGATAAACCAGCTGAGAGCCTGGCAGCACACAGCTGGGCTCTTTCCTCTTCTCTCACCCTCATAGACAGTCCAGGGATTGCCACACATTTGTCTGAGCTGTCCCTGCCACTGGCTTTTCCCTTGATTTATTCCATGTAGAAGCATCAGCATCCAACACAGCCCAAGCTCCATTTGAGCAACTAAAATAAACACAACTCCAGCCAGCCCTCCAGGTACCTCCCTGTACTCCAAGAGATGGGGATCAGCCAGCTCTGAAGCTGCCTCCAGCACTGATTTAGGGAGGAGAGAGGGGAAAAAAGGCAAAGACAAGGGGGAGGGGATGGGAATTCCAGAGTCCTGACATCAGCCCAGTCCTCATCCCGGCTGCAGGGGGGATTGGAGCCCCTCTCACATCTCTGGCCATGAAGCAGCCCATGGGGAGCAGCCCTGGTGGGGCTGGGGGGTCTGCAGGAGCAGAAAGCTCTGCAGAAGAACCAAGCCATCATCCCAAAGCTCTGCTGCTTCGTGACAAAACTCTGTGACCATCGTGTCCTTTGGCAAGGGACCCCAGAGCCAACCACAGTCACCTGGCAGGAAAGAAAAATATGGTGCTGGGCTGTCCTCCTGAGGTAAATGCTGCTCGTGGCCATCACCTTAGAGCTGAAGCTGTGCAGGGGATGGAGAGGATGGAGCTGCAACAGGGAAACAGATGATTGAACCAGCTCTGGACATGAACACACTGACACCACTTGCAAGCCACGTGGCAACCACTTGCCAAAAGCTTCTGCAGGGGTTACAGCAAGGTGAAGGGAACTGGACCTCCTCCAGACCGACCAGGCAGAGCTCCAGAACCTGCCCAGAGCCCTCTGAGCAACCTCAGAGCAGCACTTCTCATCTGCAAAGCACCTTCCTCCAAGCACAACATTCACCTTCAGTATGAAGATCCTTGATACCTCCCTAACTACAAGGGATGAGGCCAAAGCCAGGGATTAAATAACAGCCTGGGAATTGCACAAAAAAGCTGCAAACCATGCAGGTAACCGTCAGGAGAGGAAACAAGCTCTGTTCACACATGTGCACAAGTCTATCACCTCTGCTGGCTCCTGGAAATCCAAGTGGAGCTGGGGAGGCAGCTGAAGCCCCACAGACCACTCGTGTCCCACTTCATCACCAAGAGCATGGGTTTGACTAGGACTTCAGCAGCATGAAAGCCTCCAGCTCTTTCCAGAAAGATGAGCTCCACACAGGAGCAGCTCTTATTCCTGCCCAGCCAATGGGTTTATTTATTTCTTCTTGATTTTCCAGCCAAATCCAAACTCAGCAATCTCCTGTTTGGGGCTCTGACAGCACCATGTGCAGGAGGACAGAGACCAGACTGACCAAATCAGGCCCTACAGGGTATTCCTTACAAGCTTGCACTCTGCTTGGCCTCCATCCAAGAACTGAATTAGCTCTTCTATGAAAGCTTTTTACATTTTTATTTTTTTAAACTTGCTCTTTATGAATAACATCACTATGCAGCATTACACACAGGATCATTCTTTCACTCGAGATGCACAGGGTTCCCCAAAGACACTTGCAGCTCCATCCCTGTTGCCCTTGGCAATATACCCCAGGACACATAGGCAAACCCCAGAGAGCCAAAATTAGACCAAAATCCAGCCAGAGGCTGCCCCAAAGGCTTGCACCCAGCAGCATGCAAAGCCCTCAAACACAACCAAAAAGGAGAATTATTTCCCATTTTAACAGAGATGAATGAGTTGCTGATGAGCCAACAGTGGCAAAAGGAGGAATTAAAGCCCTCATTTCTCTATGTCTGACCAAAGCTTTCACTACAAGACCAATCCTTCTGTGTTAAACTGATTCCTAATGAATTAATTAACCTGCTAAAACCTGGGTTAGAGGCAGTTCTTATTAAGTTTATAACTCCATCCCCACTTGGCAGCGGCCAACAGCCACTTTCTTACACATCAATAAGAAAGCAAATCAGGCAGAAGACATTGAAATAGGCTCCAAACCAAGGTCAGAATAACCCTGCTCTGCCACTCCTGACCACAGCCAAACTGCCTGCTTGGACTCAGCTGTGGGCTGCAGAGGCAGAAATATCCCCAAAAGGACCCCAGAGCATCATCAGCATCCTAAGGTACAGAGTACACTGAACACCAGGCAAACCCCATGTCCCAGTGTGGTCAGGTTGTTCATCCCTGCCTGAATGAATCAGCAGGAAAAAAACTCATTCCCCTCTCAAAAAAAAAACAAAAAACAACAAAAAACAAAAACCCCCACACAAACAAACAAAAAAAACCCCACAAAAAACAAAACAAACCCAACCAAAAAATCCCAACCCAAAGCACTAAAACAAGCCAAGAACCCCATGGAAATGGTGTTACTGAAATTCAGCCTGAGCTGGACCTGCAGCTTCTGTAGACCAGGCTGAAACTCTCAGCAGCATTTGCCAGAAGTCAATTCATCTATGCCATATTCATGTCTGTAATAACCATTTTTAACCCCTGAAGCAAAGCTCTTGCCCCAAAGCACTTTCCCAGGTGTCAGGATACAGAAGTTGCTTGTATGTTACTTGTGGGTGTCTGTATTTCCAGTGTCTGAAAAATTCCCAAATCACAAAAAACAAACCTCAAAACAGTTCTCCCTCCTGTCACGTCTCAAGGTCTTTAATCAAATCCTTATTCCCAAGGAAATCCATGATATTTAAACTTGCCACTCAGTGGAAGGCTGAAGGTGTTGGAGCCTTGCAGTGCTGATGGATTTACACCACATCAGGATGAGATGAGCAGCACCAACATGCACTGGTTAAAAACCAGAGCCAAGTATTCAAAAGGAGGATGGTCTGGATGGCAGTAAATTCAGAAGTTGAGATGTATTTATTTTCTCACCTATAGACCACTGTTCCTTCCTCTGAGGGTCTGGAGAAGCCACCTATCCACCAGTCACCAAAAAAAAGACTTCCCCTATCAGGGCAGCTCTACCTGCAGCCCTCTGAATGCTCCAAATGGGGCAGCACCTGGATCTGCTTCTTCTCTTCAGACCTCTACATGTTTCCCAGTGGATCTGCAGAGGATGTACTTTATGTCCTGGTAAAAAGAGCTCTGGTTTGCCTTCTGTTCACCTTGCCAAAATGGTCAGGAGGCCCCTGAAGATCTCGATGGAAGCTGGAAGGGTTTTAGCACAGGAGTTTCATAAATAAAAAATGGCACCTATGCCACTAGCACTGCCCAGTGAGACAAGAAAGCAGCTCTCCCACAGCTGGGACCAAAACTGGGCTCAAGAGATCCAAGCCTTCCTCCTTTCCCCACCTGCCACCTGCAGGCACATCTGCAGCTCAGGAAATCTTCTCTGACAACACTGAGGGCTCCTTCAGCACCTTCACTGAACACATTCCTAGAAAATCTCCCTTTTTCAACTTTCTGCCCTACAATACCCTTCAAAGGGGAAAAAAACCCCAAGCTCATCAGCATCATTAGACACACAGTGCACAACTGACCTGCCACTGTGCTACTGCAACAACTGAGACACTGGGGAGCCTGGAGAAGGGGTCACCAGCCTGCAAGGGTGGAGAAGCAATTCTTCTCTATTTGGGTTTTGTAACAGCTGAAGGGCATCCAAAGACCTCCAGGACTTCATGACACAGCACTTAGTCCTACTATAGTTTATGTGCAATTATTGCCTAAGATTCCAGGTCGGAAGGTGAGGAATGAATAAGGATTTATGGTCCCAGCTCGTTCCAGGTGCCCTCTGCAACTTTATAATTTAATACGTGACCCGTCCATCTGGGTACTTGTATCCAAGTCTCACATCACTAGTGAAGGGGGTTCACTGGGAAGCAAAGCCTTCCTATATGAAGAAGCCAGAAAAAAACCCCCCAAAACCCAAACTTGCCATCTTATCCCACAGCAAGCACGGCCAGGAAATGAGGATTTTTTCCAGAGTAGCATCTCCTTGAAAAGTATATGAAGCCCCACAGAGAAGAGGAAAGAACAGTTTCAACAGAAAAAGCAACAAGATGCACTGCAAATAACCTGGCCACAACTATCAAGTGGCTTAAGTTGACCCATTTTTTTTGCACACAGGTTTCTGATGGCATCCAGACCAGCACAGGAGAGTGCCAGGTACCTCAGCAGACACTGACAGATCCAAAGCTTTCAGCTCTAATGAAACAAAGTTTGTTTGTGCCACCATAGAACCTGTTCCTTAACATCCCCATCTCTCATTTTTCAGCCAGAAAATCCCCAGCATTTGTGTTGTGAGGAGGTGACAAGAGATACCCCTCCAGGAGGGAGCAGAGTATGCAAGGGGAAGGATGCTCCTTTCATTGCTTTTAGGGTTTCTCCCTCCCAGCCAGTTGTCCAGAGGGTGAAATGGATGTCTTGGCTTATACTAGGAATTAAACACCAAGGGATGAACACTCTGGTGGCAAGATCCATAAGAGACACCCAAAGGCAGGTGAGAAGGGGAAGCTGCTACACTCACTGATGTATTTTTAAGGAACCTGGAGTCTCAGGACACACTTGTGGGATTTCAACAATTTCTACTCCTTAATCTAAACATTTTTCACCACATTTGACCTCAGAGCTGCAGCCCTTGGACAACTGACTAAGACAAGATGGCAACGGCTACAACAAAACAGATAAAAAGCACATAAAGCTCCAGTTCCCATTGCTCAAGCATCCTTTGACTGGACTTAATGCAGCCCCTTAAATTCTTCCCCATCCCAGCAGCCCAATAAAACAAACTTATCTATTTGGACAAAGAGGGAAGGCATTTTAAAAAGGAGAGTGGAGGTATCTAAAATACAGGACTGAAGATACAAAACTTTGCTCCCTAGGAAGGGGCATAATCCAGGAAAATTAATAAAAAAAAAAAAAAAAAAAAAAAAAGGGCTGGCTATGAAAAGGGGTCAGATCCTCAGATCCTCATCTGGTGCCCATCAGCTCCCTTCCAGTAGCTGCAACAGAGCTGTGTCAATTCACATTGCTCTAGATAGCTAAATATTTCACCAATGACTCATGTCATCCCCTTCTGGGATTTTTTTAAAGGCCCAAATAGTCCCAACTCTGAACAAAGGAAACCATTATGCAGAGTCAGAGTCGAAAGATCGTATGCATAATCCCAAAAGGGAAAGAAAGAAACCCAGAGCTGATACTGGAGCAGCTCTGCAAGACTAGACTGAACTCAAATAATCAAACAATCTTTGTTCCTTTGAGCATAAATCTCTTTCTTTAAAATAATCAATCATCTGGGTTTCTAACAAAGCAGTGGTGGTAGCAGCTGACAGCAAGGAAAGAGCAGGCTCAGGCTTTACCTCCACAGCACATAATTAAACCACACACAAAAAAAATCTCTGCTGGAAATGCTGCACAAACCTTAAAGACACAACATACAGAAAATGGGCAAATGTTCAGGGCTTTAGGGGAAAAAAAGCAAACCTGTTGAAGAGCAGCAAACATTCTGTTCGTTTTCATGAACTCAGGATTTCAGATTCTCCTCTAATAGGGAAAAAACCCAAACACCAAAACTCTTCAGGGCTGCTGAATGTGGCTCTGGGAGCACGGGGATTGCTCAGCAGAGGAAAAGGGGTGCTAAAGGGCCAAGTATGATCAGAGCTTTCTTCTGACACGGGAGCAGCTCTGGCTGGGGTGATTCCTGCCCTGTGCCACCGTGGGAGCCAGGCAGTGGCCAAGTAACACATCCATCACGGGGAAGGTCAGGGCAGCAGGAACACCCAGAGAAGAGAGACCACTACAGGGCTTCTGCCCCTTCCCAAGGAGCTGCTGACCCCCATTTCCCAGGGGTACTGGGAAAGGGTGATGAACACAACCCAGAGCACAGGCAAAGGGCAACGGTGGGGTCCCCAGAAGGGCAGATCTGGGGGTGCAACCCAACACCCACCATCCCTTCCCCTGCTCGAATGGGGGATGCTGCCAGTGAGCTCTGCACTGCCTTTCACCAGCTGGTCCCAAAAAGGGGTCCCAAAGCACAACCTCTGCCTTCCCACCCCCTCCCTGCTGCAGCAAACCATCCCCTCCAGAGGGGAGCACAAAGCCTTTTAAGGCAGAGCCCAAACCAAACCCTCCCAACCCCACAGCAGCACAGCTGTTCAGTGTCCAAGGAGTTTTTTATGGGCCCGTCCTGACAGGAGGGTCAAAAGCATTCAGTGAATCACCAGCTTTGCAGTCATCCTCCTTGCCTCTGCTCACCCACTGGAGATGTCTCCCACACCACCCTGTCCACGGCCCCATCCCAGCCAGGATCCAGGAGGAGGTTTTCCAATCCCCCCTCCCGTTGAAGCAAGTATTTCTCTGGGTCACTGTGACATTTTGGGAAGTTTTCCAGCGGGAGTTTGATAACTGACAGGAGTCTTGCCCTTTAAAGAAAAAAACTGAGGGTGAAGGGAGTCTGAAACTTCGTGTTATTAAAACTACTCACAGGCTCAGCAGATCTGCAAAAGGAAAGGGTGATGGAGCATGACTCCATCTTCTGAATGATTAACTGAGAGGTCTTAAAGAGAGCCCAGTTTTAGGAGCAGTTTCTGAAAGCCAGCAGTACAGGGCTGGAAGTTACAGAGCAGCCACTTTCATTCCCTCCAGCCCCAGCTCTCTGGTTCCTTCACTCTAAAAAAATCCCACTTTAAAACCCTTGCAAGGCTCCTGGATTGCCTCAGCCCCAGGGCAACCCATGGAGATGTACCAGCAAGAGATGGAAATCACACCCAAAGAATCTGTCATCCTCCCAGGCAAAACTTTGGCCCAGGCTCTTGGAAAGCAGCTTTGCAGGGACAGCACTGAGGCTGAGACACAAAAACCACGAGAAGTCCCTGCTCTGCCTGTGGCACCTCACACTTTTCTGCAGGAGGTTGATGAGAAACCAGCAAACATCTGACCACATGGCCCAGCTTGGTGACAGAGAGGACTTGGGAGCATCCCAACAGGAGGCAGAGCCCAAGCCCAGGGCCTCTGCAGGGACCAGGGACACGTCAGCATCACCTGGGGACCTGAGACCCCCTCCCCAGCTGAGCAACCCAACCAAAGCACAGGTCTCATTCAGGCTGGTGGCAGCTTTAAGCAAAACATTATTTACTGCTTCTCCAAGTCTTCAGGACTTGCTCAGGCTTTTCAGGACGTCCACTTTCCATCCCAGTCCCCCAGTGCTGCCAGACTCACACCTGGACCAGGTCCAGCCAAGATGAAGGCTCCTGGCAGCTCCCAGGCAGGGGGAGAAGGGAAATTCCACTTCTTGCCTTCACTCTAAGGAGTACATCCTATTTCCAGACAATCTGGCACTCGGGCAGCATTCACATTTTCAGGGTTTTGTAATGACCAACCACTTCAGGCTCTTGGTAAGACTGACTTAGGGCCTGATCTTGCAGCACACTCAAGTCAACAGAAGTTCTGCAAACTGTTTGAATGGGCTGCAGAGCAGTTCCTGCTGCAAGGAAGAAAGAAGCTGGGATGCTCCTCTCCCAGACAGGGGGAAATGACACACCAGGACCTGACAGAGCTGCCTTTTTGTCAGAACAAGTGTCAGCATCCTCCCCAGGCTGCTGCTGCAGCCAGCTCCAGGGCCACCATCTGCTCCAGCACAACACAGAGGGCACTTTCCTTCCTTCTGTGGGTATCCAAAGCTACTTGGCACTGGACCAAGACCAAGGGCACCACCCTTTGATGAAACCAGGGAGACATGGATCAAGGCTGTGGCCACCTTTGCATGACATCTCTCTCCAAACCTCCCCCAGAAAAACTTTGAGAGGAAAAAAAAAAAAAGCAAACCAAATTCAGTGAGCTGAGCTGTGGTTTTTAATTAGAAAGAAATACTTTGCAGCTCTCTGGAATATTTTATGTAGGTAACCATCTCACCACATCCCCAGGATGGGAATTGCACCAGGCAGGATGAAGCCATCCTGTGCAGACACAGCCAATCCCTTGCCCCCAGGAAGCCCCAACCCACCTATTTGGGATGCTTCCAAGCACTCAGCAGCCTACATGCATGTCAGGGAAGTTTGGGAGCAGAACACATCCTGATCAAGGCTTTTTTCCCCTCTTCCCCTTCCCAATGCCAATGCCTGGAAGCATGGTGGATGGAGGGGTGGCCAATGTCACATCTCTTCTGGACACTGGAGCCACTTTCTAAATGCATGTGCCTGCCAAAAAACAGGACCAGTCTCCCCATCCTGAGGGCAATCCAGTGGATTATCTCCCACCTCAGCACCTTCCAGCAGCACCCAGGGAAATGAGGGAGCAGCAGGGCAGGCTGGCCAGCACCCCTGGCTGGAGCTGCTGTGGTGCAAGGACACAGGGAACTAGAGGTGCAGGCAGCATCTTCTATCAGCTAGACCAAAAAAAACAAAAGGGGAAAAAAACAGCCAAAATGGACAAGCTTCAGGGGAACATTAGCCATTGGGGAATAATACCCTCCCCACAGCCTCCCCCAGCAGCCATGCCCAGCCCTTTAGTTCCTGTTGTGGTGCTGCAAGTGAATTGCCCAACCCCAAGTTTAATTAAACACATTAACACCAGCACCTGGGTAATTACAATCCTTGCCACCACAGGAAACATCACAGCTACAATCACAAAACAAAGCCAAAACCAACCAACCAACCCCCAGAAAACCACAGAGGGTTTATTGCAAGGCATTACCCCCAGTCCTGTAAGGGGATGAACCATCTGGAAGGCTTCCAGGATAGAGTCATTCAGGAGCTAGAAACTCATTTTCATGCACTGTGAGGGTTTAGTTGTCATTTTTTAATATTTCATTTCATAAATGTAAAAAAAGCCCAGCCCTGAGTTATTTGCAGCACTGCTGTATATTGAATATTTTGACACAAGGAATGAAATGGAAAACCAATTCTTCCTCAGCCATTTAAATCGATGAACTCATAGCATTTACTTTACATGTATATCTGATTTCCTTCATAAAAAGCGTCGCTGGAAGGCAAATTTCAAATTAATATCTGCCTGACTTCGTGAAAAATGTTCCTGAGGTTTGTTTTCCATAATTTTCTGAAGATCATTACTTCCTTTCTGAGTTTATCCAGCCCACATCTGCACCACAGGTGCTGCTTTCACCAAGAATAGCAGGAGGAAGACTCAGAACTGAATTAATCACCTACCCAGCCCCAGCCATGAAATTCATCAGCTTTCAGCAAAGACCCCAAACAAACTTAAAAGCTGTGATGCCTTCAGGGTAAGTCTGCAAGCAGGGAAAGATCAATTCAACACTGAGGTTACTGGTTCCTAATGATTGTCACAGTTCTAATCCATATTTATTCAGCAGACCTTATTCCCAATTAGATGCATAAATGGATTTTTTAAATATCACTAAGGAACCAACTTTATTACACTTCAGGCCAGTTAAGTTTTTTTTTATGGACCAGCTAGAATAAGGTATAATCTGCTGATGTCCAAACCTGCAGAGGAGGAAGCTGATCCAAATACAACATTCCAGCTCCCATTCCATTCCCATTTCCAGCCCCACTACAAATAAAACACAAGAATACCAAAGTCACACAGGGACAAGAACAGATTTTGCAAAATTTGGGTCACAGCAGCACAGAACTACACAAACCTTTTTTTCCTCCCTTCAGATATTTTCTGTCGAGCTGGTTACAGTGTGATTTGTACACTGCCTCCTCTTGGAAATCTCTGCTACACTTGATAGCTGAGGTGTCATTTCAGGTCTTCCATTTTCCATGGAAGAGAATTCAAACCCAAAAGACAGCATCTACACTGAGAAATGCTACTATAAAAGCTAACAAGAAGTCTCTAAGCTAGCCATCCAAAAAGCTTTCCCAGGACTCAAACCAAGACTGGCCCAGACAAATATTTATGTAATTATTCACATGGGTTTGTTTTAAATAAAGAGCCTTTTTACTATTAGTACTTTGGCATCAACCGTCTAATTAGAGGCCAATGACAGTCATTAAAAAAATAATAATAATAATAAAAAAAAAGCACAGACAAGGAGAAGTGTGACTGGAGTGATGGGCAGCACCAGAGCTGCCTTTCCTCCTGGGGAAATCAGGAGAGGGGAATGTGTGGAGAGGGCCCAGCTCCCTGGGAGGAGGGCTGACTTCTGCCTCCCTGGGAAAATGGAAAACTGATGAGTAAGGGCTCTTCTGGCAGAAATACCTACTCACCCCTGGTTCTTCCCCACCTCTAATATGTGGTTAGAAGCAGTTTCAAGGGGAGGTTTCAAGTGTACTGATGAAGTGGGAGAGAAAACCCCCTCCTGGCTTGCAGCAAGAAGCAGCCGAGGGATTTGTTCAGCACTTGCTTCCAGATGACACCAAAAGAGATCCCTGAGGCTCCCTGCACATGCAGGCTCCTCTCAACCCACTAAAATTTGCTCTTTTCACTGCTGGAAAGAAACCAGCTTCACCAGAACTCCTCTCCAGCTTTCTCAGGTGCCTCTGAGGACCAATCCTTCCCCAGAGAGCACCCAGGGATCTCCTCTGGGACAGTTTCTCAGCTGTGCCTTGTGCAGGGGCTGGAAAGGTCCCCAAAACAGGTCCTGCAGGACTTCTCTACATGGCCTGTATCCCTGTGGCCTGGCTCAGGGACTCATCCATCACCAAATTCACCAAGCTGAGCCAATCCTGATGTTCAGCCCCTAAATCCCTTCAACCCTCAGCCTCTGGATAGGACCTTTCCCTCCTGGACTTGCTTTAATGAGTCCTGCAAGCCCTACCACTGCTTCAGCTGCTGTTTCCTAAAGACCAACTTTGTCAAATCTTCTGGAGAAAGGAGATGGAAAGACTCCAGACTTGGAGGGACCACTGACCATGCCTGATCCTGGACACAGCCCTCATTTTGCACATGGAGCTCAGAGGTTTTGCTCATCCATCTTGTCCTCCCCCCACCCCACCAGATGATGCCACAACCCCACAGCTGGCAATGGATGGCTGAAGTACATATCACTTGCTGAATCTTTTTTTCCTTCTCTTTTCTCACTTTTATTGTGCTCCTGAGGCCTTTTAAGCTGGGATTTAAGTTACTGAAAGCAAGAGAATCCATCAGAGCACAGCAGGGAAAGCATAGAAATGAAGCTATCCAGGGCCATAAAGCTAAGCTAGAACAGTAAGAAAAATTTGTCATCCCTCCTACTGATGGTTCCACCCCCAGAACAGATGTCAAGAGGAGAAAGACCTCAAAAGCCAGAAAATTGTCTTTGCAAGCTGCTACCTTCACAACAAGGAGATCCAGGGACTCATGACCAATCAGTCCTTGGTCAAAGCAATCTGAGCAAGATGTTCCTGGGGAGCCTGGGGGGAAGGTGACCCTCAGATTTTGCATTCACAAGGAGAGCATGACTTGCTGCAAGGCCATTTAACTCAAGCAAGAAAGCAATTCATGTTCCCTCCTTGTGAAAAAGGAGATAATAAATACTGGGTAACCTTCCCACAAACAAGTCCCAAAGCACCAATAAAAATACATGCAAATCCATTTTCCACTGATCCCTTTCCAGCTAATGAATGGAAGAAGCTGAAGATTTCCTCATGCATCACTCAGCATAGTGACCAGTGGTGCATTTCTTTCTGTAGAGGTTTTATTTTGAAGAGGGTTTTGTATTCCAGGAGCTCTATCTCCTGGATAACTTTTCTCAAGCTGTAAAAAAAACAAAACAACAAAACCAACCTTGCTTTGCCTCAACATCTGGGAGAGGTCATTTCCAGTCCAGAGTTTATTTTCACTTCTTTTCACAGCTTATTGCCTAGAACTGGTTCCAGGCACAACCCCTTCATCATACTTAAAAGATTTAAAGAGCTCAAGCAGGACTCTGATCAGTCAGACCTGGGATATTTGCAGGCTGGGATAATGATGCTTTTCATATCCCAATATGAATATACTCCATGTGCTTTCAGGAAAAACGACACTTTTGGCTTCTCAACTGCAACTAACTCAGGTGACACCAGAAGAGGAGCCTGGCAGAGCCTGGCAGATGCTTGGCACTTGCTGCAGGGTGAAGCCCCAGAGCCAGGCAGCAGCAGGATGCTGAGCACATCAAACTCCTGACAGCCAGCCGGGCAAAGACTCATTCCCAGGCAGGAAAAAAAAACACTAAATAAAGCACCAAACAAACAGGATGACACAAAGGGTGGCACGTGCATGCTCTTGGCAAGGGGAACCAGCAGGATTAACATTTTTCTTTCACACTTCTGCAGAGCGACTTGGCCAACCCTCTGCACATTCAATAGGAATTCCCACCACGTTTTCTTTTCTCTGCTTCTTCAGTCTCAGTCAGCAAACAGGAGAGGCAAGCCCAGCAAGATATTGTCCCCCTTCCCTGCAGGTTTCCCCCTCCCAAGTTGCCAGTGAGTTGCCATGCAGATCATGTAATGCAAAAACCCAAGGGCATGGGCTCTGGGGGATCAGCAGCATAAATAAAGATTTCACCCCAAGTCCCAGTGTGTCAAGAATGAGGATTCACCCAGATCTGAGCTATTTCAGGGCTCTCTGAGGGGTCAGGTACAGCAGCAAACAAAGTCTTGGTGCTGTCTTAAAGATCAAAGATGAAGATGATGAAATGCAGTTCTCATCCCAAATACAGACTCTTCCTCACCTTCCAGTCCCAAACCAGACAACAGATTAAAGAGATGCTGAAAGATCGTGTTTCACTGCAGGGGCCACTCTCCTGATCTCCCTCAACCTAAAATGGTGCCAAACTTGGAAAGGCATTCAGAATTTTACCCAGGAACAAATTCTTCCCAAATTGTTCTCAGTGTCCAAGACTCAAATCACAGATCTACCCCATTCAAAGCAGTGAGGAGCTGAAGAGCAACACCTTGATCCACAGCCCACTAAAAGCTGGGGGGCTTTTGGGGGGGTTTGTTTTCATTTTTTGCTAACTCTGAAAAACCCTCAGTTTTTCCACCAGACAACTGAACCCTCTGTAGGGAAATAACTAAATCACAGCTTTGTAAATGAAGCAGCTTAGCAGCAGGGCTGAGGCTTTCTGCAGAAACCCAGCACAGCCACATGCTCCCCCATAACCCTTCCAGGCTCCTATTCCCACTGAGGAACAGTGCAGTCCTTTGCTTTCAGACAAACCAACATGTTCAGGGGCAATTTATTGTCTGCAAGGTGATGGGGCTGGCAGAATCTGTCCCTAAGAGTTGGGTAAACCACAAATAAATTTATGGCAGAGAACTCAGCCCAGACAGCATGCATTTACATGACACTGAGCAATGCAACCACAGTGTGGAGAGGCCCCAAGCAAGAGCTCACACAGCAGTCTCAGGCATCTCCAGCAGCAAAGTCAGAGTCCCAGGCTGCAAGAATGAGACCCTCAGCCCCTGCACAAAGCTCTGCAGCCCCTGAAAGCCATTTGGGCTTCAAATGATCAAACCAGCATAGCCAGACTAAGTGGAGATTGGTATTGATGGGTTCTCCACCCGAGACTCAGCGACAGCCCAAGCACAGAGCCCACCTCATTCTCTCCCTTCCAAAGGGTGCAAAACCACAGCAGGTAAAACAGACAAGTGAAAAACAGCATAGAAATCAATACTCTGACATGTTCACCACCTTAAAAAATTGTTCTCCATATTGTAAGACATTTACTTTGATATTATCTCCCCTTTATTTGTTTTAAAGGCTCACAGCATTTCTTGTTAAATTTATTTTCTTCCTTTTTCATAAGCAGGATAAAGCAGCTGCCTTTGAGCAAGGTCACAGGAGTGATGAAGAGACAGCTCTGAACCTCAGACCATTCTGACTTGACCAGCAATCACCCACGTTAGCCATTAAATGTTAATTAAGCATATGCTTTATAAGCCTTCAAGTGGAATTTTTTCCTGCCACTGCTCTGCAGTCCCAAATACATCATAACCTTCCCCCAGAGCACATGCACCAGAACCTGCATCACTGCCCAAACCATTCAGCAGACATAATGATGTGTCAGCCCCCCTGTGAGGATGCTGCCTGACATGTCCTGCTGCCCTGGAACAGGTTTTAACAAGACCCCAAGGCTGCTCTCTCTGAGCAGACAAGCTCACAGGGCAGGAATCTGCTCTCACCATCCACAAAAACCAGCTGGTGGCCACTGCCATCCCAGCTGGGTAGCCCCAAGCCCCCCAGCATCCCTCCTGCATGCAGACCTGGGTGGGGAATTTTTATTTGCTTCTTTCCATTTCATTGATCAAGGTTTGGCAATAAACACACCTGCTTTCCAGAGCAAAGCAGACTGGAAACCACATCCCACCACTGCAGCCCTCACCCCCTCCTACCCAGCTCCATCCTTTCCCTTTCCAGAAGCTGGGAGCAGACCCAGCCCCTTTCTCCCCATGGTTAAACTGCTTTCACCTCCAGCTTTCCTCCTCACCTTTCTGCAGAAGGCAGGGGGAAACATTCCCAATCTGCACAGCAGCAGAGAGCAGTCTGGGGGAACTCACTTTCTGGTTCTTTCTGCTGGAAGAACTGCACAGAGTGGTTGGTTTTTTTTTTGCTTTAGAAAGCCCCATAGTTTAGCAGCACAAAGCACTCATCCCTGCCAAGCACACACAAGCACTCCCAAACAACCAAAAGCACCATCTAGGCAGAGACACCAGAATCCCAGAGCCTTTCACAAAGCAAAGACATGTGCAAGGATGCTCTGAAGCAGCTGACTCCCTGAGCTGTGTTTGGGAACACTGCCAGTCCCCAGCACCCAGCACCCATCACCCATCACCCAGCCACTCCACCCAGCAGGGACCAAGCCAAGGCAGCAGCACTGCTGGCCAAGGAGCTGAAGGCAAAAGGGAGGATGAGGCAGTAAGAGGGGATGAAGGTGGATGTGCAGAGATGTCCTGAGACAGCTGGGGAGGATAATGGTGGTTCAGAAGCTGAGGGATGCTGCTCCAGGGTGGCTGATGGAAAGAAAACCATGCTGGAGATCTTTTTCTCAAGTCTGCTCCCATGGGGATGATAATGATGGTTCAGAAGCTGAGGGATGCTGCTCCAGGGTGGCTGATGGAAAGAAAACCATGCTGGAGATTTTTTTTCTCAAGTCTGCTCCCATGCAAAGGGCAGGGCTTTGATCAGCAGCAGAAAAGGGATTTTGATTAATGAGATAGTGGTGAGGTGAGAAAAGAGCAGGATAGTCCAGAGCAGATCCTCATGTGCCATAAACCAGCATCACTCTGCTGAAACCCTGCCAGAAGTGGGCAAGGAACTGCAGGGAAAGCAGAGAAACCTCCCATGGAGAAACCAAAGGCTCAGCAGGTGACAGCAGCTTGAGGAGTGACGTTTGGACATCAGCCCTGGAAAGCAGCCAGCCAGGATGAATGAAGATGTCACTGGGTATTTCCAGCTCACTGGTGGGAGCAGCACTGAGGTGCCCAGGGAAGGGTTTGGGGAGTCACACACGGAGTTTGCCAGGGAAAAGCTGCTGGAAGGAGAATCTGAACCCCAAGTGTGCAGCCCTGTCCCAGCACACGAGTAGGAAATATTTGGGCAAGTCTGGAGTCTTGCAATTAAGTTCCCAACTTAATCCAAAGAAAGAAGGCTCCTGGGAGCCAGCACAGCTGGGTATGCACAGGTAGAAAGGGAGCTGGAAAACTTCTCAAAAAACCCATTCCCTGCGGTAAAAAAAGAAGGGTCAAAAGACCAGAAAATACAAGCAGGATCAAGTCTAATTAAAGGAGCAAAAATAAATGAGAGCTCCTAAAAGGCAGGGGCTATTTTCCTACAGAGCCAAGGGTCGCTGGCATGTTTTTTGCAGAGCCCCAGCACCCAGAAGGCCGGGAGAAAAGAGATCCTTTGTGAGAGGGATGGGGAAGCTTGGGGAAGCAGGAGCCCTGGGGTAGCTCCGAGGCATTACTGTACTTAGCACAAAAGAGAGAAACAATAGAGGGCAAAAGGAGACTGGGGCTGTTTATTTCTCTGGGTATGGTAGGCCAGGGAGAGCTCACAAATAGTGCTGGGAGAGACAGTGGCCTTCCTTCCTCCCTTCTTTGGCCACTAAGGACGAAAGTATTGGGCCCAGATAAGAGCCTGAGAACCTGGAGGTTAAAAATGAGGGAATCCTCAATTAGGCACAGCTAGAAATTCTCACACAACAGCTCTTTCCCTAAGGTAAATGGCAAACTGGGGATCACCTTATCATGATTGCTGTAAGGGTTTTTCCAAAAAAAATGAAAGGTGTTTGAGAAAGGCAAAGGAGTACTAGAAGAAATCATGTAGAAAACCCCTTACAAGACCCTGCTCTCCTTTTATAGGAAGACAAATGCAGGGTGGAAAGCAAACAGTTTAAAATGCATGCACTGCTGCTGTCTCTGAGGCTCTGGGTGAAGTCTCTCAGTCCTGCCTTTGATCCAGGGGCTGCAAGAAATACCAACTCCCTGGAGCTCTGCACAGCTCCCAGGGCCAGAACAGCCACAGTGCAGACAGCAGGAATAAAACACAGCAGCAACCAAGAGCTCCATTTCCTGTTACTGCTCCAATTTCAATGGGACTTTCTTAATATTTACTCACCCCAGACCCCCAAAACTTCAGGAGCTCAGAGCCTCTGTTCAAAGAGCTGTGAAACTGATATTGTCCTTCCTTGGGTACCCAAATCCAGCATCCAGCCCTGGAGTTTTCCCAACATCTGACCAGAGCAACCTCACTACCACCCCACCCAACCTCAGCACTTCAATTCCTCTCCCCAGAGAGCCTGAGAACTTCAAGACCCAGCACCAAAGAAAAAAACAACAGCATCCTCTTGCCAATCAACAGAAGGGCAAAAGATTCAGGGTGATGCTTCCTGGAGGTACAAGCAGAGCTGCCAGAGCAGGCACCAGGACACCAGCACTCACCCCATGCACAGCAGTGAGGAAACCCAAGATGAAACCAGTTTCCCTCCCCCCAAGCCATGATTCCCCCAGGAGACATCCCTCCCTACCAATACCAAACCCCAGCTTTGCCCACGAGGCCAAATAAAGACTGAGAAGCTACAAATCCAGATCCACACGTGGCTTGGAGTCCCAGTCAGTGAGTGCATTGCAGCTCTTCCAGGCTGTGCCTGCGACAGAGCATGGAGCTTCACCCTCAACTGGGGAACCAGAGACAAGAACCTCTCCAGCCCCTCAAATCTGGGAGTGATTCATTTCACTGAGTCTGACGTGGAATAAATGAAGTAAGGAACACGCTTCCACCATCTGGAAAAGTGAATGCTGACACTTCCAATCACTTGTGCATCCACTCGTGAACGTGTGCAAGCAACACGGGGTATTTTTACATCTAGGGAGAGAAGGTAAATGGCACATCAGAAGGCATCCATCCACACAGACCAGACCAGCTGCCCAGCACCACTCATCACACAGATGGGCAGAAGGCACACTGAGTGGTGGAAGCAGGGAAATGAGGTAAGAAAATATTTGGGGGACTGGATCCAAGGCAAACAGCAGGAGTTAGCAGCAGATTTTCAGAAGCCTGGTTTATACCTGGAACATGCTTGATATTCCCTCCATCACTTAAGGCAGCAATAGATGAAGTCCAAGGGCATACACAACAGCTTAAAGTAATCTGGGGCATTTTATACCCCTTCATTTATTACTCAATGGGAGGACAGAGTTTTCATACCTACAGGAAAACAATTTTTGGGAAGGACAAAGTGCAAAGAGGTCACTTGGGGTATGTTCCTCTTCCCTTTTTTTAACATGCTGAGATACCCTTCCCAGAACAAGGAGGAAGGAGGAGACATTGAGACAGACAACCTCAAAAATATAACATCAGCTGTAAACAAGACAAAGCCATGAGAGTTTGGAAAGGACTCTGCCCTTTCCCAGTGCCATTCGGACTCCTCTTGTCTATTATTGTCAAAGCCACCAGGACATGTGTCATGGTTTAACACTGGCCCGGCAATTAAACCGAAAAACAGATTTTTATATTAATTCCCCTCTCCTCCCTGATAAGGAAAGAAGAGAGAATAAAGAAAAGAAACTTACGAGTTGGAAACTAAACTACACAACTTTAATGAAACAGGAATGATAAGAGTAGTTCCAGTTGCAAGTCCATGCATGGATAATTAAATAACTTCCTATTAAACCCAGGACATTGAAGGTTGAATTCACCACGTCCAAGCAAAGCAGCCATGCAGGCAGTTTATGTATGGCTGAGGTTGGTGACATGAAACAGGTTGGTGACAGGAAACCTCCCAGCCTGCAGGAAAAGGCTCTGCCCAGGCTGGACCTGCAGTCTTACTCCTCCTCCTCCTCCTCCTCCTCACACCAGCCCCTGGTGTTCCTGCAAGGTGAAATGACCCAACTGCAGCCCTCAGCACAAAGATGACTTTCTGCTTTTCCCACCCAGGTTTTGGTGGCAGATGTCCCAGATGTCCCCCTAGACCTTGGCAGAGTGTTATTTCCCCAAGGTGCCTTCTCTCCAAAGGGGGGTGGACATCTTGCCTTCCAGAGCAGCTCCTTCTCCACATCCAGCCCTTCCTCCACCCTCCCTGGGAGGCTCCAGAGAGAAGGAGACCCTTCCCTGTGTGTTCCTGCAGAGCCATCACTCAGCACCCTGGGATGCTCACACCCCTAAGCCAAGTGTGCCTCTTCCTTCCAAACTGCTGATCCATCACCTGGCACATTTCCAGGGGCACACAGGAGGACTGGGGCTTGTCTAGAGAGGATTATTTCACCTCACAAGTCCTCTGATGATTCTTTCTCACTAGACTTTACTTCCTAGAAGAATTTTCCACATGCCTTATTTAATCCTGTGTTGACTGACATTGCACAGGCATGACATACCTGCTGCCTGCATTAACACCCCCCGTTATCATCCACTGCTTGCTAAAAAGGAAAGAAAGGTGATGAAAAGGGATCTGTTCCCCCAAATACACTTCTTGGGGCACATCTGCAGCTTTCCTTTCTCAGCATGAGAGCCTGCCTCTCAGTTTCACAGAATCACACAATCATTCTGGTTGGAAAAACCTTTAAGAGCGTCAAATCCAGCTGCTAACCCTACTCCTACCCCAGTGCTAAACCATATTCCTAAGCACAATACCTATTTTGTAGCAGCTCAGTCATTCCCCACATCTATTTCCAGCCCTTCCACTGACAAAAATCTCCTAACAAGATACTTTAGGGTTGAGCATTTCACCACCATCAGAAAAACAATCAGCTTGACCCCACAAACCACAACAGGGGCAGGTATACAGGGCCCTAAATCCCACCCAGATTCCTTGGAGACCACATGAGCTTAACAAGCAAAGATGTGGCAGATTTCCCTCCCCCAGAAGCAGATGTTTCAGCTTCATCCATAAAACCTTTATACCCAGCACACAAATTGGCCAGCTCTGCTCCAGCAGAAGAGTCTCAGCTATTTCCAGGCTTGCAGGAATCGTGCTGGTTTTAGCAGCACTGCTGTTCTTATTTGGGATGAGTGTCCCCAGGGCAAGGAGGGCCCCAGTTTGTCTGGCCAAGGCTTTGGAGAAGGGAGCTGCAGGAGGGAAGCCTGCTGGGTTACTCAGTTACCCAAAATGTGCAGAACATCTTTAACTGATGTTCTAAGAGCTTCAGAGCATCTCTAAGTCTATTGCTGCAAATGTTTAAGTACCTTCAAATAAGGAACCCAAAGTTCTTTACAGACATTTCCACACCCAAAACAAGCTCCAGTTTTGGTTCGTATTTCATTGGAAAAAATCTTCATCAGCTTGGTGTTATATCCAAGCCTACTCCCCATTACCACAAGGAATCACACTGCACTTTCCCAGGCTGGATCCCAAGAAGCACTCCAATTGCTCCATAAACTGCCAAAAACATGCACGTCTGTGGGCAATGAAGGCAGCATGTCAAGAGCAGGGGGAGAAAAAGAAATGAAGGGTGGTTTTGTGATTTAGGGGTGATGATGCTGTGCTCCTTCACTGCTGGAATTCCCAACGTCGACAGCAGTTGGGTCCCAAAGTCCTGCAGCTCCACGTGGATGTGCAGTGCTGCAAGAGCTGGACTTCCAGCCAAAAAAAAAGCAAAATACCCTGTCTCAGCCCAGCCCTGGGCCAAGGCACAACCCCCTGCAAGCACCAAAGGGTCGGACTAAAAATCCTGGCCTGTGCAGAAGGTTGATTTTTGCCCTGGAGCACAGGAATCCTCCAAGGCAGGGACCACAGCCCCACATCCACCCCCCTTGGGCTGCAGAGCTCCTCTGAACCTCAAAGGGCTGAGCTCTGCTCTGGGAATGGGCTGTGGTTCAGAAGAGTAAGAGGGAGACTGCAGCAGACTTCACCCCCTGTGCTCCCTGCCTTTTCCCTACACAGCCTGGGAAGACAGAGATCCTCCAGCACAAAAGGGCTTCACTGCTTCCTGATGTCTCTCTCTAAATCCAGAGCACTGGGAAAATTCATGTTTCCCGAGCAGATATGGCCCTTTTTGTTTTTCTGGTTTGCATCCTGCAGGGAATCAGGACTGAAGTTTAAAAAACAACTCGGAGCCAGTCAGGAGCACTGAGTCTCTTTGCTCCTCCTCCCCATCCCAGCTCCTGAGGTCAGCAGGGAAAGCATCCAACAGTTGCAGAAAGACAGATTGTTTTAATTTCAAGATCTGAGCGAGGCAGAGTGAGGGACTTTCTCCCAAAGTGTACAAGACGTGATAATGTGCCTCTCCCCAGCCCTACAAACCCTTAGGAGGGAACATGCCTCACAGTTTTCCAGGGTGAGCACTCAGGCAGCCAGCAGCATGAACATCCCTTCCTCCCCACACCCTCACGTCCATTTTGGATCACAGAAACGATGAGGGGATTCTTCGTGACCTCCCCTCCCTGCCAGAAAAAAAGCAGAACAGCCAAGGGGGGCAGGAGAAAACCAACCTCAGGCTCCTCAAGAGCAGCATCTGCAGGGTTCCAGGTGAGCACTCCTCATCCTCCAAGGAATCAACAGCTTTGAGATGAGATACTGTGCAGCCCCCAGCCAGGGAATGGATGCTAAGGGGGGGATGGACAGCCTTGGATCTCCCAGGGAATGCCCTCTGAAGGGCACATCCAGAAGAGGCTGCCCAGGGGGGCTGTGGAGTCGCCTTCTCTGGAGATATTCAACACCTGCCTGGATGCAGTCCTGGGTGATGTGCTCTGGGTGATCCTGCTTTGGTGGGAGCTTGGACTGGATGGTCTCCAGAAGTCACTTCCAACCCTGATAAATCTGTGATGCTGTCTCCTGCCTGGTGGCTCCCATGGGGTCACACCCAGCAAGCACAGAGCAGCTGTCCCTACATCTGTCCCACACATCTGTCTGCAGCCAGGAACACCCACCACCCACCTCAACTTGAACTTCCAGGCAATACCAGAGGTTACAGAGCTTCACAAACCATGCACAAGCTACAAGCCACGGCCTCCTGCCTTGCTGCACCCCGCGGTCAGCATCACACTGTCACAGCATTTAGGAAAAGCATCCCAGCTTCCAGTCATTCTGGAATTTGTGCTGAATTTTCCTTCACCTTGGATCAAACCTGTATCAGGCAACTTAATTCAAAACCTGCTTATAGAAATCATCTTGCATTAGGTGGGCTAGAAAGATGCTCAGCTGAATTTTCTACTGAAGGCAACTTTTGAGGTAGGAGGATAAATCAAGATAATAAAGCTTCAGGTATTATTTTGGAGGAGTATCTGTTTTATACCAGGGGAATTACTTCAGAACAGAAAAATCCAATGGCCAGGAATCAAAAATGTAAATATTTCTAGTACTGTCTCTCTCTCAACATTCATATTCTGCCAAAATACCAAATCAGTGCTAGACAATATGCAGAGCACTGCTGGCCCCAATGACCTCTGGGTGCTTCCTCTCAAGGACAGTGAAAAGCAATCATCCAAATTGCTGATAAACCCCAAAAGAGGGTGTTGCAGCCATGTGAAAAGGGAAACACATAGGTACAGGAGCACAAGAAACTCTATTCCATAAAAAAAAAAAAAAAAAGCATTAACAACTTCTGAACTTGGCTTCTGTTTTCAGGAGGCCACCACTGCTGTTTTATTGAAGTTGCCCTAGCAGTATCAATTAAAGGAAAAATCCATCCAGCTTCCCCTCCCATCCCATCCATTTGGAATTAACCCATCCCCAGCTCACTACTTCCCCTCCCACACCTGCAGCCCAGAAGCCACCTGCCTATTTTCAGCCTTCTGCCAGTGTGGGTCACCAGCTGCCTGGGACTTATCCAATGGAGCTTTTGGGCAGGAAATTTAAAAGGAAAAAAAAAAAAAAGAAAAAGAAGAAAGAAGGAAAGAAAAAGAAGAGGAAAGGAAAAGAAGAAAAAAGAAGAAAGAAAAAGAAGGAGCAAAAAAAAGAAAAAGAAAAAAAAGCTTAATTTACAACTGGGCATTTACTAGGGCCAGGGGCTGCTTACCTCCAAGCACCTTTTCAAGACTCCCACATCCCAGCCCCTTGCCCCAGGATGGTGCAGGAATGGGCCAGGTCCCTGCTGACACCCACATTTTCCTCCCCAGCATTTCCAGGGATGTGTCCCAGGCCAGCCCCAGCCCCTCTCTGCTAACCCTGACCCTGTGCTGGGGGCCAGCAGCCTGGCTGGGTGTGAGGGGTCTCCCCAGGGATTTGGAGGAGGCTCTTGCTGGGTATTTAGAGAAGCTGAAAACAAGCTTTGAAAACAAAGGCTCCAGCTCTTTAGTTTACAAAACCTCAGCAAGGAGCCCAGTGCATCCAGAGGCTCACCCTGAGTTTCTGTGCAGGGGCCACACCAGCAGCTGCCTCCTGGTAGCTCCAAACCCCATCCCCTTGCTAACACTGGGGTGATCCCAGCTGAGATTGACTCTTGAAACTCTGAAGGAACAGTGAAACAGAGCTGGTTGGCATCAGCTGAAACACCTGGCTTGGAAACTCTTTTTTCACACACACACACACACACACACACACACCCCTTATTTCTTCTGAGCAGAATGACACTGGTATTCCCAGTGAGTCATCTCCTTGACCTTTCTATTCACTTTTAATGGTGCAAGCTGGAAAGAAGGGCACACAAACAATGCCTTCATTATTCAGCTGGTGAACTGCAGGCCTCAGACCACGTCTCTGCCCTGCAGCAGAGACAAGCACACAGAGGAGATCTCATTCCAGCACATCTAGGATAAGCCCCCCTCCCAAAGGCCACACAACTCCACTGCTAAATTCATATTTGAGGTGGGAGGGGAGGGGGGGGCAGCTGAATGAACTGCATCACAAACTGCTGTGGAAAAACCCTGAAGGAGTACAAGAGATCCTGGGAAACTGGCAGTGTCATCTCCAGGAATTCAGCTGCAATGAATTCTTACTTCAGTATTGTCTTGGAAACAACAACAACAACAAAAAGAAAAAAGAAAAAAGAAATAAAAAAAAGGGGGG
>JAAWXA010000033.1:8983095-9074099 GCA_038090715.1 Florisuga fusca
GTGGGGGTGGAGGGAGGAACCGCAGAGGAAAGGAGGCCAGAGGAGCTCTGTGAGGATACATGAGCTCAGCCAAAGCACAGCTCTTCCCTGTGCATCCACACTCAAAACCCAGAAACTCCAGCTGACTTGCAACTGAAACTGGAAATCTGGCCACTAAAACTGCCTGAGGTTCCCTCCGAGCAGGGGCTCCACCAGCCCCCTCTGTGACCTCTCCTCTCTTGGAGTTTTCCCCCCATCAACTCCTTCCAGCCCCTCCAGCAGAGCTGCAAACTCCCCCGGAACCCCTGTGAGACAGAGCAGTGAAGCAGAGCAAGGAGAGGGAAGAAAAGGGCTTGAAACAGTTTGCTTAGAAGCTGAGCCAGGAAAAAACTTATTACTTTATTTACTCTGAAGGAATTAGCATCTCCCTGGCTGCAGATGCACAGCTTGATCCAGGCAGGAATGGCATGCAGGGTCATCCCAAGCTAACAGGAAGATTCAGCCACATTTCAGCTCTCCAGCAAGGCACAACCTCCCACCAAAATTTTCCCCCAAAGTGCAGGCCCATCCCTCCTTAGGCAAGCAGGGTGCCTTGCTCCTTTGGGTGACATCCAGACCAAGGGCAATTTGCCTCTGAGCACAGCAAGGCTGAGGTCTGAACTTCAAATCTTTCCCCAGTGAATCTGGAGCAGCAGGGCTGAGCACAAGGAATACAGCAGCAGGCCTAAAACTTCTCCCAGAATCAAACCCAGCCTGTAGGGATGAAGGCACTTGGACCACAGCCTTTGGCAGAGCAATAAAATACATTGGAATTGCCTCCTGACATCATCAAAACAGCCAAATGTCACCATCCCAAAGCCAGCCTGACATCACCTTCCCTGACCTCCTGCTCCTGTCCACAGCACAGATTTAGCACTGCAAAACCCCATGGGGACATCCAGCTTCAGGACCCAGCATCCCACTTCCACCTGCATCCCTCCACCATCTGAACTGGTTTCTTGCCAGGAAACTGAAGCATCTGTATGGCTGCTGAAAAGATCCTCTGCTTGCTGTAGATTTTATTTCTGCTTATTTTATTACTGCTGCAAAGTGTCCTGAGAGCAGACAGCAGAACAGCACAGTGGTCTGTATTGTCCCTTCTCAGATAAACTGCAAGAAAGCTGCCTAAAACTAAAGGCAAAATCCAAATAACCTTCTGGATTTGCAGCGTGAGGCACTAAGTAGCGTTTCTAGATGGGCAAACATCATCCCAGGGAAGATTTTTTGAAGGCAGCAAACTCCTACAGCACAACCACTAACATAACCTGAGGCTCTCAGAGCACTTCAGTGCTCCAGAACAGACCCTGGGGGTACAGCAATGTTATAGTTGTGTTAAAGCTCAATGCCAGGTTCCATCCAGGGAGACAGGATCAGATCCCAGAGCATGGGAAACACAGGGACCTGCCCAGGGGCTGGGAGAAACCTCTGGAGCAGGGATGAGGAATGAGCACTGATGCAGCTCACTGCACTCATTCAATCCCCAAACTATCCTTTTTCTCTCCAGTTTATTACACAATCTTGAAAGAAAACTCCAGCTTTGTAAATACATTAATACCATTTTCCTAGCTTAAAAAAATAATAATAATAAAAAAAACACATCACTCATAATTGTGAAAGCTTCCAGATGATGTTAGGAATCCTGTTGGCTTCTGGAGAGAGAAAGAGCCCAGACACAGAGCAATCAACCTCAAAAATGCCTTTTTTGTAGCTCCTTCATTTATTTTAGAACTAAAGATTTTCCAGACATGTCCACAGAGAAACCACGGCATCATCTGGATGGTTCACTCAGTGCTAGGCTTCCTTTCAAGAGCCTTGAAACTTGCCAACAGTAACCCAGTGGCTAATTACACCATGTTGCCAACCCAAGTTTTTTCCACATAACACTAGATTTTAACAAAGTTTTTCCATTCTTTCATGTCTCAACTTTTTTTGGCCATTCTTCCTATACCAAGTTTTTCTGTATTTGTTTCACACAAAGGTTTATTTTATGTTTTTTAAGAAAAACTGCCAGCTTGCAAACTCAGTACTTATCACATGAGTTCCAAGTACAAATAAGAGCTTTGCTGTACAGCAAGGCCGGGCTGCAACTGGAGAAGAAAGTCCCCAAAACCTTTCTCAAGGAAGCCAGGAGGGTAAAGGAAAGGCAGAAAAAGGGGAGCAGCCAAACTCCAGCAATGAAACTTTTCCAGGTGGGATGCTCTCTGCCTTCTCCGGAAAGCAGAAGATAGTTTCCACCTGAAAGGGTTTTCCTGAAAAATTAAAAAAAAATCTCCTAAAACCTCCCCCAAAAGGCATCACCCCATTAACAAGGAATAAAAATCCACCAGGCTTCAGTCTGCTAATTCCTGACAGAGGGGCTGTAACCAGAGAGAAATTCAAATAAAAACAACATGAGAGGGGAGGGGGGGGGGAGGAAAAAAAGGCATGGAGGAATCCTGATCCAAAAGAACAGAACCAAGCACCAAGAAGTCTCCACACCTCTGCAGACCCAGAGAAGCACAGGAGAAGTGATGCCATCTGTTGGCCCAGCCCCTGCTTGGGGATCCCCAGCCCATCAGCCCATCCAAGGGGAACCCCCTTTGTGTCTCCCAGCATCCCAGCTCCTGCTCCTCATGTAGCTGCTCCAAACACTCTTGTCACACACTCAGGACAGATGGTTTCATGGCACATCAAGAAGCTAAAAGTCAAGGACCCACCCAGGTCGTGCAGGGGAGGCAGGAGGTGCCCCAAGTGACCTGCAGCACAAATCCTGGGTGGCTCTGTGCTGACACTGCTGGGCAAATCCTCCAGATCTCAGATTTGGCCCAGTTCCAGCAGCTGCCTGCCTAGGGCATCAGCATTCCCCAGATACCTCCACCAGCAGCAGTATCACAGACCTGAAGAGCCAGGACTTTCCTCAAGATGTGGTGAGCAGAAGGCTGCACTGGCTAAAAGCACAGGATGGAAAGAAGTCTTCCTCCACAGGGAAAAAAAAAAAAAAGTCTGAGGAGGGTTTTATGGTTCATTTCTGGTTTATTGGCCAGAGACTACTCTTCTCTCCTTTTTAAACACCAGTTTCCATTTAGGTATTGAAAAGTTAGAATTCTGTTTTCAACTGAACTCAAACACTGTTCTAAACCTTTCTCTGCAGACTAACTGATTTTGTGACACGATGGCTGACTCCTGAGGACAGGGCTCCTGCGAAGCAAAACCAGGGAAGAACTCCCATGTACCTGTGTGACAAAGTGCCAAACACATGCTTGGAACACAGCAGGGATTTCCCCTGTCTTGGGGCTTTCAGTTACACTTCAAAGTCATTTTGCAGGACAAATGGCATCACTCTTCCCAAAATCACTCCTGACCTGGGCACCTCCAGCCCTGCCCAACACCAGTGCCATGCAGGAGGCCAACAGAGAGGCTCTGACCTCAACCTTTTAAGTTCCTTAGGGCTGAGCAGCCCCTGAAGGCACCATGGGCTTCAGGACGGTCCTGGACCCATCCCTGCACCCACTGTCTGCTGCCACCCAGCACTCTGGGGGCTCAGCTCCCCCTGAGCTTTCCCAGCTCCTCCCATCTCCCAGACATATCCACAGGCAACCACACAAGCAGAAAGCCAGTAAAACCAGGACTCACCACAGTGATGCTCAGTTAAACACTTTTTTACATCTATCTCCCTAGATTTCTTTCCTCCCTTCCTTTCATTAGCCCTTCTAGGTTTGCTGGGCCACAAAGTCCCTAAATCCTCAATCTGCTGGTGTGGGAGCTTTCCCAGCAGGATTGCTCTGTGCACTTTTTCCACGTGCAGACTTTCATCTTCACACAGGGTAACTGGCTATCCAACCTCCACCTTGCATCAAGAAGGGCAGGACCAACACCCAAAGAGTCCAAGAATCAGGGTGTAAGAAAACAACAGAGAAAAAAGTATTTTAAAATTGCATATTTCACTTTACAGAAGAGAAAAAGCCCAGACTGGAGAGGAGTTTCCAGGAAAGTACTCCCACAGATTTATTTCTGAAGTCCACACAAACCTCAGGTTACCTAACACACAGCTATAAAAGGTCCTTCACATGGTGGCATCTGCCACAGCAGCACCTTCTGCTGCTCCGCATCTCTTGCCACACTTTGTCTCATCTTCGGAAGGATCTCTGGAACTCAAAGCACTTGGGAGAACACACTCAGCCCTGGAAGCTGCAGGACAGACAGGGAAACTTGGGTTCCCCAAAGGGGGGATGTACAGACAGCACCAGACCCCATCTGCAGTGCCAGAAGAAAAAACAACCTTGGTAGATGGTACCAAGGGGGACAGGACACCTGTGTGCCCCTAAGGGCTGGGCCCCCGGGACAGTGGCAAAGATTTCCATCTTGGAGATCTAAGGAAAAGAAAAGCTACTCCAGAATTAGAAGTGTTCTGCTGATCATGTGTGTTCCTTCAAGAAGGAAAGAACCTGAAAAGCCCACCTCTTCCAACAACCAAATTTAAGGGGCAGGCAGAGTTTTAATTGAGAATAAGGATGTAAATCCCCCTTATAGTCCCTTCCCCTATTTGTTCTAGGGCAGTCTTTGCAAGCAGAGCAACACCAAGACAGTTTTGTTGATTGGATTGGATTACTCTTGCTCTTCAAGGTTTTACATGTGATGATCCAGAGCTTGCACCATCAGGAGGAAAGCCTGCACTGCTCTCCTTCTTTGGACACCAAAGAGCTACCCCTAAAGACCAGAGGTGAAATGGATTTCTCCAGTCCCCCCAAAACGATTGCAGACAACACTGCAGTGCTCCAGGCTGAAGAGCCAACAGAACCAGCTCCTCAAACCCAAAAGCACCTCCCACATCCAGCACTGCTATGGGGCTGTGGGAAGGGGAGCACAGGAGCAGCTTCAAAAACCATCTTGAAGGGAATGGTCAGCAACAAGTTTTCATCTTGACCCCAACTTACATGGAAAAATAATATATTACCTCAGCTGAATGCCTCTCCCGCGTCCCCTGGACAGGCATCTCCCACAGCTGGGTGCTTTTAAGTTGCAAAATCCTGTTCCAATCTGGCAATAAATTGACAGCACAGTCCAGGTTTTACACTGGAAATCAGATCTGCCGTCAATTCCAGACTTATAAAGTCATATTTCTTCTTGTAAAACAATATCAACACTTTTGATTGGCAAAAAATTAAACAAAACACTTCTAACTAGCTGGATAAAATTTTCTTTTTTTTTTTTTTTAGCTCATGCTAGATGACTGGGGAAGAGCCAGGGAGAGAAGCAACAGATGGTAATGGGATACCTCATGATTTCCATCATTTTTATTTCTCTTAAAGGGCATGTCATGTATTCTTATTACACTTCTTGCCACAAAGGGAAACTGCTGCTTCCAAAAAGTTTCACCCAGAAACCTGATTCAATTTCATAGGGATTTGTAAAAGCAGAGACAGATTCCAATTTTGTCTGTGGGTTAGATTTTTTGGTGTGACATCATCTGTTAAAATATGGGAAAATCTGAGCTGGAAGGGCAGTGTTCAGAGGCAGCTCAGTTACTGTCCCCTTTGACATGGCTGTTTCTCTGTTTTTCTGGAAAGCTTCTCTGTGAGGTTCCTTCTCCCTTTCTCTGGGGCCACCTGTTGGATCAGCTTCTGAAGAGGACAGAGATTCACCAGAGAAGAGAAACCAACTAAAATGAAACTGAAACAGAAACAATCCCAGCTGAAAGAAAACCGGAGAGGACTTGGAAAGGGGAAAGCAGAGCGTTTGTCAATGCCACCAGCAGCCCCAATCTGACTCCTCCCCTCATCCAAATTATTTGATGTCCTATTAAGAGGCTCATTAGGGAAACTCTTTCACTACCAGAGTCATTACCCAGAGCTGCACATTGGCCCTGCACAAGGTTTCCAGCCAGCCCATCGCTCCCTCCAGCTGCACCGCACAGCTGGACCCAAAAGTTCTCTAAAAGTTCCCAGGTAAGTGTGAAAAGAGCAAGGGCTTGGCCTTGAGGCTGTCTGAAGGACATAACCCAGCGAGAAAAATGCCCCAGGAAGCTCCGAAACATGGGGACAGACAAAAGGAATGGGAAACTTTGCCATCTTTCCCATTTGAAACAGTTGCAACCGGTAATAATTCCGTTTTTAACTGGTACAGTAAGGGAGAGGGAAGCTGCACAGAAAGGGAGCTCGGATGAAGGAGATTCAGCCCAATTATTCTTCCAGCCATAAAGCTGCTCCAAACCCCGATAACTTTCGCAGCAGGACACAAGCCCTTGCAGCAGCTCCTGCTGCCCTTCTCTTTCCCTGCAGGGATCTTCTAGAGGCATTTTTAGGCATTTTTAATCATTCGCCTTCTTTCCCATCTCGCTCGGGCTCCACAAGCAAACCCTTCATGAAAGCATTCCTCCTACGCCCACCTCTTCTTCCTTCAAGTCATTTTAAGAGCCTAGAGATTACACTCATTTGCAGTCATGCTGCTGTACACAGAATCCCACTCTCCTTTGCCCTGCACACCCCCCTGCCTGGGCTGCCCAGGGAAAAACGCTCAGAGAGCACAAAAATCAGGCGTGAAAGCTGAATCCCAGACAGCTCAGCTCTTCAGGGCACTGCTCGCTCCAGTTTCTCAAGTTACCCTGCAGAACTCCATCTACTTGAACTTTGCAGATTTCAAAACCCAGCTTTGCCAACAAACCACTTTTTCCTTCAAATACTATATATATAACATATATATATGTGTGTGTGTGTATATATAGCCCTCGGAGCAGCGGTGCCTCCAAGTGTCCGCTACAAACTCAGAAAACACTCAGAAAACTTGGAAAACTTGGAAAACTTTTCCAGCAGATTCCCAAGCCTCCATATCTGCCCTGCTCGGGCATTTCACAGCCCACCCAGGGAAAGGCAGAGCTCTGGAAAAGCACTCAGTAAACTCAAAGCTGGTGAAAATAAAGTGCTTAGTCCCACTCCTCCATGATTGTAAAAAAAAAAACCAAAAACCAAAAAACAAATTACATTCCAGGGTTTTTTTGTGGGTTTTTTTTTTTTTTGGTTTTGGCTTTTTGGTTGTTTTGTTTTGGGTTTTTTTGTTGGGTTTTTTTTTTTTGCTGCATGTCTGTTGCACATCTGGTACTTCACAAAACTTCCTCTTGCCACACTCCCCAGCCCTGGTTTTTGGGACAAAACTCCACAAATTGGGGTTGGTAGGGCAGAGCCGGCTGTGGGGTCCCCAGCTGGTTCTGCAAAGCTTTTGTGCCCCAAGATTTGCTGCTTTGATGTGCTGGGGGTGGAAGGGAGCAGATTACTTCTGGACAAAAAAAAAAGTTTCTTCTCCTCCAGGAGGAGGAACTACGAAATGAGAGGTTTCCAGTTGACTAAATCCACATTCTACAGAGATATACACTCCGATATATACATAAAAAACAACCTCCTAGAGCCTCCAGAAAACACATCCTGACTTTTACTCCAGAAAAACGAGCCCAGCAACAGGCAGCTCAGCTCCAAGAAAGTCGAATAAAAGTATTGTTTTAACTTTTTTCCCCTTTTACGGGCCCCTTGACAAATGGCATTCGGAGGCTCGGGCAGCTAAAGGAGGTTGGGTGGGTTCGGGGGAGTTGGGTTTGAAGTTATTTCTTTCCCGGAATGCATTGATTAAGACAAAACCTTTTTTTTTTGTCCAGAAGTAATCTGCTCCCTTCCACCCCCAGCACATCAAAGCAGCAAATCTTGGGGCACAAAAGCTTTGCAGAACCAGCTGGGGACCCCACAGNGGCCCGGCCCCGCGCTAAGTTTGAAGCTATGGGACTGCAGCAACAAGCTGCTCCGGCCACCAAAATTAAGGTTTTCCTTCTCTTTTCTCACATGTATAGCACCAGCCGGAGTTTTTTCTTCCTTCCTCCCTCTCCTAACCCCCTGCTCTTTCCGGCTTCCCGTTGTGGAAGCATTGAAAAGGCAAGAATTTTTTTGGGGGGAAAAAAAAAATAGTAATCAGGTCCCCGCTGCAAAATGTGCACGCAAAGGGTAAAAATGCAAGCGGGAAGGGTGGAAAGGGAAGGCGGCTTGGCCTGCCAGGCTGGATAAAGCCCGGAGCAAGGAGGACAGGGAAGGGGAAGGTGCTGCTGGCCTCTGGCTGCACACCCAGCCTGGCCTGGGGTCCAGCTCTGCTCCCACTGTTCTTCTCATGACACCTCTGAGCACCCACCGTCCTCACACACCAGTCGTGGCTGATGCATCCCACTGGTAAACATCAGCTTTAAATGATTTTACTTGTTCTGGCATTTTATAGTAGTGACATTAGTAGAGAAATGAAAAAAAATAAAACCATGACAGAAGCTGATGTGACATCTCCACACCAGACCCAGGCCTGGGTGGCACTCACAGCTGCAGCCCCCTCAGCAAGACCATGTTCAGGTCATCTGGAGAGCAGAAAAAGGAACAACCACCAAATGCCACCCTCTCTCCACTGGAGTGCTTTGGAGACACTTGCAGGTTACCAATACTTGCTTAGTCAATGCCATTAAAGATCTGAACATCATTTCTAGGGCACATCCAGGTGATCTGAGTGGTTGGGCTCGTTCTGATTTTTCGTGGGGCAGAAATTTCAGCTGGAGGCTCAATCCCTGACTCACACCAAACCATCAGTCAGTCACCAACCCTCATCAGTCCTTGAAGAGCAGCATCATTCTGGCTTTCATTGCCCACAGAGGAAACAACTGTCACCACCTGAACTCCCACTCCCTGCCTACCCCGGGCTCCCATCTCCTTGTCTCTATGTTCAGCCTTTTAGCACACCAAGAACCTGGGCAGCCACTGGCCATCCTGTTCATCATATCCAGGGAGGGCAATGGGTCAGTTCAGGGTCACTCCTCCCCCTGTCCCAGCTCTGGAAGAACCCAGCACAGCAGGGGCTGGTATTGAGCTTGAACTACCCACTCAGCATCAATCTTTGACCTCCTGGAAGGAAAGGTTCTTGGGCAGGTGATTGGTACCAAACTGGCACATCAAAAACCTACCAGCACAGGAGGCCAAATCCCACTGGACCTGCAGAAGGAAGCAAGGAGAAAAGGAGCTCCCACTCTGCTCAAGAGTTGATCTCATGGTCCTGACGAGCTGGAAGAAACCCCTCTTTACCTCTGAACCTGCTGAGATGTCTTCTCCCTCCTACCCCAGCCTCCCCCGTGAAACTGGAGAGGCCGGAGCATGAGCCACACACAAGAAGAGATTCTCTGCTAAAAGAGCCTTTCAGCAGGGAGAGGTGAAGCTGGAAGCTGGCTGGAAGCCCCGGGGCAGGCAGCAGGCACACAGCCCACATGTGCCACCTGCAGCCACGGGGATGGTGGGGACCATGCCAATGGCACTCCCAGGCAAATCTCTGATGAAAGCCCCTTCCAGTTCTTGCCTTTCATGATTAACCAGGTGGCTGGAGGCTGGCGAGACAAATAAAGTGGTGCTCCACATCCAGGAGGTGAGCTCTCCCCCAGGCTCAGGACCACCACTGCATGGCACCCACTGGGTGCAGCCCAGCACTGCACATCCACCACCACTGCACCTCCCCTCCTGCTATAAAAAAATCCCACTGCTGCCAGGAACACCCCGTTCCAGGGGCTCACAGCTGCCTCCAATATGGAGCAGAGCAACTGTTCCACAGCTCACAAACCTGGCCTGATGGACATGCTTTCTCTCCCCTCCATTTGTATGAAAAATGAGGCAGCCCAAGCATAAAAGTATGAAACTAAGGTGGCTAAAAATACCAGCAAACCCCCTGGGTTGCAAATACCTTTCCTTCCCAGTAACCATTCTTGTTATGACAAAGTAATAACTTGATTCCCAGTATTTCCATGGATGCACAATCACCCTGGAGAGGCACTACCAGCTTCACCAACAGATCTGGTGTCTGATTGTAGCCCCAGTTCTACTAATGCCAGGCTCCTGGGTCTTCTCCTCCCAGATGCTGGCATTTCTCAGCATGCAAAGAGCTCCTTGTTTATGGAATGAGACCTTGTTTTGCCTTCTCCAGCTGCAAGTCAAAGTCCCACTAACACCTGACCACTGGAACCATAGTGTTGACGTTCCCTGCCCTTCCAGAGGTGTACAGCCTCTAGAAGGGGGACACCTAAGGCATCAAAAGCACTACAGACAAGGAAATAAAAGCAGCTCAGAGCAGTACTCACTCACACACCACTTATTTTCCAAGGGCTCCCAATTCCAGAAGCAAATGCCCCAAAGAGCATGAGATGCAGAGCACCTTTTCTCTACATCAGTTGAGAACCTGGCCCAGGCAGCTTTTGCTGAGCAGCAAGTCTGAGTTTCCAGTTGTTTTCCAGGTGATTTAGAAGCTTGCACAGACCTGTTGGCCCCTCCTTGACAATAACAGAAATACAGAAATAAGCTTGTAATGGCAAACTGGAAAATTCCAGCATCTGCATGCCAAGCTTAAAGAGCCAACCTCCAAGTTGGAGAGGGCAGATCATCTGGTGGTGCAAGCTCTGTGTAGGTTTACACCAGCCAGGATGTAAATCCCAGTTACATTTGGGATTTACTGAGGAGCCAGAGGAATTCACTGCAGTGGTGGCAGGTGCCCAGCAGATA
Source organism: Florisuga fusca (assembly GCA_038090715.1). Taxonomy (NCBI): domain Eukaryota; kingdom Metazoa; phylum Chordata; class Aves; order Apodiformes; family Trochilidae; genus Florisuga; species Florisuga fusca. The sequence goes on from JAAWXA010000033.1 coordinate 8,993,643, forward strand.
TCTTTAAGGAGCAAAAGATTATGGAAGTATTTTCATAACTAAATGCATCTTGAGCCCAACTAGCTGTTGTTTACAGGATGGAGAGCACATTTGTGAGCTTTCAAAAAATCCCCTTAAGATACATATGTAAAAAATATGAAGCCAGACAGGAGCATTCAGCCAAATAACCCAAAAGGCCTTTATTCTGTAGTTTGGAAGTATTGGGATAATCAGAAAGATGAGCCCTAGGTGATACTGATAACCAGTTACCCCTGGAGACCAGCTGAAGAGAACAAACTGAAAATGAGACTCAGAACTACCTGAATTGTTGCATAAATAAGCAGGAAAGAAGCTGCTCTCAGGAATGAGTTCAAATACTATTTATGAAGAGCACGTGTCCTCCTAAGACAACTTCCCTCTGCAGTCTTGTTGTCTGCCTTTGCTCTTTACAAACATATAAACAGTTGCATCCCCCCCCAGCTCAAATGCAATGAATTGTCTGATGCTGAAGTCACAATCCTGCCTGATGATCTCATACCTGTTGCCATGGAAACGTTTGCTCTCAAATTCAGTTTACGAAAAAGGAGAATTTAATGCTATTGAGACATCTTGGATTAAGAGACTGAAAAAAATTAAAGCTGTTCCATTTCTGCACAGAGGAAGCACCACACCCAGTATCCCCAAGCTGGATGCTGCCTCAGACCTCAGTGGTCTTCAAGCAAAGAACTTATTGTACCATCCAGCACCATTCACATCCAGTCCCAGGCTGCTGAAGAGCTGCAGCAACCTCCCCATTTGCCCTAAAACCTCTCCATGAGCAAAGGCCAACCCACATCTCCATTTTCAGAACATGGTGATGGGTTTCACATCAACACTGATAGTGCAACTGCAGACTATCAGGTGAGACCAAACACCCAGAGACACTGTCAGGTTCTGATTAGAATCCAGGCTGGCTGCTGACACGAGGAGTAGATTCAACAGGTACCTCCCAGAGGGGAAAAATGTACAACTCTTTCTAGAGTTTTGTTGGTTTGGTTTCCCCCCCCTCCCCAGAAAGACAAAGCACAGAAATAAAAAATAGCAACCCCCTGTGGTTAAGCACCTGTTTTGATTTTGCAGACCAGTTCCTTTGCAAAACAGCTCCAGTGCTGGGAAGCTGGGAGCTGGGCAGCCAATTCTCCCAGATCCCAGCTGCTCTGGTGGAAATTCCAAGCTGGTTTTTGCCATGAGGTGGCACCAGGACAAGCCCCATCAGTGGAAAGAGCAGCCGACACAAGGTGGGGTTTGTTTTTTAGTATGTTTCAATGTTTCATAGTCAAAGAGTTTTGTTTAATAGGGGAAATAACATTATAAAGAGAACAGACTTTCCACGCCTCCTCTTTTTCCAGTGTTGTTGCCTTCCCTTTAGTTCCATGCTAATGACTTCAAGCCTTGGATGTGTCTGAACCATAGAGATCTACCAAATACAGAACAAACTGCACCATGGTGCCTATTGAAAAGGATCAACTCAGTTCACCTTCTTCCCCTTTCATCTGATCCCTCTCCATGCCCAGCACCAGCCTGGAAACTGCTAGGAATTGCCATTCCCTCCTCACATCCCTGGGTTTTATTTCCTCCTGCCCTATGATCTGCAGTCAATGGCCCAGGCTAAACCCTATATAATCTGTCTAGACTTCAGGGGGGATAATCCTTGGAGCTGCAGAAAGTGTTATGTTAAACCACGAGGCTGCACATTAGCAAGGACCTGGGACTTACACCATGATCTTCACAAGGGTCAAAAAAAACCCCCAAAAAACTAACCCAAACCCAAGTAGCAGCTTGGACTAAACTCTTACTGACACCAATGAAGCTTTTGTTGAATCCAGACAGATCATTTTCCAGCTCCACCTTGTCCACCATCATCAGTTTGTCTATCACAGTGTCCAAAGTGAGCCCAAACCCCAATGTCTATGGCCAGGTTCCAAACCTCCCAGAAGCATATGGCTTCAGCTCAGGTGCCCTTTGGGAATATTTTCCTGTAGACCACTGTGGTGTTCATTATCCAGCCTATCCACAAGGGAGGATGTTAATGTTTTCCCTAGGGATGAATGAGGATGGAGAGGAGTCAAACGGTGCTTGTCATGCTCCTCCACCTTTGGGGTGGTAATGGTGATCCCAAGTTTGCTTTACACTCCGTCTGCCAGGGCTGCTGCATGCAACTTTTCATCAATTGTTACCTTGGAGGGATGGTTCTCTCACTCTCTCATTGAGCACTCTTGCTGGTAGAGCCAAGTTTCAAAAGTTTTCCCTTTTCAAGGAATCCCTTGTATCCAAACTATAAATTGCTGAAAATCCTGGGATAAGAGACTCAGTAAAAGGTCAGCAGAAGTCAGAAATCTTGATCTACAGGATATGGAGAACTTGGCAACTCCTTTCCTGTGAAGCTTTCTCAAAAGGAGCCATCTTTAAAGATGTCTCTGCATGTTTTATTTTTGGGGGGAGTATTACAGCAGTGCTAGAGCTCTCAAAAGTCACCCGAATGACCCAAGTGTGTGCTACCTGTCCACATGTCAGAGCACAACACCAGAGTTTAGAGTACACATGGGCTTACTGGGTAGGAATTAAACAGCACAAAATTCAGACCAAAAACCCAAAAATCAAATCCTTCTATTAAGATCTCCTCAGCTATGGAAGATCTGCTAGATTTCCCAAAGGAAGTGGAGAAAAATCCCATTGCCTGAGTCATATCAAATCAGCCTGGACAAACCTATACACTGATGGGAACAGTCCTGCCCTGGCAGCAGCGTGGGTTGGCTGATCAGGAAGATCCTTTCTACTGATGGCTCCCACAGCTCAGTAAGCCCCAAAAAACGTGGGTGAATTTCCCAAGAAAATGTGGTCACAGCCCTGACACACAAGCCTTGTGGCCAGAACCATCCCAGCCAGCCTCTTGCCCTGCCTGGTTCTCATGGGACAACCCCTCAGGACAAGGAGGACAAGAAATGGCAGTTGTTAGGTTTTCCACACACTGGCAAAAAAAAAAAAAAAAATTAAATCCCAAATAGTTTTGGGTTGTTTTTTTTTTTTGTCTCTCTGAACAGTAACAATACCAAAAATTCACATGGCTTACATATGTCTAACCACACCCAAAATTAGCATCCTTTATGAATTACTCTACCCAGATCCAGTAACTGATGGAAGCATCCCAGTAGATTTTAGTTGTATCATCAGCTAATGGTCCTTTCACCCTCTAGTCCTTCCTAAAAAAACAAAAAAAAACCCCAAAAAACTAAAACAAAAAAACACCCAAACCAAAAAAGACACCAAAAAAAAGAACCCAGCCAAAAAACAATAGAGCAACCTAAAGAATTTATTTTTACCATACAATTTCCATCCATGTTTTCCCTTCTCTAACACTTCTGCCAATTAACCGTGTAACAGAATTTCCAGTCATCCATTTCCACTTGTAATTTTCTTGCATTAGCTGTACCCAAACCAGCCCACTCTGTAGATTCCCCTTTGATTTCACAAGATTACAGGTTCACTCCTCCCAGGGCTTCTGGAGTGACAAACCCCTTCATTTGGTTGCCTTTTTTCTCCCCTTTTTGAGGCAGTGGTTTCGGAGGTCTGAGGATCCCAGGATGCTGTGTGCACCACCCAGCCATCAAAAGGCAATTCAGACAAGAGGCAACAGTCTCACTAAGTCTGAGCTGCCTTCCAAATAAAAAGGGAAAAACAAAATCTCAGTCATTCTTAGGGATGAATCACTTGAGGAATCCAATCCAGCTACCAAGTGGTCTCTAACATGACTAATTCTTACTTCTGCCTCTTCAGTGTTTCCAGTAAATCACCTTCTCAGAGGCATCCACACCTTTCCACAAGTCCCCACACTCATGTACTCCCTTTTCTCCCCACTGATGAGTTTTCCAGCTTGGGGAGAGCCAGACAGCACGGCCATGGCCATAGACCTTGGTCAGAACAAGGTTCCTGAGCAGTCAGACCTTTAACAAGAGCTCCAGAACTTGTACATCCAGAGGAAACACCAAGACAACCCCACCTCCTGCTGCCCCTGCCCAGCACGTCAGGTCCAGGCTCCAGTTTCTCCTTCCAGCTGAGTTTCCAGGCTGCAGCACCCACCATATTTCTACAAGAGATTCTCAGCTACTGCTTGGGGGTCACACCTGACCTTTCTGGAGCACCCACAGTCTCCTGGAGTTGTTACCAACTTTATAGCCATCTGCAACTGCAGGTTGGTTGGTGACCTCTTAGTGTGTTCTGATTATTTTTTTAATTACAGATCTGGGTTTGTTCCCAGTTCAGTCCCAGACCAGCATCCTAGAGCCTCCTGCTTACATCTTTGGGGTTTTTAATTTTTTTTTTTTACATTTTTCAGACATCTTTCAGGAAATCCAAAAAGTTTTGGCCACACATTATATCTTCATGATCAGCAGTGCAAAACCCATTTTCACATCCCTTTGAGGATCTGATCCAGAAACAACACAGCTCCAATTGTTCTTTCCCTGAGGCATTAAAAACAACTGTGTCAGAGAAGGGGTAGCAGACAGGACTGTGGTCTCCTCTGCTTCCTATATTTGAATTGCAGCTAAACCACATTTTTCAGAATGATAAGCTACCCAGCTATGTCTATATATATTTATACACACTATATATACTTAGTACTATATATAACTTGCATTATGGGTTGGGGTTTTTTGCCTGCACCCCCTCCCCAAAGGGTGGGGGTATCTCCAGGAGCACTTCCACTTGTCCTGGAGCTTATAACCATCTTGCTGGAGGCAAAGGGTTTGCTGCATTTCTATCCCCAGCTGGAGAGCACAACAGCAGCCCCAGCTTTGTGACTCCTTCCCCTTGGATTCAGCCTGGAAGCAGCCCTGGGCTGCAAACACAGAGAAGCCCCCAGGGATCTGATGCCTGCGAGACATCTCTGAAACCTGGGGAAATAGAGATCTGCTGAATTAACACACGGGGCAGGTTAAGGTGGAAGAGAAATCCGTGCAGTCCTGGTTAGGAGTAGATGGAGGTTGTTTATTCTGCTGGGGGTGATCCCAACATCAGGAATTTGGCAGTGGAGCTCTGAGCCTCAGCTGGGTTGGGTCCCCTGACCCTTCCTTGGGACCCAGCCCTGCTCACCTGCCTCAGTCCCTTCCACCTCTGACCACCCCCCAACAGCCTCAGAGCTCTGCCAGGGACTTTATTCCCTTCTCCAAGCCTCCTCAGGTGAGCACAGACAAATCCAAAGCAGAGCTACAGATCCTGGTCCCAAACCCTGCACCTCCTCTGGTTCATCCCCAGCAGCTGCCCCTCCACAGAAGCAAAACCTGAGCAGGCAGAGCACTTGACAGCTCATTACACCTCCCAGCTGTGTGGCTTCCAGTTTCCGGGGGTCTTTAACCCTTTCCTGCCCCAGTGCCTTTTATTTACCTATTAAACATCTTGTTTTCCTCTGGCAAAGCTTCCCCATGGCTTTGTATTCATAAATCATGAGGCCAGAGGGGCTCATGTTTCAGAGGCCATGGGGCTTCAATGAATTAAGTCTTGTTTGAACTGGAGTATCTTTTGTAGCAAACCAAACAAACTTCTTGACCTGACTTGTATTGCAGCAAAAACGAGCCCAGAAAGAACTCCTGGCTGCAGGGGGAAGGTATTTAGCATGAAAAGTCAAGTATAACAGCTTCCTCATGGCACTGCTGAGAGGATGGAAGATCTGAGGAGACATTCACCTCACCTCAGACATTCTGCTGGGTCCAGGGCTGATTCATATAAGGGCTTATTTATCTAAGGGCTCTTTAAACCCTTCTGGCCTTCAGTGCCTTCTTGTGATTAAGGATTCTCCTCTCCATCTCATGTTTAGCCCCACTGAGAACTTTTTCTCCCCCTGGGCCCTGGCTTCAGCACACACATCACCCCCTTCAGATGCTCAGCTGCTTTATCTTGACTCCATCAAGGCAACGAGACCCCACAGGTTTACACTTGCAACATCTCTGCCCCTGCACCTGCCTTTAAATGAAAAAGTCAACTACATCATCACCAAACAGTTTCATTTCCAAGGTGACATTAAATCTTATTGTGACCTGGCCTCTCACTCTAGAATCTCCCCCAAGCCCTACAGAAAATTCAGTCCTTTTCTAGAAGTGCTTTGCCACGCAGAGAGCAATTTCCAGCTCGTGCACAGCTCTGACACAGGACTTCAGACACTGTTCAAAAACCTCTAGGCAGTGACAAATTGCCAGCTGCATGAGTGGGGTTCCCATAGCTTGTACAACAACCCTAAGATCAGAAATTCTGGGACTGTTTTCCCCAGTCCTGTGCTCTGCTAAACCTCACGAAGGGGTCACTTTAGCCTCGATTTCACTTTTCAGGATCTGTGTATTTAAAAAGACAGAAGAGTCTTCAGATGAAGGATTCAATTGACAAAGGTCACCAGCAAACATGACTAATCCATTATGCTGTTAAACAACTCAACATGCAGGGGTTAATCAATGCTAGCCCAAGGTCTAATCCCTCTTTCTGCTAAATAACTCACTGAAAACAAACTCTGCCTGCTAATGTTCTGGAAAGGAAGATAAATGCATGCAAGGCTTGAGAAGGTTCAGTTTTCAGAGCTCTCCATTACTATAAAGCCTGACTACTGTCAGCCTGGCCAGATGGTATTTCCATCCCTGGGAGGCTATGGATTAGGGAAAGGTTGGCTGGAGCTTGGCCAGTTTACAAAAGCCAAAGCCCTGGATTCCTCCTCAGGCTGGGGTAGCAGGGCTGTCCTGCACAAACCAGGAGTCACCCTTCCCTTGGGCTTCCTCTGCCTATCCCAGAGCCCTATTTATAGCTGTGATTTGTGCTTTTACAAGATGGTAATTTCATGCTGCTCATAAATCTTGCCCTGAAAAGTGGTATTTGTAGGTCAGCAAGGAGAGGAAGCCAGCAACCAAAATTGCTGAACTTCTGCAGAGGCTTCACCATTGGGCCACAAACACTGAAAGGCAATTAGGAGGAATCAAAGAGCCTTGTGTTGTCTCATCCTGGAAGGGGACACGTTTGTTCCATGAGGAGCAGCGGCTGCTGCCTCCACACTGGGGAGGTTGTTTGGGATCTGGGGAGAGGGTGACAACATTTACTTACCCAGGGGATCCAGCTCCCTGCAGTAATATGTCAGCCAAGTTTGGACTGGCAAGTCACATCACTGACATTGTCATGAAACTGTTCATCCCTTTCAGGTTTGGGTTTGGGTTTTTTTTGTAATCCCGGAGGTGTAAGAAATGCATTTTCCCTCAAGAGGGAACAGAGACTCAGCAGAAAGGTATTTATTTTGACATTTAAAGACACTGGGAGGAAACTAATTCTAGTTTAGACTGTACAGTGTTGGACAGTCCACAAATACCAATGCTAACCTGTCCTTAGAGACCCTTCTGTGTCTCACTGAATTTTGGGGCAGCCTTGGGGCTGGTGCCCTGGAATAAATGGCCACAGAGAATTACTGCAGGAGGTGCCAACTTTTCACAAGCAGGCACTGCAGGCTGGGATCCTTAAGACAGAGGAGCTCAGACACATTTATTTTTCCTTGTCAGTGCTTCCAACACTAATAACTAAAGGGAAACCCCCAGGGCTTTGCCCACCCTTGCATTCAGTAAACTCTGCTTCATCTCTATAGTGAAATCTTTGGCTCCAAATGCCTGTCACATGTGAACAGGCTTTCTGTAACTGGGAAAGTGGTGCTCAATTCCTGAAGAAAAATTATTAAAACAAACTATTTTCTAAGTTGCCATCAATTTCCAGGGCACTCCAGCTTCCCAATAACTTCATTTTCATCACATCACCTTTGCCTCCCTCTGCTTAGCAGTAAGTGCCCCACAGGCTGGTGGCTGTTTGCAGTTGCTGCTTTTTTAAGTCAAGTTTTTTTGGTTTTTTTTTTAGTGTACCACTGGAAATGACAAGAAGCACTAATAGCTCCATGGTGAATCTGCAAGCTGCTGCTTTCCCCCCCATTTACAATCTGATACACCAGCACCAAAGGAAAAAAAAAAAAAAAAAAAGAAAAAAAAGGTTATAAACCAAAGAGTTCAACACAAACTTTTAAAAAGTAACTTTATTTAATTAACTTTTATTACTTACAGCCCCTAGTGCCTGACCTGTGCTTAGGGACACCCCAATATGTAACAGGAGATGTAACAGGCAAACAAATCCTTTTGCCTGTGAACTCAAGGGGTTTTTTTTCCATGCAAGGGAGTGCTGGGGGCTGTGATGTGGAGGCAGCAAATCATTCATGGAAAAACTGCATTCCTGCCTGCTGGCTCCACCACCCTCCCCTGCACCTTTCAGGCTGCTGGCAGCAGGGGATGCAGTCCCAGTTCCCACCATCAGCACTGGGTGGGCCCCCCTGGATGCTGGAGAGGAGCTGGGATCTCACCCAGCAGCTCTGGAGAAGCAGGAGGCAGATGTGGGAAGCAGATGTGGGAGTGAAGGAAATGGGGTTTGCAGAAGACAAGGAAAGGAAGGAGAGATCAGCCTGGGGGGAACAGCACCTGACCCCCTAAAGCCAGTTCCATGCCCCTAATAACACCCCTCTGGAGCAGGGGCAGACACCCCACCCAAACCCTTCTCTCCCACACCCCCCAGTCACTTTTTGCCTTTCACAAACACCCAGAGCCATCAGCCAGGACCAGGCTAAAGCACTTCCAGCAGCAAGATGTGCAGATATCCCACTGGAATTGGTAGCTGACCAGAAGAGCCAAAGGGAAGAGCCTTTTGCCTGAGTCACTGGCATGGGGAAGAAACCTAAAGTATTTCCCAGCCCCTCAAGTGCCTTTGCAGGGAATCAGGCACTGAAGTTTAACAGCAGTTGCTGTGCTGGCTACAAAACTGCTTTATTTTTGTTTTTGAGAAAAACCCCGAATGCCAGGAATTTGGAGGTGTAGGGCTGTCTACCTGATTTGGGGCAGAGATTTAAAGCTGTCTCCCCCCCTTTCCCAGCTGTAGGAAAATAAATGGTAAGTTTCCATGAGGTTTAGTCCCAGAGAAGCAGAGCTTGCCAACTGCAAAGGAAGCAAACATATCAAAATCATTCTCAGGCAGCTCTGAAAAATATCCTGTAAATCTTGTACCTGTGACTTTTCAAAAAAAAAAAAAAAAAAAAAATCAGAAGTGGCTCTTTCAGATATGATCTGGTTCAGTACTAACTCTGGAGTGCAGGGGTGTTGGCCAGGGGTGTGTGTGCTGTGCAGGACTGAAAGCTGTTCAGTCACATCATACAAAGTTTAGGGTTTTTTGGCATATTGGGTAGCAGCTGAACTGTGTCCTAATGCTAGGAACATCACAGATGGGTTGGTTCAGTCAATTCCCAATAAACTCTATGCTGACCTCTTCAGCACCTGCATTTTTGCATCCCCAAGTGGTTAACTAAACACCTCTGAATGTGTGTTCATCCAGCCTGTAGTTTAAGCATAGACTGAGCAAATTCCTTCGACAGGTTGGAAACACATTTATGAAAATCAGTCTGAAATCCACTGTAAAAATCATTATCCCCCCCACAGTGCAAATAAAGCCAGAAATGCCCCATTGCTGTTGTCTTCTCCTTGCTGCAGTCCAGAGACTCAGACATCTACAAAAGGAGGTGCCAACCTCCCCAGGGCACCATGTGAAAACCTAAGAGCAAGCCCTTGACCCAAAAAGGGACTCACTTGGCTCCTTTTGCTTCCTGTGGGTCATTATCCCCATGGGCCATGAGAAAAATCTGGCTAGTGGCTGTTTTATTCACTGCCAGCTGCAACTTCTCTTCTGCAGCATCTGATACACGAGGTCTGATAAGCTGGATACATCTTCCTTATCATCCTGCTCTGGCTTTTTGGTTACTGAAGTCCCATGAACATAAAAGCACAAAAGGAATCATATCTTGCAATACAGAGTTTGGGCTTCAGAGACACTGAGCATCTCTGTTCACTGCAGATGTTCAGCATGTGGCTGCACAAATAGCATTTAACAGCAGGATTAAGACCAACAGTTGCTGCTAGAATGTCAATTACAGATAACTGAAGTTAATTCACTTGCAGATCCCCCCCCAAGCAAGACAGAGATGACATTTTATGCACAAAACAAAGCTTTGCCAAGAATTATGCATGCAGAGCAGAACCAGAGCATTTTCAGCAGCAGCAGCACAAGAACCAGGAGTGAGTTTGGGCCATTTGCACAAAGCCCCAGGGGCAGATTATTTGCAGAATTTACCCCAGCAAGTCTCAAAAAATGGTGTGAAAGAAGAGCACTGGCATTCAGAAAAAACTGCTGAAGGGAAGAAAGGAGCTCCCTGAGCAGTGGAACCAGAACTGCAAACATTGCCCCTGGAAGCAGGGGCTGCAAACACAGCACCTGAGCCAGTCTGGCCATCACAACCCCCTTACCTGGGGCTCTTATCCCAGCAAGGATCTCCCCCTTCCCTTGCAAGGCTCCAGCCACCACCAAGCTGTCCCAGAACCAAGCTTCACTATCATTTCTCCTGCACAGGAAAGGTCAGACAATATAAACAGCATGTTTTCATCATTGTGCTTAAGCAGAATGGCAATTAACTCTACAGGGTTATTCATCCCCTGGCTGGCTGGGCTATAGAGTTAACATTCTTAGTTTAAACAGGGGCTCTCTTGTTTCCCCAAATGCTGCCTTGGCATCAATAGCCCTGTGGATGGGGAAAAGATCTGTGGCTCTGCAGCCATCACTCCCAGCTCTTCTAAAGCACAGTAATATGAAGAGGAGATAATCTATGGGCTTTGTTAGGAAAAGGAGAGGCAAAACTACAGTTTTCTATGGCTATTGATAATTCTATGAGCATCCCTGCCAAATGCTGCTCCGAGGCCTTTTTGGACACACTGTCCCTCTGGGGCACACACCATTTGTCTCTTTCAGAGAAGAAGGGGCCTTGCTCCAACCTTCCCCAGGTCCAGCTGCCATGGTGACTGCAGCAGCTTTTGGGGACCTCGGAGGGAACTGTTCCCAGCACGTGCTTTGGAGTCACCAGTTCATGAGCACATCTTTGCCAGTGATAAAAAAAAAAACCCACGTCAACAATAACTGCAACAGTTCTAGAAATAAATGAACCTCTTTCCCCACCTCGTCATGGGTTTGCTCCATTTCACTTCAAACTTCTCCCTCCAGCTCAGTGCAGAAACTGGAATTCATATGGAAAGCCCTTGGGATTCAGAGGTGAGCCCAGACTATTGCCACACAGCCAGAAAGGTGGAAAGAGGAGGGAAGTGCCATTCCAAAGGTTTTTCTCCTGAGCCTGCTCGCATCCTGAGCGCAAATTTAGAAATTCCCATTCCATTTGCTCTGGTGAACAGGCACTGGGCAAGAGTGTGCAGGAACAGAGTGTATCAGGGGGTTTTTTTGGTGGTGTTTTTTTTTTTTTTTTACATCCAGGGAAGAGTTAAACAAAGGTTTTTAGGATATTTAGAAAGGCTGACTGCAAGTAAAACTCTTACAAGAACAGCACACTATATCAGCCTCTTAAGAGCTGAATTTTTTCTGGCTTTCCTGTGTTCAGGGCTTGTTCTGAGCAGAGGTTTGACAACAGTGCAGTTACAGCTGACAACACACACAGCAGGAAGAACCAGGGCCAGGGCTCAGTCTCACTTGGTGGGATACAGGCCATAATCTTCGCTGTTGAATTCCAAAATTAGCCAAGCTCTTTGCATTTTTCAGACATACCACAGCTTTCTTTTGACACGAGAGAAAAAGGGATTTCTTCTTGCCAAACCCATCCTGCAGCAAGGAGACACCGTAACGAGTCTACCAGCCCCTCAACAGGAGATATCATATGGAAAAAGCTACAGACCTCAAGACTGTTGGACAAACCTTACTTTTTCCCCTTGTTAGACTGAGGTGGACACAGGGAACAGCTGGGATGTTGGTTAAAAACAAGAGCAACAGATTTAATGAAACGTGAAATTTATGAGCTGCTCAGCCTTAGGAATAATTAAGCTCAGGAACCCTCTGGGATCCTGAGGGTTTCTCAGTCATGGAAACTCAGCTCTCTCCTTCTAGGATCCACAGGCTGCAAAGATGAAACCTGGAATCCCTTTGGGTAGCCTGGGGACTGATGGACCACGACTGGCATCAGGATTCGGAAGCAAAATCCCAGTTGTAACCTGGGACAGGAACATCCCAGCCCTGCTCCCTCACTCCCCAGCTGGCTTTTGCATTTCTGCTGGGCTCTGGTTTCCTTAACTGCCTCCAGCAACCTGAGCCCAGAGTTTTGGGAATCCAAGCTGCAGCAGGAGCTCCGAGCCCAATTTTTGACTCAATCAATGGAAATCCACCAGCAAGGCACCAGCGAGTGGGGAGGGCAGCAACTGGGGAGCTGAGGATGGGAAAGGCAGAAGACTGCATCCAGGGAGAGAGGAATGCAGGAAGCAAACCCAACACGTGTTTCTTCTGTACTCCTTTCAGCTTAGGGGCTGGCTGGGTTTGCTCAGTTTTCACATGGGCAAACAAAGAATCTGCAATCATCTGTAGAGGGAATGGACAAGAGGAAAAGCTGCAGGGCTTGGGCTGTAAGTCAGCTCTCCAAAGCCACAGCAGAGAGTGTGGGATGAGCAGGAGGTAGTGCTCCATCTCCCCTGCCAGCAGAGAACAGCTCTGCTCCAGACACCAGTTTGCAGAAGAAACAAATAATCCCAGAGATGAGGGCAGCAAAGATCACAGTTCAATACTACACCGAGCATGGGGATGTACGGGTGCCAGAACCTCCCCAAGAACTCCTCTCCAATGCAAAAATAACAGCACAGCTGAACAATAACTGTAAGAAACACAGCAGATTCCAGGAGGGACAGGGTTAGCCAGTCCCAGAGGACAGGATGACCCTGATGCTCAGTGTTCACTTATCCACCAAAACACAAGACAATGCTGGGCCAAGCCCATCCCTAGGATGTAGGGGGATTGCTGGGATTGAGACCTTCTCCACAAGGCTGGTAACACCCGTGGCCCTTAAAAAAAGAGGATTTGGGCAGCCCTGCCCCAGCCCCCCTGCAGGGCTCCCAGCTCCTGCAGATACATCTGTGGTCCAAAAGCAGCTCTGCCACTCCTACCGTCAGAGAAAGAAGTTTTCCCTTCCCCCCACCCTTCAAAAAAAGTCCCACAAACCTTTAAGAAATAAATCACATGGTGCCTCAGCAGCAACTTAATACCTGGCATTAGTAAGAAGCTGCCAAGGCACTAATTTTTGAGACAGAAAACAGTCTTCTCAGAAATCCCAGTGTAGTAAATTAATCCCAGGAGGTAACAGACTGAGCTTTTGCTACTGCAAATAGACTTCTTCATTATTCTGGAGCATTTGGAGGCCAAAAGACCGTCCCAACATATTGGAAAGTGTAAGTAACTGTCTCAGTTCTCTGCAGAAGAGGAACATTAAACAAGACAGATTGATTAGTTCTTCCATTTAGCTGGCAGGCTCTAAAGAGTGGCTGTTGCTGCTTTCACTTGTTTCTCTTGCTGGGGAGGGAGGACATGCACCCCCCAAAGCCCCACACACACACACGGTGGAAAGAGCTGACACTGGGAGAACAGAGGGCCAGGTCAGTGCTCCCAGCAGCTCCAGGGATGTCAAACACTGGGTTGGAAACCACCCCCAGAGCTAAGGAGCAGCCCCAGAAGATTTTCTGCTCTCAGTCACAGGCCCCATTCTCTCTCTTGGCTGGACAAGGTGACACTGATGCAAGCTGTGATGGCAACTATCAAGTACGAGCAAGGTTTTAAAAAACAATTTTGCCTTGTTTTTTTTTTGTTTGTTTGTTTGTTTTTTTAAATTAGGAAGAATATGTGCCTCCTGCCTTCCAGCAGGGAAATGGCACATGGTTTGTCCTAGGCAGAAATTATTTGGGAGAACGTCAAGCCTTCTCTGGTCTACTGAATTCAGGAGCATAACAAATAAAGCACTATCTAACATAGTCATGTCTTGGCTCCAAAATGAAGGCATCACTCTGCTCTGTGCAGCAAAGAGCTTGCTGTATCTTTTATTCCCATCCCACCTCCAAGCCTTGCAGACTGCAAATGGGTGCTGGGAGAGCAGCACCAAGAGATAATGTCAGGGAGTGATAGGATGTCAGGGAGTGGTTTTAAACCAGAGGAGGGGAAGATTCAGATTGGATATTAGAAAGAAATTCTTCACCATGAGGGTGGTGAGACCCTGGCAGAGGTTGCCCAGAGAGGTGGTGGGAGCCCCATCCCTGGAAGTTTTTAAGGCCAGGGTGGGTTGGGCTCTGAGCAACCTGAGCTGGTGGGAGGTGTCCCTGAATTGAAGTGGAAGCACATGAATACACCTGAGGAGAGAAACCTGCAAGTCCCCAGTTTGCAGCCAGCAAAACTCAGCTCCCCCTCCCAGGCAATCAGTGCTAATAGCTGCAACTAACTCAGCATTGATTGGAAACACAAGAGACACTTGAGAAGAAAGTAAACCCATCCTCCCAAGTGCATTTGGGCAGGAGAGCTACAGAAGTGGGGGGTGGGCACCCCCCTCCTCATTAATTCAGAGCTCCACATCTTGGTTGTTCAAAAAGATCTCTGCTTTTAGGGCAAGGGGAGGCTGGTTCACATTGCCCTGGGACTCCAGGACCTTTTCAACTTCAATCACTGCATCGAGTCAGAGCTGCTAAACTCTTCTCTGCAAATGATTAGACAGTGATTTCAGATTATCTTTAATTAACAAGGAAGAAGGCATGGTGCCTCCAGTCCCTGGGATGCTCATCTGTGGTTATGTCAAAGTAATTTTTCATTTTTTAGGCTGAAAACTCTCTCCTCCCCACACAAGTACCACCCACTGCTCAGCTGGGCTCAAGCAACCTGCACCAACTTCCAGGCTGAGGCTACACATCAGATTTTGTTCTTTAAGGTCCCCACCTCACACACAAGGCACTAATGTAGGTCCTGACTAGAAATCCAGTTTTCCCCCTTGCAGGAAGCAGATTTTTTCCCCCGGACAAAGGAATATTCACTTTCCCATTGGCTGCAGTGGGAAGCATGCATAGCTCCATGGTTTCACTTCCAGGGATCCCAGCCAGCCCTCATTTGGTTTCAATTTAAGTAGATTCACACCCCTTGACTTTAATGTGGCTTAGAAATTCAGGTTCAAGTGAATCAAACTAAGCTGTAAGCAATAAATAACACAAACCAACATATTTAGCCTTCTTTTCTATCAGCATTAAGCAGAGCAAGAGGTCCCAGCCATTGGAAACTCCAGTACAACATCTGTAAAGCTCCTATTCCTTCACAAGAATAGTTTTATCCTGTAATTAAATCCCACTTCAGCAGAAGTTAAAGTTTTTCAGCTAATTCCAGCCTGTGCTCTCTGCCCAAGGTCAGCAGAAATGCACCTCTCCAGAAGCCAGGGTGGGGATACAGGATCAGGGGAGAAGGGAATGTCTTGCAGCTTTGGATTTCACCTTCTGTGCAGAACAACTCACTGCTCCATTGGTGGGATGTTACTAGAAGATAAACTCTTTGTCTCCACATAAGCACACTGAAATTAATGGCTCATCCTCACACTCAGAATACACATACAAACATCCTTTCCCCTCCATGAACACCCCTCTCTCTGGAGATCCATGCAGAGGTACATCTGGAATTTTTTAGCTCCCCCAGCAGCAGATTCACTCTGGTTCAAGCTGAACCAGCTGTTCCTACAGGACCACTCAGGAATTTCAGCCTGTCCTAATCCACAATATCCATCCTCCCCCACATCAAAGGCACAGGGGCTTTTCTTTCAGATCAAGTGCACAAGGAACCCATGAAACCCCTGGAAGGAAGAAGTAACCTCCTCCAGAAATCTTCCCTTTGCCCTGACTCCCAGGTGGGGAGCACACCCCAGGCAGAGCTGCCTACAGCACCCCATTCCCAGGACCTGGTCCTCAGGCCCCCCAAGCCCCCCAGACAGAGGGGAGCCCCTGACACAGGAGGTCCCAGAGAGCATTTCTCACCTTAAGCTCTTGGTGCTGCATCCCAAAGATGACAGACATGGAAAAAACACCCTGTCCTTCAGGAGCAGGACCCAGAGGAGGATTTTACCCAGGGTGCCTGTCCTCCAACCCAGCTCTCATCTACTCCAGCACCATCCCAGACAGACAAAGGAGAGGGAGTTACCTGTGGGCTCCTACTAAAGCCCTCTCCTGCTTTGCTCCATCACCCAGATCAGGGCTCAGCTGGTGTTCAGCTGTTGATAACACAGAACTTCAAACACCTGCTGGTTTTTTCCTAAGTTTGGCTATTCCGAGGTGTTTCTTCTAATCTTTCCTTCTTGCCCCACAACATTCCTGCCCTGGCAAAAGTAAAAGCAGAGCCCTGATCTCTGCCAGCAGGGCAGGACATCATGCCACGGGATTTGTCCCCATTGCCCTGGAGCAGGCAAGCAGATGCTTTGCTGCAGGTCTCTTGCTGGGAAATCAAAAGGGCTGAGCTCACCAAGGCACTGCTGGGCTAAAAAGGAGAGCAGAGGTGTCAGCCACCACTTTTCTGGCTAATTTTCACCCCAGGGATGTGTCTTCTGCAGATGGATTCCCGCTACGGTGTAAATGACTGCAGAACTGTGTTCTATTTCCAAGCAACTTTTCCTCTCTAACATCAGATGTATAATTCATCACACGGTGACATTTTGAAGGCATATCAACTCCGTGGCTGCTACCGTGGCACAGCTTTACAGGTCCAAGAGGTGTCTGTTCCTTTGCATTTCCCTTCCCAGCTTCCCCGTTTCAGCATTCAGCCATTTCCCTGGGCATCATTAAACCCCCACTACACCACAGCCCAAAGCTGGCTGCACGCAGCAATGCCAAAAAAAAAAAAACAAACCAACAAAAAACCCCCCAACCAACAACTTCCCTTTGTGTAGTCAGCTTGTTGTAAGACACAGCAAGGCTGGAGGAAAGGCAGAGGCATAAATCAATGTTCAGCTGGGAGATGTGGGTGGTGATTACAAAACCAGGTCCCAGGTTAATGGCTGAAAGGATCCATCCACTGCCATGAGCCAGCAGATTGCAGGCTGGGCAATTTTCCATTTGTGTTTACAAGTGTGCAATGTCCCCTGGCATCGGGGCTCAGCTCAGAACAGAAACCAGAGAGAAGGTTAAGGAGGGATGATTTATTTATCTCCTGCCCTCGTGGAGGTTTGCCCACGTGTAGGATGGTAACATCTGGATGGATCTGCAGTGTTCCTGGGCCACCTCTCCTTTCTGTGTGTGTTGGACCTCTTGGCACAGTGATTGGCAGAGATTCATTGAGTAACCACCCTAAACCCACCTCACTCTGACAGGAGGAGCCCTTGGCACTGAGCTGCCCACTGAGGTTATTCATGTGAGACAGAGGTTCTCACAGCATCAACTCCAGACTGGTTTGGGTTGGAAGGAACCTTAAAGATCATCTCACTCCACCCACCTGCCGTTTGGGATAAATGGTCCCCATCCTCCCAGGTGGGATGCAGGGCCCTCATACAGCACCAAGGGCATGAAAACAAGCCTGGGAGTCAGCTGCAAAATCCTTTTATTGGGCTGGCTCCAGCTCAGCAGGCAGGCTCCATATGCTCAGTCATTCTCTTCATTTCCATCCCATTTGTACTCATCAGGTGCCATAACCAGTACTCGAGCAAAGCTCTGACCTGCTGGCCAGTGCCTGTGTCTGGAATTTGCTGCCACCACTGTCACAGTTCAGCTGCTCCCTCCAGGGCTGCAAATGAGATAACAGAGAACACGTTGACCCAGCAGTAAATGCAACTGGTTAAGTCAAAACCTGAACCTGTCTTGTATGAACAGCACTAGAATTTGATCATTGGTGACTAACAAAAAGAAGCATAAGAAGACACTCTTTATGTCCTCTTCCATCCAGAAGAAGAGATTCCAAAAAGGTCTGGGGGGAATTGCACCCTTAGGAAAATAGCTGGACATCCATCCCAGGCCTTGCCTGGCCTCCTACCAGCTTTGCCTGGCATGGAGATGCCCTGGATTTTCTTTTAGACACACGAGACACAACTTTGGGAAAGCCACAAACCAAAGCTCACTGAGGAGGGGGGAGGAACCCAGGACCCTTGCTGCCCTCAGCACATCAGGCTTGGAGTATTTTGTGGGTCTACACAGACTAAATCCCAGCTCTGGGAGCTGACTCTGGTCAGGACATGGAAGGAGAGGACATCACCCCAGGGCAGAGCCTGGCTGCCTGCCTGGGAGAGTTGTGCCATGGTGTGGGCAGAGAAAAGGAGGCTTCTTCCCTGTAAAAACATCCATCACACCTTCCAGTTTCTCTGGCAAGTGCTGAGTGGAGGATTTGACTTTTGGTACCCCAGCCCTGCAGACAGATGTTGCTTCTGAACAAGCTGATGCTGATACTCTGCCACGCTGGGAGCTGAATCCACCGTGTCTCTCCAGCACAATGCCTTCCTATTGATTTATTAATAAAAAGAATGGAAGGAAAACAGCTCTCTGGGGAGAGGTAGAGACTTTAATATAGCAGCTCTACGTTTGGCTGCACCGACTGGAAATTCCTGGGTTGATGAACATGAGGTAATTCTGACGCGGGTGAGAAGCGAGGGTGGAGCAGGTCCTTGGAGAAGGGTTCAGAGCCTCTGCCACAGCCTCAGGATTGTGCACCCTCTGTGTCTCCCCCAGGAGCTCCCATGAGCCAGACACCTGGCTCTTTCCTGCGGGAGAGGCCTGGAGAAGTCACCTTGGAAGGTGGAGATGAGCTCCGGGCACTGCTGGGAAGTGGAGGGTGCAGGGGGAGCTGATGTTCAGCTGGTCCTTCCTCAAGGAAGACAAGATTGCCATTTTCTACTCCAGCAAGCAAACGCCATTCCTGTTCAGTTCAACTGGGGAGCAGCTAAATAAGAAGTAGGTCAAGTGAGGATAATTGCTGGGTGGGAAATAGAAGAGGCAAGAACTATTACAGCAGAGAGTGCGTTTACAAATTGAGCTGCTCAGGGTTACTGCATGACAATTTGATTTGAACTTGCCATTTTCAGCAGGTTTCTTGTCCAACATTGGTAACACATCCCCAGCAGAAGGCCCAAGCACCCCTTGCCTTCAAAGCAAGGCTGAGCAGAGGACTGGTGCCAGGACTGCCCAGGGGCTCTGACACCCCTGCCAGGAGCTCTGTGGCTTTGCTGAGCCCTGGCTCAGGTCCTAGGTTTGAAATGGGGGATGCAGCTGCCCTGAGCCAGGCTGCAGTTTTGTGAGCTGACAGAGGGAGAAGAGCATCCCATTCTCAAGAAAAATAAAACCCTAGTAAAGCTTAAACAATGGCTTTGGGACCAGGGTCAGGTTTTTGGGTTGGTTGGTTGTTTTTTTTTTATTTTATTTTTTGGTCTCCAAGAATACCTACTGGCTTGCAGAGCAACCTGGCAGCTTTCCCCCTCTGTGTAACACACAGCTTGGAAGATGACAGCAGTGATAACATGGGATTCCTCAGCAGATATTGAGTGCCAGCCAGAGAGCAGGATCCATCCCCTGTGACAGCTCTGGAGTGAGTGGGATGAATGCAAATCACATCCAGTTTTGTGGCTGCAAGTCCTGTGTGGTCTGCCAGCCAGAGCTGGCATCGGGCTGGAATCTATTGAGCAAAGTGCCTCAGACAGCCTCAGATCAGGGCTCAGCATGGGAGAATCATTTTGGAACCGAGTTCTGTGTTCCATTATCCTCGCTTGCTCATGACCAGCTGAAGGAAAAGAGCTGCCTGAAATTAGATATGACAAAGCAGCACCAGTTCCCCTGTTTTGTGTTGCAGTGTGATTTCTTTTTAGCCTGGAGAGATACTAAAATAGAGGCAGCTTGAGATGATGTAAGCCCCATCAGGAGACACTGTGCTGGGGAACACAAATCCCCTGACATGGGGTCTGCAGTGGATCTGGAATGCTGGATTCAGCTGGACCTCTTCCCAGGGACTCCTGACTGAGGGTTTGGGATGTTTGGGAGTCAGAGGTGCCCATTCCCACTGTGCCCTGTGCCAGGTGATGCTGCCAGGGGAGGGAGGATGCTCCTTTCCTTTAGCAGTTTTCGTTGCATTTTTAGACATCTCTCCAAGAACATTCAGAGAGCACCTCTGAGCATTTCGTGCACCCAAAGACTAATTTTTTAGGGTGACTGCCCAAGTGCCAAGTACCCCAGAGCACACTGCCAGCAGGGACTGATGTAGCTACAAGACAGGGGATGGGAAACAGGAGAAGTCCCTACCCCAGGCACAAACCCTGTGTGTGGCTAAATTGGAATTGGCTCCCAGGTCAGTGGAGAAGCCAAGCTGTCCCCAAAGTGGATTCCTGTGAGCTGTGCCTGGGGCCCTGGGGGATTCCTCTTTTGCAATATGCCAACTGGGTTTGCAACACACTGCTTGGCACAGCTCACTCCTGAAGCAGAAGGGGTCATTCCAGCTACCCACCCTAAAAAACCAACTCAGTAGCATCTAATTCACTTCACTGCAAAGGCTTTTGGAGACCTGGCATATGGCAGGTGCTGTAAAAATCCATCTTCTGCTCTCTAATCCATGTCACCACAAGAGCTAACTGCCTATCAATGTGCCAGGTTTTTATAAGGCAATTCATTCTTCTGCCCTGGAAGGAGCACCCTGTGGAAGGAGAAAATAAGAGACTTTCTTTGTTGTTCTCTAGCTCATTTTAAGCTTCCCCTGAATTGATGTTTGCTTGTTTTACCAGTGGTTTTGAAGCATCCCTTGGCCCATGTGGCATCCTGCTAGGATACTGAGCATTGGTCTGTGTCTGAGGGGCTGTTGCTCAAAGAACCAGAGGCAAATTAGGAAAGTAGCAACCGTGTTTCTTCAGAGGGAAAAAAGGATTTTTTTTTTCTGTGCTCAAGTGCACGAGCCCGAGCAAGAAGTGTTAGATTCTGATTTTGATTAATAGTTGGCTGGAGATGGTCTTAAACTATGGGGGATTAGGGGAACAGTCCTCCACCTCTGAAATCTTGGAAGGGAAAATCTGTCTGTGAGCCAAAAAGCTTGAGAACCAGGTTAGAAACTAAATAAGAAAGCAAAATCAATGTGGACAAAGTCTCAGTTGGTGACAGCAATATTGGAAGCTGTGGAGCTGTGTGGCATCCCTGGGCAGCTCAGGAAGTCTGAGGGATGATGGCCTTGGATGGGAAGCAGGGAAGATCATCAGGTGTTTTGTTACAAAGTGGGGTTTTGAAATGCATGTGCTTACATCAAAGGCTTAAGTAACAGATGGAGGCTTGAAATGCTGTTGCAAACTGGTGACGTGCCTTTAAAAAAAAAAAAAAAATAAAAAAATTTAGATTAAACCTTCAAGTTTGCAGCCACTTCACTTCAAGGGATGGGGCAACCTCGGTCTCACCATCCTCACAGGAAAGAATTTCTTCAGTCACCAAACTGGAGGCTGAACTGAGAGCAGTCAGGTCCCTGGTGGTGTTCAAAAAGCTGCCAAAAGCTGCCAAAATCCCAGCAAGAGCCAGTCTGGAGACCCCAGACCCCAGCAGTGGCTCCCAGGGGACTTGCCCGTAGCTCTGAGCGCTCCAGCATCCCCATCCCAGCCTTTAATTAAATTCTCCAAGCAGCTGGAGATGCATCATATCCCTGGGGAATCTGCTCCCAGGCTTAGTTATACTCACTGGCAGAAAAGGATGGCCTGTTTTCAGCTTTTATTTCCTGTGTATGTTCCAGGGTGGTGCAGAGAGGAGGGAGAGTGAAGGTGGACAAAGTGCTGTGCAGATCACACACAGCTAGGGCCACTTTCTTCCCTCTTATATGAAAATAACTCCCTGAGTAATATTGCAGAGCTCTGCTCAGGTCCCTGAGAGCAGGACTGACCTCAGCTCATTGCATCCTCAGACAAAAATCTTCTGAAAACCTCATGGTTCTCCTCACCAAGAATTTGGGCAACTATTTCCCCCCTGGAGAAAAGGCAGTGTTGGTGCCTCTGTGCAGATAAATCAACTCAGATCTGCAAAAAAGCACCAGGATAGCTCTGCAATGACAGCAGCAGCAAGGAAGTTTTCCACTTTTGGTATTTCAAGCAAATATAATCAGCAGGAACCAGGTGACTGCCTACCAAAACTCTTTGCACAGCTCCCTGAGAAATCCATCAGTTTGTTTTACCTGTAAATCCCCTCAAAGATGCAGGATCACCTCAATGCGTTTGACCCTTCTTCTGACTTGAAAAATTTCAAATTTTTAAGGGGAAAATTCCCTTTTCTGTCTGTATTTCTTAAACACACCCAGTTGTAAAGTTACTAGTGATAGGGCTCCTTCATTTCATTTGATGACAGTCAATAATTGTGGTTATGACTACTTGTATTCAGGCTGAGGAAGAGTTCCCTTGTGTATTACTTTCTTTTGCTTCAGATATTAAAGACAGATGATTTTGAGCATGCAAAAACCACCTCACTATAAAAGAAGGACTAGATTTAGTAGCAAAAATTTTATTAATTTAAAATATCAGCCACCCATTGAAAACAGACTGGCAGAAACTTAGCAGATCTGAAAGGGTCTATACCTCCAGCACACCCAATCCTAAATCTATCTGCTTAACAATTATTGACATCTTCACCCAACCAGCAGAGCCAGTGCTGGGAGCAGGCAGGCAGGAACCTGTTCCCTTCCTCTCTCTGCCAACTCCAACCTGACCATATGCTCCTCAGTCCTGGCTCTTCCCAGCCCCAATCTCCCATGCCTCTAAACTCCTTTCCCAGTTTTCTCCTCCTTGATGCCAGGGCTGAGTTTTCAGAGATGCAGGGCTCTGGGAGTGAGTACTCCACCTGCACTCAAGTCATCAGATGGAGAAGAGCATCAGTCAGAGAGCTGCCAGCTCCTTGGCAGGGCAGTGACCAACAGGACAGGGCTGGGGGGTGGCTTTTTGGAATCACTCTCCCCCCCAGACCCTGCAATGTGCCCAAAATTCCTGTGGAGCAGGCAGGTTTGTGTTGGCCTCTTCCACGTGAGCTAACAGGGCCAAGACAAATAAAAGGGGAGAAGTGATTCTAATTATTTGATGTATTGAGGGCAGTGACATTTCCAGGAAAAACACAAGGGGTGAGATGAGGTGTTTTTTGTTTTTTTTTTCTTCTCTCTCCTGAGTGTTAGAGCATATGCCTTTTATTTTTTTTTCTTGCTCTGGTACAAAGCATCACTTGTGAGCTCTGCTCAGGGACACAGGGGATAAAAGGCAGGAGCAGAGCTGGCTGCATCGTGGGTGCCACCTCTGGGAGAGGGGTGAGGTGTAGGTTGGTGGGGAAGCCACAGGATTGACAAAGGAAACATTGCTCATGGTGCTGGGGGAAATGTGCCCTTAAAGCTGAGAGCTTTGAACAGTGCTGCTACAAAGCTCTCCATTTATTGTGCACCAGCAGAATTCAGCTGAGCTAGAAATTTCCCAAACAGATCTTTACCTGCAGCACTGCTGCCAACCCCAGCTCCCCCGTTTCAGAGCCTTCTTTCTGCTTTCCCTTGCAAATTTGAGTAGGCTGCTGTGGCCTCAGCATTGAGGCCAAGGAGCCCTCCTGTCCCAGAGCCCAGCCCCACTGGAGCAGGGATGGCTGCACCTCTGTGCTGGGCTTCAGACCCAGATTTTTGCTGGGACCTTGAAAGAAGCAACATCAAAACTGCAATGATCCGGTGATGCAGGTGAAATGCCCAGACACACCTGGGAAGGGAGCCAGCCAGCCTGGGCAGAAATAAATCCATCAGGATTTTCTTGCTGTCCTTCTTCTTGCTGTCCCTTTTGGTGCAAGCAAGTTTTGTTTTGTGGATGTCAAAGGAGGTGTCAAAAATCTCTTCTGAGCCTCCCCATAGGGCAGTACCTTGTGCCAAGAATCTGATGCTCGTTTGACCACAGCCTCATCCCAGATGGAGCATCTTTACCAAGGATCTGCTGCCTCAAGTCTAGCATCTCCCTCCTGTCCAACACAAGGACTCTTCCTCTCCAAAGCAGCCCCTTCAGGCACATCCTCCTCTTTCAGACAAAAAGCAGCTTTGGCTGAGTTTTATTCAGCCATTTCTCACAAGTCACAGGCTGCTGCTTTCCTAGTTGTACAGCACAGCAGCCATGCTGGGGCAAAGCATCCTTTGGACCTAACCAAGCCCCAGCAGAAGTCGTGTGGCTCCAGGGTGAGAGGCAGCTCAGCACACAGGCAGTGTGGCTGCTCTAGGGCTGCTACACTCAAACCTCTTAAGAAACAAATTATGGCAGCAAATGGTACCTGAGAAGGGATCTGGTGAGGACTGGGATTTAGCAGGCTGCCTGGGGCACGTCTGCTCACCCAGATTTCCCCCCCAAAATGTGCAGTGAAGACCAGTGACATCTTTAATATCCGTATTCACACTCTCCTGAGGCAAGGGAAAATTAAACCAGAGCCTGAAAGAGCTGTGTAGTACAAACCTTCAACTTAATTCTGCTGAGCAAAGCATCCCCTCTGCTGACACTTCTCATTTCTATGGTTTCCCCCAGCCTCTGCCCAGAGCAATGGTTCGTGCAGATGAAATGCATCCTCCACTCCTGTGGGCAGGGCAGGGAACGGAGCAGGAGGCAGTGGCCCCTGGCAGGCAGATGAGCTGCTCAGCAGGTGTCTGGTGGTAAAAGCAAACCCCACAATCCCTGGCAGGTACCTGCCTGTCCAGGGCTGTTCCTGCTCCTGCTCATGAAGCCTGTCAGAAGGAATTAGCAGAAGCTCCTCCGTTACCTGGCAGCATCCAGCTGCCAGCTCATTTGCACCTCCTGAGTGGATCTCACAGTGCAGCAATTACTTAGGAAAAAAAAAAAAAAAATTAAAAAAGGATGCTAATTAATAGGCTCATTAATAGGGTGACTGGATGAACCACTTAACCAGAGATCTCCTTTTGCTGCAGTAAGTGTGGAAGAGCAGGGGAGCAGTCTGGGTATACCAAGTTTGTCCCTGACCTTAGAGGTCCAGAGGGAGGGAGGGTTGGCATGGGGGGGTTTGCCAGATGAGGTTTGGGAGCCCCTTCAAACACTGGCAACCCAGGGAATGACACAGAGGTTGCCATGAAACTCAGTTAACAGCCTTGAGTGTTGAGTTTAGCATGGATCCTTAGCACTGGAACTTGATGCCTGGTTATTAATATCAGCACAAACTGCCTTGGGCTGGGGTAGATAAAATTAATTGGAGCTGAGAGTGTTTCTGGGCAAATTGGACCTTTTCCAGCTGAGCAAGCAGCAGCTGCTGTGAGGGGAGGGTAAGGATCACCACGTGCCCTGCACTGAAAATTGGAGAAATGAGGGAAGCTGTAAATGAAACCTCGAGTAGTCCTGGAAAGAGGGAGAAGGAAAAAAAGAGAGAAGCCATACATTAAGTTCTGGTGTGTCAAGGAGCATGCTGGTTGCTGTAGTGGGAAAGCTGGGGGTCAGCCAGCTGGTCCAAGGCCACCAACAAGGATCTCCCAGGTCCCCTCCTCGCAGAGCCATGTGGAAAGTGAAGAGGAGCAAAAGCAACTCCTGGGACAAGGCTGGGAGGAGCCCCAGGAGGCTGTGAAGTGCTGTGAGGGACACAGCTGGCAAGCCACCTGGCCATGCAATCTGACAAATCTCATTTTCCATGCAAAAGGGCCAGAATCCACTGGCCAGACAGTCCTGCCTGCGAGGAGCTGGGAGCAAACCAGAAAATAGCCCTGAGGGTCACAGGGAGGTGAAGTTTCTGGCACACTGCCTGGCCAGGGCTGTCCAGTGGGGGCTCCATGGTAGCCAGGAACATGTCTGCTGGAGCTAAAGCTGAGGAGACAGACCCTTGTCCTACCACAAAGTGCAAAAAATGCATTGATAGAGGAGCAGATTCTTGCAAATGAGCTTTCTGGAGAGGTTTTTCACTTCTGTTTGGACCACCATGGCTCCAAGCCTTTCTGAAGCTTTGGCAGCTGGAGAGTGTGGAATGTAAAAAGACTGAAAAGAAATAAAACTTGCATGGAAATAGAGAAAACAAGTATTTCTGACCGTTCCCAAGCATCTTCTCCTGGCTCTTTCTGTTAGGTGTGGTTCTTGTTGTTGTTGATATTTTTGTTTACGTGGCTCCCAGTTGCTTTCTCATTCATCAGAAACGTGTGCTCTGTCATGGGAACAGGGGAAGCAGTGGGAGAAACCTTCCAGCCCTCCACACTCCCATCCCTTGTTGACCGTGGAGGGGAGAACATGAAGCTGGATGCCCGGAGGAATAGGACAAGGAGCAGTAAAGAGGAGGAGGGAGCTGGGAGTTCCCTTGAGATAGAAGAGCATCTTTGGGAACAGGCTGGTGTGGAGCAGAAGCCCTTAATTACAGAGGAATCTGAGTCTCATTTCGTGTTAATTCAGCCCTGGGAGCAGGAAAAGCATGTCAGGAAAATGAAGGTGGCTTTTTGACACGTGCCCTGGAGGGAGGGCTCGGGTGCTGGGGCTGGGGGCCGGGGCCAGGGCCAGGCAAGCTGAGCTCTGTGACTGCAGCAGGTGATGCAGCAGAGCTTTTGGGTTCTCCTGGAGCATCTGCTGAGGATTTGGAGAGCAGGGGGGGGTTTTGCAGGTTCAGCTGCTGCCAATGGGTATGAAATCCAAAGCCCCTCTGCAAAGATCAGGGTTGTTTTCCAGCAAGCCTTCTCCTGAGCTCTGTGCCAAACCCTGAGTGATCTGGGAAAAAGAAAGAGAGAAAGAAAGAAGAGCAAGCTCACAGGGTCACCAAACTCCTTTAGGAGGACAGTGAGCCACCTGAATCCAGGGTTTCTGCCTACACTGCTTCTAAAATCAGTGTGAGCAAGAGGGAAATGGGATCAGACCAGATTCCCCTTCTGACCCTGATTTGATGTGCCTGGTCTAGGATAAACCTAAAGATGTGCAGGAAGGGCCAGCTCAGAGGCCTTCATCCTCTCTTCTGGACTCCTGTACAGCAGGAATCATTGAATGACAGAAGCCAAGTCCCCAGCTGGTGGCATTTCATGGAGTAACTGGGTCCTTGAACCCTCCTGGAGGCATCTGCTGCAGCCTGGGGAGGGTCTGCACCCCTCAGGCCCAGAGCAAAAGGATTTTAAGGGAGTTTGGGTCAGGCCCAAAGCAAACAGAGTAAAGTTGCACATAGAAAAGCAGATATGCAGACTGAGAGGCAGCTTGTTAGAGCCTGGATCTCTCAGGATCCTCGAAGAAAGGAACACAGAGTTTGCATTTCATGGCCCCAGCTTGACTCTTTCACCTCCACGCTTGTGATTCACCAGAACTTTCTAAATGGAGTTAACAGCATTTTTCAGTGTTTATATTTGCTGCACTTGTGTTTATTAAGGAAAGACTGCTTTTTAATATTGGCCCTTCTTTTTTCCTTCAGCTGGCAAGCAGCCTCCAGAAGCTTGTACTGACTCTGATCAGATGTCTAAAACTTTCCACGTGTGATGCCAGACTGGAGAAATGGCTGGGGATGAACGTGTGTATATCTGGGCAAAACAAATGCAAGGGAAAAGATACACAGAGCTGTGTGTGCACTGGAAATGCCTCTCCACTGCTCCATTAGATTCCAAATGGGAGGTGGGGGAGTGGGAAGAAGGAGGGTGAAAGTGGGGAGAAGGAGGGGGAAGGATCCAGCCCTGCCCTTGGTGCCCAGATCCAAGTGCCCCTGGGTGGAAAGGGCAGGAGTTGTAAAAGGATGAAGAAGCTGACTGACAGAAAACTGCATCTCCATGAAGGCTGGTGTCCCAGTCCTGCTTTTGAAGGTAATAAATAAGGGAAAAGCTCCCAGGGCAGTGGTTAAACCAAAGAGAATTGGCAAACAGTGTTCTTTAACATCTGCTGCCTGTAAAAACATATGTCACTGAAACATAAGCATTGCACAGGACTCTCTGAAGGTCTTGTCTGGTCTCTGCTTGGGAAAGGGAGTTGGGGCCCTGGGAATCCTGGTTCAGGGCAGGATGGAGGCCACCCAGTATTCTGTGCTCCCTTTGGCAAAGCCAGCAGCCCAGTGGAGATGGTGCTGGTGGAGAAGGGCTCCTGGAGTTTGCTGGGAGCTCATCTCATGCCCAGGAGTGAGGTAGCAGTCCTGGGACACCTTGCTGAGCAAGCACAGCTTGATTAAAGCTGTTTGTTCCTCCAACAAGAGGATGAAAAGAAAGTCTCAGCAGTTAGGCACGTGTCTGGGAGCACCGTGCATCCTCCTCTCCCACTGATTCTGCTGGTGGGCCAGTCAGGTCTTGATAAAACTGAAGCAGAGCAGGGAATGTCACCCATCCAAAGCTTGGCACCTTCAGCAGAACATGTCATGGGAATGTGGCAGGCATAAAGAGAGCAAATCCCTGCCTGCAGAGCAGCAGCATTTCAGGGGTGAGACAAAATTCAGCTGCAGGTTTATAAAGACTGTTGCTGAAGGTGCTTGCTCAGCTGTCCCTTTCTCCAGAAAGGAAAGCTCTATCCAAACTACCAAACCTTCCTCACTCTGCTAACTAAAGGCAGATCTTGCCTTGGTGATGCTCACATCTGCTCACATCTGTCCCATAAGGTCCTGATGTGAATGTCCCCAGCTCCCTGGGATGCTCCTGGTAGGATGTGTCCCCACAAACATGCAGTGGTGGCACTGCCAGCATCACGTCCTTGCCATGTCACCAGGATTGAGTTTCCAGGTCAGTCACATGCAGATGAGAAGCTCTGAGTGTCCATGTGGCACCAGTCTGCCCGCAGAGAAACCCCAGACCAAGCTTCAAAGCAAGTTCTGCATCCTTTTGACTTCTGAGCAGCATATGGGCCAGGAAAGAGACAAATTCCATGGATGAGATTGCCATCTGGGCTCTGTCCGTCTGCACTGAAGCATTTCAGTGCAGCTGATGAAACATGAGGGCTGGAGTTGAATTTTCCAGTATCTCATAAATGTTTAGCTAAGCTTTCCACCCGGTGTTGTGCATTTAATAAAGTTTGGTTGCTGCTGTAATGTTCTGCATTCAGCATAATGTTCTGTGAAGCATCGGAGCATTTCTTGAAGCCATACCCCAGATTTTTTGCTGGTGGATGTATAAGGAAAAGATGGTCTGTCATTTTAATTGCTATTTAAAATACTTGTAAATGAAAGGCTCTCTCTGGTCGGGAAGCTGAGCTGTTGGCAGATGTTTCCAAATGCCTCGTTCTAAATGCAAACAAAGCTGAGTTTCTGCACTCAGACACTTGCCAGGGGATGCAGGAGAAAGCAATAAAGCCCTGCTAGGTGATTCACAGGGCATCCTCCCAGGAGAATGAAAAAATATATATTTACCATCTGGTGCAATCAGATGCCTTCCAAAATGAGCTAAACCCACCCCTTTTTCCTCGGAAATACTTCCATGAGCAAGGGACAGAGGCATCCAGAGCAGGGCCAAATGGCACCAGAGGAATGAATCTCTCCCCTCCATATTCTGGTTCTAATTTCTGTTAATCCTGATCCTTTTAGTGCCTCCTGTGGTGAGGAAAAGGCCTTGTCTGTCCTGTGGTTGCAGCAGGGAAAGAGGACTCAGGTATGTTGGTGGCTGGTTTGGTGGGGAGGAATCAGGTCCATCCCTTCAGGGGCACCAGGAGGTTCCTCCAGACCCTCTGGTCCTCAGGCTCTGCAGGAACAGTAAGAAGTCCTAAGGAAGGAGATAGACCCTTGGGTAAGAGACCAAAGCCCTGGTGCAAGCAGATCCTGGCCATGCAGACCCAGTGGGATCAGGTGGGAGCAGTGGGATCAGGGAAGGGGAGCAGCAGCCCCCCAGGACCCTCCCCAGCAGCTCTTCTGCAGGAAAATGTGTCAGGGAATCCCAAAAGGGATGTGCCTATTCATTTGTCTTTTGTATATATATTTTTTTGTTTTGTTGTTTTTTTTTCTCAGAACTGGGATGATTCTGATTCATCCAGATTCATCTCTTTTGCTGTGGAGAAAGCTTTGCTGTACCTACCAACCCCAAACCAAATTCAAGCTGAAAGCAGGCAGGGGCAGAGCAATCTCAGAGGCCTGAGATGGTTTCTCTGGATGGAGAAATCCATTTCTGCTTTCAAGGAGCACGTTGGCTCCTGGGGCTTCATTCTCCAAAGCCAGCAATTCCTCTGGAGAATGCTGTTCCCAGGAACCACGGGGAGCTTTGGTCTCCCAGCTCCACTAAATTTATTTCTTTTTCAGAGAAATTTCTTATTTTTTTTTTTTTTTCAGAGACCTCTTGCCAGATATCTCTGTCTCCAGGCCCCAGGCAGTGTCACAGGTACCACAGCACCAGTTCTACCTCTTTCTGAAATGCAGGGTGCAGGCAGAGGACCCCATTCCATTAGGAAATAGGGAATGGTGAGGCAACCTGGGCATGTCTGCCCCCAAAAGCCATGTTGAGGTCCCTCAGCTCCCTTGACACGGAGCCTTTTCCTCCTTTCAGCAGCCCTTGCACTTTCTGAACCATCCAGACAACATTCTTCCTCCCCTTGGATGAATGAAGTAGGCTTTTCCAGAGGCTGTCTGCAGCCCAGATGGATTCAAGGGACAACTGGGCTCCTCTTTCCATGACATCCTTTGAAGTCTCCTGGAAAACGGACATAGCATTAGTATTTTTTTCTCTTTTTTTTCTTTTTTCTTTTCTTTTTATTTTTTTTTCTCTGTGCATCTAAGGGAGATGTGAAGGCTGTGGGACATTTGGTTATCATAACACCATGGTTTCAATTAGCCCAACTCCCCTGCCCGCTTTTAAATCAACTGCCCAGCCTAGCAAAGATGTTGGGATGGCATCTGGGGAACATGTTGTGACTCTGGTCACAACTGGAGAGGTTCTTTTGAGCCTCCTCTTCCCTCCCAGTGCCAAGGTCATTCCTGGAGAACATGCTGTTTCAATATATCCCAAATTAAAAAGTCATTCAATCAAAGGCCTGATCATGATGGATGCCAGGATTTTTTGTATGCAGAGGCCAGAGGAGGGTCACAGAAAATAGTGTGGGTTTGTTTTGCTTTTTGTTTTTTGGTTTTTTTTTTTTCCTTCTTGTTTTAACTTTCTCTTTTCTTTTTCTCCCACATCATAAAGCAGCTGCAAGGTGGTGCAGGATGGCTCCAGCAATGGGCAGACTATGAGGGTGGAGGTGGCCACACACAATGGCCATGGCTATGTTCCCAAAATCACCACTGGACCACACATGGACCTGAGGACTGCAGAGGGATGACAGGGCACTGGGATGCTGGGACATGCTGTGACCTCCAAGCATCCCCTAGGAGTTCCCATCCCCAGCACCCAGCCAGCACTTGCTGCTTTCATGTCTCTCTCCAGTGAAGAGTTTTCCTTGCAGACTCCACGTTCTTTTTCCTGTATTTGCTTTGGCATTCAGGAATTGCCCTGCCCTGCCCAGACCCACCACTCCCCCCTGAGCAAACACTCTTATCACTTCTCCACAAAGCAATTTCCTGCTTGCTGGAAGTGAAGGCCAAGCTGCCATCCACCACCCTCCAGATGTGCTTCTCCTCTCCCTTCCCTCCTCTTTCCTTCTCCCCCAGCACAGCCAAAGAGATGAGGAGCTGAGACAAATTTCTTTCATCCCAGGTCCAGCGATTTCTTTTGTTGCTAAGGGTGGGAGCAGAGATGAAGAGCAGCATCCCTTGTTCCTGGAGAGGCACTTCCAGTCTCCTGCAAGCCCTCAGGCTGGAAATGGGTGGCAATGTGCTGTGGGATGGGGAGAGGAGGTTCCCCAATTCCTGTTGGCTTTGTAGCACCTCCAGGATGCAACCACAACCCGTCCACAAGCACATTGTTAGACTGTGAGTCAGGTTTCATGGAGGTTTTGTAATCATCTCAGGAGCAGGTTTGATTTATGGCTACTTTCCACCAGAACACATGGAAGGACACTCCAGCTCTGTTAATAATATCTGGAAACAGAGGCATTATGCAGTGAGAGATTCTCACAACATAAATTAAACTGGGAGTTCAGTTCTCATGCCTAATGCTTTCTGGAAATTGGAATAAATGGAGCATGCTGTTTTTTCCTTGTTACTTCAATCAAAGAGCTCTCAGACTCCAATTAGCATTTAAAATAAAATTGGGGATAGCTTGATCCAGGCCCTGGATTTAACTCCAGACTGCTCCCAACACAAGCTGCATTCATTGGTATTTCTCTCTGACCAAAGACACATGAATTTTGCTCCAATTATAACTTCCAGTCTGTATTTCTGGGGAAAAAAAGATGGAGGTTTCTTAAAAACAACGTTTCCTACTTGCAACAGGAGAGTAAAACACAGCAGAACCTGCTTACCTCTGAAATTTTAGAATAAAATGGAAACATGACCAGAAGCTCTTTTCCATTTTTTCTGACTCTCATTAGACAGACCCTAATGGGCAATGAGCAGGGCTTGTAGACCTCCTGGAAAATTTCTGCAGTCCCCTCTGGTGCCTGGTAGTGACCACGTGTGGGGAGAAATAAGCCACCACCTATTCCTGGGATACCTGCAGTCCAATGGGCTGTGCCTCCTCCCACATCCTGGCAGCAGAACTGTTGGGAAGCTGGGCTGGACACAAGCAAAGGTCCAGGCAGAGTCAGGCCATGATCTATACTTTAGGAATTGCAGATGTTTTTCCAAGAAGCTCTAATCCCACGCTCTCATTGAGCCCCTCCTGCCCATCCGTACATCCTGAGCCTCAGGAACACTCCGTGTGTTACTGGTGCAGCAGAGTCAGTGACATCCTGCAGGAAAATGAATTCTGGAGATTTTGTGTGAATGATCAATTCTTCATTAGGGTCAGTGGAGTCACCCTCTCCCTTTATCCTCTCTTTGCACCAGCTGAGAGGGGAATCTCTGTGATCCCAAACAGATGAAGATTGCCAGGATTGCAGATGTGATCAAAGCCCATTCCATCAGCAGGAAGGCAAAGGTGCAGCATCAGCACGAGCTGCTTGCCCTGGGTCATTTGACCAAGAGTTCAGAGCAGTGATGGTCATTTCTGTGTTCCTGAGGGCTCCCTGAGCTGTAGCTTCCAATTAACTCTTATATTTTGCTTTGCTTTGGAAGTGTCTCTCCTGGAGACTTAGAACCTCAGCACACATAGAAACAGCAGAGAGTTGCTGAGTAAAGGCTCTGTCCAGACAAGATATAAAGTCCAAATTATTAAGGACAAGCTCTGAAAACGTGACCAAAAACGTA
This sequence comes from Florisuga fusca, assembly GCA_038090715.1. Lineage (NCBI taxonomy): Eukaryota > Metazoa > Chordata > Aves > Apodiformes > Trochilidae > Florisuga > Florisuga fusca. The sequence goes on from JAAWXA010000033.1 coordinate 9,026,651, forward strand.
AGTTAGAGGCTTTGAGAAAGATTTCTTTGCTCTGAGGGAAACTGCTGAACTGGGCTGGCAGGAGAGCAAGAAATGGAATGGTGGCAAGGTCACAACTGTGACATTTGCTCCTGATCTGCCTGTCATCAGGTTTCTGGGAGAGAGCACAAGAGTGAATGGGTGACTCAGCTCTTTCCATTTCCACTGCCTATGCCAGGAGTAGGATGGGAATACCCCACCAATGGAACAGGAACCACCTCCTGGGCAGAATTTTTTCCCCCCCTAAAACAGAGGTGTTTTCTTGGGAAGATTTACTTTTTGCAGGTGCAAACTGCATCCCTAATTCCAGCACAGCTTTCAGGATGATCCAGGTATCCCTGAGCTCCCATCCTTCAAAGAAAACTTTTTCACAACATCTTCTACTATAAAAGTAAAACACCAAGTTTTTTTCTCTCTGGGAATTGAGGAACTGTGATAACCTCAGGCTGGAGTAAGGGTGAGTCTGAATATCAGGCTGTAACAACCAGTGCTGCTTTGACTTTTTGGCAATTTAGAAAAAGTGGGAAAACAATCAAACTTTGTTTTGTGTGTCTCCTCCTCCCCAACTGGAATACATCTGCTTGGCTTTGAACAAAGCACCCAGGTTTGAGTCCAAGCTTTAATATGTGTTCTGGTTTTAAGTGAAGATCTGAACCAAACAGATTTGATATGGGCAACATAGCATCTCTATTTGCTGGCTGAATCTATAGAAATATCAATCTATAGCTTGTTTCTAACAACTTTCTCTATCAAAGTAACTTTGAATGTGCATCTTCTCCTAAATGATCAGGCTGGTAGGTTCCATACACATTTTCAAAGCACTTCTTGAAAACATCTTTGAACCTGTGTTTTCCGGTTGGAAAAGCTCTGGGAGAAAATGTCACCTACATCCAGTAATAATTCAAAGAAATAAAAAGCTAGACCAAAAAAAAAAAAAGATCTGATGGGTGGGTGTGCTGCATCTAATCATCTCCACACACAGGATGTACTGGGAATGTTTTCATAGCTGGAGAGAGGGAAGGCTGCTTCTAGGAAATCATCTCCTCAAGGCACAGACTATGCAAAACACCCCAGACTTAGAGGTTTTCTGACATGGACTACCCTGACTTGAAAGTTGAGTAAGAAAGAAAAATTGTGCTTTAGTGGACCAGCAAGATCTTATGGGACATCCAAGGTTTCCACAGCAAGAGAGGGAAACACCACATCCCCAGCTCACAGCAAAAGAGGTGAAGGAGCAGGAAGAGATGATGTCTTTAGAAAAATATCCCCAAGCCTGGATCCTTTCCAGCACATTGCTCGGTATGAAGGAATGTATTAAACAGCTTTTTGAAAATGTATGTTGAAACACACAGCTCTGTCTGTCCTGTGTCATCAGCTTTGGGATATACCCCATGGCCAGCAGCCCACATGGTGACACAGCCCTGCTGGGATCTGAACACCCACAGCCTCCTGCCTGCCCTGTCCTGGCTTGGGACAGACATGTTTTGTCCCAAAAGGTCTGTCCCTGGTGAAGTTCAAAGGCACAGACAGTGATAATCCTTAGTCAGGTATTCAGCTCAGCACAGATGGGAATTGCTTTCTGCCTGAGCTCATGTGGAGGAAAGCCTGCAGAGAATAATTTTTTCCCTAAACTTGCTTCAATAGGGAATAAATAACATAGTTCCCCTACAACAGCAGATGAGATGTGAGCTAAAAATCTGAAGTTCAGGAGGAGCAAACCCTGAAGGCACACAGCACAGGGGAGCAGAGGTTCAGCTCCAGCAGCCCCAGGAGCCTCAGGATCCCTGGAGGTGCTGAGTGGCAGCACTCAGTGATGCTGCAAACTGCTTTTCCCCTCCTCAGTGCACACCAGGATGATCCTGCAGGTGGGTGCACTGCTCAGGGGTTGAACATGGTAAATAACAACCCCTTTCTCCTTCGTGGCCTCTGCTTCATTGCTTCCAGGTACTCGTGGGGTCAGCTCAGGCCAAGCAGGTGATGCTGGTTAATAACTGGCACAGACAGAGCAATGTCCTGGTGGGGATGTGTCCCGTGTCAGGGACCTGCTCACCTTATTGTGCTCCAGGAAATCTCAGCATGCAGTTATCCTGCTCTCTTCCCTCCAGGCTTTGTTTTCCACTTTGTGCTGAGGTCCCCTGGGGAGGTGGGGATGTCCAGACCCAACAGAACAACAGGTCTGGGGAGCCTCTCCCCCAGTTATCCGTGGCACAGAGGCTGGTGGGATGGATGGATCCACTCTGGGGAGAACCAGGCTTTCACCCCAAATCTTGGGGCAAACTTGAACCCTGGGCTCTGGCTTCCTGTTATTTAAAACCAGCCCCATGGTGGGATTCCACTGATAAAGTCAAAGTGATGCCCTTCCTGTCAGAAAGATAAAAATCCCTTCTGGACTTGCAGCTTCTTAAGTTTTCTGGGGCTGTCTCAGAGCTTAAACCATTCCAAGCACCTGGAATTCCAGTGTGCCTTTAGGAGTTATTTTGCTGTTGCTTCACCACAGAAATAAATCCCTTTGTCCTGTTAGATAAAAATGTGCAATAAAAGCTGATCCTTAATACAAACTCTATGCCAGGTCATCTCTTCAAGCAAACAAATAAAAACAGTTTAGAAAAAAAAAATAATAGTTTTCTAAGGATACAAATGAACATTGAGCTTTTCAGGTTGCAATTAGGGTCCCACCAGGGCCTGGTCTTCAAGCAGGGTTTGCAGTTGAGGTGTCCAAGCCAGTGGGAGCTGAGTTGGATTTCCAGGTCCCCAGAACTGGATTAAGGGTCAGATTTCCCAACTTGGATCAATCCAGACCTGGTGCCCAGACCACAGTGCTGGGAATGCATTAGAGAGTCTGCAGGAGCTTTTTGGCTGAAGCATGTAGAGGTCAAAGGTTGAGACATAAAAGCTGCCAGGAATTTTCCATCAGGAATGTCTTCTTTTATTTCTCATTTACTCTTTTTTATTTCTCATCCCAAACTAGAAATCTTGGCAAAAAATGTTGCCCTGAATCTTTGCTTTTCTTCTGTCACCCTGGTGGTTTTTTTGGTTGGTTGGTTGGTTGGTTTTTTGCTTTATCCCTGGAACAGATGATTCTTCCCATCAAGAGAGAAGCAATGGAAAAATTATGGTGAACGGAGATGAAGGAAACTGGTTTTTCCTGGTTTTTCTCCTCGCTGACATGTTGGATCTGTAGCAGTGATTGAAGAGAAGTGGCAATTTCCAAGGAACCTCTGGTACTTCGTGTCTAACTTTCCAAGGAATTTGGGTGCCCAATTCCCTCCAGATTCCTGAGAAGAGCACAGTCAAGGTGCCCATGGAAGAGGCAGTAGCCTTGAGCCTTCACAGCTCCTCTTTCCTTTCATGTCAGCAGCAGACCTGCTCAAGGGTTAACAGCATCTTTAACTTCTATCAGCTGGCTTGCAGCTCAATTTTACATTTCATCTCTATTCACAGAGCTCCTATTGATGTCAATATCCTGTTCGGGTGTTGGGGTTTTTTTTCCCCCTTTTGATGTTTGATTTTCTCCTGCTGGCTGCGTCCGTGTACACAGAGGCTGATCAGAGGAAATGACATTTATTTTAACAGGGGAGGAGAAGAACTGGGGTGTTTTGTCTTGCTCAACATCCCCAGCTTTGTGAGAGGAGGAAGCTGTCACAAGATCTCCTGCACTTCACATGTGGAACGTACAGTCACTTGGCTGACAGGGATGGAGCTGTGAGTGGCAGGGGATGAAACCTCCCTGGAGCCCTGAAAAGGGGCAGTGAAGTGGTGCTGGGATGCAGGACACATTCCCATCCTGAGGCAATATCCAGGGATTGAACACACTGTTACCAGCTGTCCTGGCAGCAAACCTTCCAGGCTGGGGGATGATTGCTGCAGACTGCCACGTTTCTTGGGAGGGTTTTGGAGGCTGAACTCCTCCTCCCCTAACACTGGGATGGTCACTCCAGGTTCAGGCTGAGATCCACAACTCCTTCCAGTCCAAATTGTGTTTTGAGAAGCTGAATTTATGTGGTCTTTCTACAGACCAGTCCTGATAAAGCTGATGCCTTTTTCCTGGGGCACAGGCACAACAAAATGCCACGAGGATCTGTCACAGGTTCAGTATTGGTGTTGGCATCGCCTCACGGCACGAGATGTATCCAGGCAGAAAAAAGTGGCCATGAAAAGCTTCCCTAATTTTATCATATTTCTTGGCACAAATCTCGCCAGCTTCAGAGTTTGGAATTCAAAATTTGGGTCCCAGATTCCTCTGGCAGTGACTTCTTTGACTTAAGATGGGCTGACACAGCTGGGGAAGGAAGGCGTGGATTGAAGTCTGAGACAATTTGGCCCCTGCTCAGAGGCCACAGGTTCTGCCCATTTCTTTGCAAATAACTTCCTCTGCAAGGTTTTCCTGCTGAAACTTATTTCCTCTGGCTGGGGGGGGGAAGGAGGGTGAGTGTCTGAGAGGAGAGAAGTGAGACAGGTTTGGGGAGCACCAGGCATCCACCCTAACACAGGACAAGTCAAGAGCTTGTGGAACCAAGGGCTGTCTGCTTTACCCCTCTTAAAGGAGGCTCAGACAACCTTCCCAGGGGCAGCTAAGCTAGTAATAATTTAACAATGTGCAACTGCTCTGTTTATGGTAAAAATGGTGACCACAGGGTGTGTGATGGTTTTCCGTGTGCTGAACCTCACGAGGAAAAAATGCAGAACCAAGGAAGAGCAACCCAAGGCTGCAGTTTTCTCAGTCCCCAAATCGTTTTCTCCAGGAGCAGGAATGCTGCTGATGTGGCTTTCCCTGCACAGGAGCTGCAGGGACACTGCTCAGGAGCTGGAGTGGTGGCACTGAGCAGCCTCCATCTCTGAGGCCTTTCCCCAGACACTGCTCCTCCTGGAGACAGGAGCAGGGGATTTAATCACTGAGCCTGTGATTTAATCCAGGGATTTAATCACTGCTGATCCAGTAGCAAACTGGAGGATTCATCTGCAGTCTTCTTCAGCCTGTCAGAGTTTGTTGTCGTGATTTACCAGTGCAATAATTCACTTGAAAACCTCTTCCTTGCTAAAATCTCATGCTACAGTCAATAAGTCAGAGTGTCACAAGGCTCTGGGGTTCCCCAGGGTGAGACAGGGCATATAAATAATCATCAGATCACTACGAGACCAGGTACTTTTCTTTCTTGATCAGCAAAGAACACAGTGTCTTTCTGCACACAGCTGACATGAAGGAAAAATATTCATTTTGTTATTCTTAATACTAATAATAGAAATTAATAATATTATAAACTGCTATGCAAATCTGCCAGCCATCAGGAAAGCATTTTACCAGCCTCTTTCCATATTACGAGGTTTAATTAATGTGATATATGGACAAACATGTATTTTATTTCCAGAATGGGAGCTGTAATTTCCTGAGGCTTGGAAACCCAGATGTTTTTGAGTTTAGAATATATAAGGATTTGTTTTTAAAGAGTATTTCAGTAAAGGTTGGAGGGGGAGTCTTTTTTTATTTAGTTGAAAGTTTAATTTGTGTGCTTTCAGACAAAGTTCAGAGCTTCTGTTCAGATGCTTGCTGGGAGCAGGGATAGTGAAGGGCTGAAATATGCAGACAGCCACAGGACAATAGCTGTGGGAAGCCTTGCCTGCCTTTGAAATGAGCTCTTATCCAAGGAACTGGGATGGTCCCAGGCTGGAAGAAGCCTGGGGTGCTGACAGGCACTGGGAGCAGGGTCTATGGCCCTGGAAAGTGAGACCCAGCTCCCAAAATAAACCTGGCTGCCCAGCCACCATCCTGGTGTGGCACTGGGAGGGGTCCTGCACTGGGTTTGAATGATACCCTTGAGATGACACAGTTAAAGAGTTCCTGGGGTTAGTCATCCACAGGCATAACAAGGACCCATTTCATCTTTTCCCTTGGGTTTTTCTGCCCTGCAAGGGCTGGAATAGTGACTCCCATCTGAAGCACACGAAACCCATCTGAATGGACCCACAGATGGAGAAACCATTAAGGAGCTGACAATATCTGGAGCTCAAAGACCAGCAGACACTGAGTCATTTCAAAGTTCTTGCAGTCTGGATGCTAACCACTCTTCTGTATCTCTAACCCTTTTTCCCACCCACTTCTTGCAAGCTTGTGTTTCCCTTTTCAAGTCCCAGCACCTCCACAGGACAGAAGCATTATTCCAGATGTGCAATGCCATCCCCTTCCTAATGCTGTTACACATCCAGAGGATGAAGCATTTCTTCTAAAGAAAGAGCCATCAAGCCCAACAGAACAGAGGATTTTAAAAGGCACAGAAGTTCTCATTTTTCTTACCCTGTCATCTGTTTAATGCTGCTGGTCATGGGAGATATTGCAAATTGGTTCTTCTGCCAGGACCAAAAAACTCTTCTGATTTACTCCTTTGAGCCCTTTTAGGAGTTAATTTAAACTCAATTACATCTCGGTTAGTGTCTCCTTTCCTTTTCCTTTGCTGAGTTCACCAGATCAGAGGGTGATCATTTGGAAAGCAGTGCTGGGCAGCCTGTCCTGCCCCCCCAGCTCCCTGCCTCACAGAATCAGGTTCTTGTGGAGGACAAATAGATCTTGGCAGAAGTAATTTTGTCCTCAAACACTCCAGAGCCTGGTTTCTGTTGACCTCTGCAAACTACACCCCAATGTCATTTTGTGCTCTTAGTAGGGAATCTCAGCTCCTCTTTCCCAGCAAAATTAACCCTGGCTCCTGACTGTGGCTGCAATCAGAGGCCAATAATTGTAGAGTTCTCCAGTCAAGTTGGATCTGATGGTGGTGGGTTCCTGCTTGCCTTCAGCCTTTGTCCCCAGCCACCTGGCTGGGTGGTGCAAATGCTAAAATCTCTCTGTTGGTGGATGGAAACTACAGACTCAGCTTTTGGGTTAAATAAGAGGGTTATTGGGTGAACTTGATTTCCAAAGCAGGCTGAGTGCCAGCAATAATTGTACACGTGGACCCAATGCCTCCACTAATCCAGGGCTACCTGGAGCATGGCTGATTGGGATCCTTTCCTCCAGGCAGAGTAAATTACTCCTAGTTTGAGGGTTTTTGCACTGCTGGAGAACAGTGTCCTGCCAGCAGCAGCTTCACGGCCCCACAGCAAACTTACTGTAACCTGAGGATGCTGCCAGCATGGCTGGGATGGGAACAAGCTGATTTCCCAATGGAAAGACTCAGTTGCCACACAGAGTCCCCTGGGACAGACATTCCTGCACAACAGCCTTGCCCTTCAGAGGGTTTGGTGGATGCTGGGTAAAGAAAACTCTGCAGGCTGTTGGCACTCTTGGGCTCAGGACTGGGAATTTTAAGCTTCACCAGTGGGCTGAGAGCTGGGGGGGGTCTCCTCAACAACCCCAAGCCTTCAGCCATCATGAGAGGGCTCAAAATATCCCTTCCAATAGCAGTTTTGCTCCATGTCCCTCCACCTCAAATTTCAGCCATTAAGCGTCTCATTTGCTCTGGGATAATTAAGGACAAGAAATTCCTATTTTTACAGAAAGGGAAGGAGCTATTCTTCCACAGTTGTTGGAAAACATCCTTAGGCTGCTGATGAAATTGAAGGCTGACCATGAGAACTATTCTACCAACATCAGAATCAAGCAGCTCAGATTCTGGCCATGATGTAAATCCCTCCATACCTAAGTCCTCTAAACTAGGGCCTAAAAATACAGAAGGCAGTCTAGACATATTTTAATCAAGAGCTCATTCTTCTTCTGCCTGTTATTTAGTGTGTAAGCACCATGCCTGAAATCATCTTCCAAACACAGAGACTTTACAAAATTGCAGGGAGGAGGCACCAATGTATCATTATCCTCCTCAAAAGAGCTTGGTTAAAAATATTCCACGTATCCATATGCAGAGGGGCAGCAGCTTTCAGCTCCAGCCACCAGCTCAAAGGGATCTTCATTAGGGACAAGCTGCCAGCTGGGGTCCTCTGGGTTCCCATCTCCCTTTTCTGTACCCTGGACAAATTGTGCACCAGGAAAAGATTCCCAGGTGAGATTTGGGCTCCCATCTCCTGGTCAGGGAAAGCAAGGTAACTCCTCAGAAATCCTCCTGGTGATGGGGAAGTGGTGGGACAGCCAACGTGAAGCAGGTGCTGGTCCATGGCACTGCAGAGGGGGGATGGATGAGCAGCCATCAAGCATCTGCTAGGTGGGAGACAGTCCTGCTCCCAGGTGGGGTTTTGGTGGCTCTTGGGTGAGCGCCCCTGGCCTGAAATTGTTTTCTGCTCTCTCAAAGTGTCAAAGGGAAACAGGATGGTAAACAGCTCTATTTCTGCTTCTATTTCAGGCCAACGTCAGCTTGCTTCTGCTTATGTTCAGTTCTGGAACCTCAGACCATGAGCTAATTTGGCTTCTAGGAGCAGAGGCAGAGGCCAAATAGAAAGGGGAAAATTAAAAAAAAAAAAAAAGAGCAAATAAACTTCCCCTTTTCCAGAGCAAAGAGCTGTGATGGCACCAGCCACTCTTTCCATCCAGTCCCTTAGCAACACAATCCTGCTTTTTCTGGGATCACTCCCTGCTCTGGATTTTGCACGTGGCTGGTGAGGGATTGGAGCAAGTGCTCGTGGCTCACCACAGGCAGGACTGTTTTCATGTGGTCTTCATCCCCTCTGAAGGATACAAAGCTCTGGAATGAGGATGTTCCAGCTTCATGAGCCATGACTTCTCCTTCCTCCAGAGGAACCTTGCATTGCAGTGAGGCAGGAGCACTGGTAAGAAGTTCTCTTGTCACCTCTTCCAGGATGTGTTTAAAGGAGTCATAAAAGTCCATCTCCAGCTCTTCCTTCAGCAGCTTTTCAACCCAGCATCCCCCACCTCATGTCTACAATCTTTTGCCAAGTGGATGGCAGAAGCTCCTTGAAAAATGTTTGCTGGAATAGGAGAGCCCAGCAAGAAAGGGTTTTGTTTGTCAGAGTGTTTCATGGGATTATTTTACAAGCACTAGATGAACCTAAAGCATTTTGATGGACACAATAAAAAAGCATTTTCCTCTTTTAGTACCATTCCCAGTCCCAGCTTTTCATTGTGAATGGGGATGGGGGATTCCCCCAAGGCAGGAAAACTGACTCCTTCTGTTCCTTTTCCCAAAACCTGCTCAGCACTTTAACAGAAGCCAGATTTTCCAATAAAAAAATAAAAACCTGCAAAAGGATGGCTGAAAGACATACATAAATATATATATAGATGAATTGATAAGAGAATTATCTGGCCTCAATGCAGGTTATTAGAATGCAATAACTCTCCAAATTTTGAGCACACCTGATGCTTCCTTCTCTCCAAGTTGTGCCCTGGGACAACTGTGTTGAAAACCAGGGCTGAGAAAAAATACCCAGTGATTACAGAGGTCCCAGGATGCCAGGAGATGCTCTCAGGGAATCCCTGGATCTGCACCGAGCCCCAGCAGCTTCAGCTCCCCTCCTGCTGGTCTGCCAGATGGACAGAATGGAAAATCAATGAAGGATTGGGAGAGAAAAAAAAAAAGCAGATGTTCCAGAACTGATCCCTTCTGAAAACAAAGGCCACCAGAGGCATTTTTTTTGTACACGGTTCACCCAGACTCATGTTTTACACTCTTCCCATGGGGAGCATGCAGCAGAATGTCATGGATTTCTGTCACCAAAACAGCTGCTGGGGACAGAACCTTTCTCTTGCTTGCAAGAAACAGCTCAGATCCCCCCATCTCCCCAGAGGTGTTCAGCCTCTTGCCCAGAGGGGCTGCATTAACAAACAGCCAAGATCTTTGCCAATGCTCCTCAGTTCTGCAAATTCAAGAACTGTCAATTCCCAGGGCTGGGAAAATATCAGGGGCTTGTGGGTTTAAGGTGGCCCTTTGTTGTAGGATCACTGGAGAGCTGATGGCCATCCACCAACTCCCAGTGTTGCAACATGATCCTTTTTTTATTTTTTTTTTTATTTTTTTTTGCCAGGATGATTTAAGAAAGAAGAAAGTCTTTTAGCAAAGACATTTCAACAATTCTTTTAATGGGTGTACAAACAGGAACAAAATCAAACAGCAATTAGCTGTAATTATACTTTAGCCTAAAAAATCCCACACATGTGAAACTATTACCATAGCAATTACTGAGGATTTCTGTGGGTATTTGGCTGGCATAATTATACCAAGTGTGCCTTCAGGAGAGAGCAAATTCCTTCCCTTCCTGGTTGCTGGGTTTTCCTTCTCCCTTCAGACCTGCCATGTTCAGCAAGGGCTTTGGCAGTGTCTGGAGCTAAACAGCCAGAGTGGTGACAGCAACAAGACTGAAATGCTGCTGCTGGAATGCTGAAATGTTGGAAAAACCAAGAGGAAAAGAATGGAATGGAATGGAATGGAATGGAATGGGATAGGATAGGATAGGATAGGATAGGATAGGATAGGATAGGATAGGATAGGAGTGGAGTGGAGTGGAGTGGAGTGGAGTGGAGTGGAGTGGAGTGGAGTGGAATAGAATGGAATAATTGTAAATAGAGAAAAAAAAGGCATTTGCAAGCCCCTGTGTGGGCTCTTGAGAGGCTGATAACCAAGGGCTTGAGGAGGCAGCTGGCTGCAGGTGTCCAGGCACGAGCTGGGATCTTCATGTCCCATTTTGTGTCTGCATGTGATGCCCCTGGGGCTGGGGGATCCAAAGGACTTCTCATTTTTCCTGGGAATGCCCCACAGTGCTGGACAGCAAGGACAAGACGAGACGTTCAAGCTGTTGTGCCAGAATTGAGGCTTTGCACCAGCCCTTGTGAAGGCAACAGCAGCAGCAAGGGCAGTGACAGTGTAAGTGACAAGGCCACTTGTCCCCATGGCAATGTGTTCTCCAGTCAGGTCAGAGCCTGGGCCTGGGCTCCTTCTCCCTCCAAAGGCAGCAGACCAGCCAGGCAGACTGATTTCTGTTCTATTTCTCTTCCCTCCAGCACCACTGCTTAATCTTGACTTATGGAGGAAACATATGGAATGTATTGAGAGAATATTGCTGCACTCTGTGCTGCTCCTCTCTCCTCCTCCTCCTCCTCAGAGCAGGGACCAGAAACACTAAACAGCTGGGATTCTTTAGCACAGGGTGAGCTCTCACCCAGGGATCACTGCTTAGTCTGGGTACCACAGAGGGATGAGGATCATCCCACTGCCCAAAACCCGTGATCTGTTTTCCCAAGGCTGATGGAGGCAGCACTGCAGTCACCTCTGAACCTTCCCAAGGCATTCAGCTCTGAGGTCTGGCCAAGCCAAAGCCACAGGTCCTGCCATCCCAGGACTGATGCAGAAGAAAGCACTGGAGATAAAATCCCTTCTCCTCAGCCCTTCCCCCTGAGCCCCTGCACTGCCCTCTCCCAGCGAGGCACCAAGGTGCAGAGCTCAGCAGAATCCCCCTCTTAACCCCAAAGATTTATGACTTCAGCAGAAAGTCTCCCATTTCTTGAGTTCACCCAACAGATCTTATGTCAACATTCTTTCTAAAGTGCCTGCAGTGTTTATTCAGTCCAGCCACTGGTTTATTCCAGTTAAATATCTGTTTCAATTTCAGGCAAGTTCATTGCAGGTTCCTATTTCCCCTCTGTGGAGCTTTAGGATAAAAAAACCTACTTGACAGCCGGGTAAATGACACCAATAAAGAACTCGAGTTGGCCTCTGAAACAGCTGAGAGATATGGAGCAGAAAACTCTGAGCTCAACATGCTCCTGTGTTGTGTATTTGCTGGTACTCCCCTGGAGTGGACTCTGCTCTGGTTTCCTATGGCTTGACCCAACTGCCAGCCTGGGTATGCGGAGAAAAAAATCCTGTTCTTAATGGGATTGCTGCTGGGAAAAGGGGCTCATTCGCTCCCAAGAGCTCAGCAGGAGCTCCCAAGCCCCCTGGGAATTGGAAAATTTATCTGTGCTGCTTCCCAAAAGGAGGAAGAATAAACTGCCAAAGCTTGAAACCCCAGGTTCTTTCATGGGACCCAGAAGGTTCCTTTGTATTTGATTGCTTCTCCTGCACAGACATTTCTGGATATTTTTCTGGCTTTTAAGTTAAGGAAGAAAAAGACACCAAATCCAGTGTCCTGGGAGGGTTTAAATTGGCAGAGCCCTTCAGCTGGGGCCTTTGTGGTGCTGCCTGAGATTCCTCCTGAGAGGCAAAACCCTGTGGTCCATGTGCAGTAAACGGATGGTAAAATAACCCCAGCCCCTCCTAAGGACTTGGGGGAAGGTTTGGTTTCCTTCTTGTGAGCTTCCACGAGGCCATTTATAAGTGAGTTTGGTGGGTGTGGATATGTGTCCACCTGGGAGCTGAGCCAATGGAACTCAGTGGGATTCCTTTGAAAGTCCTTTCCTGTCCCCTGAGCAGGCCTGGACTCAGCTTGCACTGAGAATATTCATGGAGAAGGATTTACTTGAAGGAATTTTTTGCAGGAGGAGAATTGCAGAGTGTGTTGATAGCAAACCATCACCAACCTCATCAATAAGAGGAGTTGCAGTGGCAGGGGGGAATTACATGAAGAGTGCATCAGAAGCACAGGTCACCCAAAAGCCAAAACCCGAGGATGAAAGCTTTTTAACTCCAAGAAATTGCTTGCAGGCTCTCAGTCTTCTCAGATATTTTGCTCACAACTGCTCCTCCTGGGTGAGCTGCTTGCAGCAAGAGGTGATGTGGCAGGAGGGAGCAGAGGCAGTGCAACCCCTGGGGTGCTGGCATTTTTTTCCGTGTGGAGGGAAATATTTAGAGCTCTGCAGGTCCTCTCAGAGTGGGAGCAGTCAGGGGAGTGCTTGTACCAGTGCTGAGCATGGTGGGGACAGGGCCCTCCTCCTGCACTTGGGCTGCTGCAGCTCCTCAGGCTCTTTGGTTGCTCTCCTGGCCTCCCCTTTGCATCAGCTGTGCCAAACGTTGAGTGGAACCATCTGATCAAAGCTGGAAGTGTATCAAAGATGTGATTTGAACACAATAATTTAGTCCTCATCTGCAGTCCAGAATCACCATCTGCTCCCCATGTCCTGCCTTGGTTCTGCACTGCTCGGGGAGGACCAGGCTCAGCATCCCCAGCATCAGCTTTTGCTGCAGCTGTAACATGAACCCAGAAACCTGACTCTCTTCTCAGCTGGGTGTAAATCTCTGGGTTTCTATTGATGGGAGGAGAGGAGAAGTGAACCCACAAGGTGTTGCCATAGCTCATAGAAATATCAGAAAGGGATCAGGGCCCTGGGAGGATTGGTTTGTGGAGAAGAATTCGAGCCTGAATGTAGATGTTGGGTAGAAGTGGTAAGAGAAGGGGCCAGTATAGCAGCCTGGAAGCATTTCAAGGATATGAGCACAGAAGTCTGAGATGGAAAATGTGGGATGGTACAAGGGGGTGTGATTAGGAGCAAAGGAATGATACAGAAGAGGAAAGAATATTCTGAGGTGAGCGAGATCAGGCCCCGTTTCACATTGTTGCCACAAGGAATTGGACAATATGGATTTTTAATATAACTAGTTGCTTAATCTATTTTGTCAAAATGCCATTAAACACAATCTTTTTTTGCCAGCTGGGTTTGGGAGTTTCAGAACAACCACAAAGAGCATCTCGTTGTCAGGGTAAGTGGGTGCCTTGTACAGCATCAGGCAATGCACAGCCCTGGGAGCTTACGGGTCCCCCTCTCAGTAAAAGCAAATGCAGATATGAAACCAGAGGATACACAAAACTTACTGTTTTTTTCCACAAGAAATTGGTAAGACAGGATCCATACTCAAAAAGGTTTTAGTTTTACATGTGTGACTCTGGGATCTCACCTATTTTTCATCTTTAACTGCCCAAATCTCTGTTGGCATCTAAAAAGAACTGAGAAAGGCAATATTTTGTCTTAGCTGAGAGTTATTCCTTTAAAAAAACCCCTCTGCATAGTCTTACATCATGCCCTGGGAAGCTGTTACTAATGAGGGACAGATGAATCAAGGCAGATAAAATTAAAATCCTGTTTCAACTTTTGCCCCAGTTTCCCAGTGACTCCTTTCCTGCCCTTTGCAGGAGCCTCCTTGGAGCCCTTGCCTTGCTCTTCCCATGGCTGAGGTTGTGTTTTGGTGGCTCTGCTTTCTTCAGCAACAGAGGCACTGGGATGTTTTCTGTCCTGCTTACACGAAAGCAAAAAGAAGAGCTGTGCCCACTTCTTAGCAAGGAAACCTCCAGGGGACAGGGATATCACCCAAAGCTTTGCTTTGCTGCCAAAAAAAAAATAAAAAAAAAAATGGAATTTACATTAATCAAAAACCTCTTAAGAGATTTCCAACCTGGTTTTACAGACTCAAGGAGCTTTGCAGGCAGAGGAGTCCCACTGGCTGGGTCTCTGCTGGCACCTCTGGCTTAGCAGAGGAGTCAGAGCACTGAGGGCAAAAGGCAGCACTGAGCTAACCCCCCAGGATCTCCTGCTGGTGGATTACCCCCCAGAGCACCCTGCTCCATGGCTTCATCAAATCCATTCCCCTGGGGTCTGAGGAGAGTGTGTCTGCAGAGTGATGGCCAAGGGAAAACTTGGCATGTCACCAGAAGTACATTTACTGCTGATTTATAATCAGGCTTGTGAGTGGAAAATCAGGTTTGGGATGCTGGGATAGACACCAGCACCTTTTCCCTTTGCCAAGCAGAACCCCAAAGCTTTCCAAAATTCATTTCTCACTGTGCTCCCCATCTCCTTGGGAACAGCTCTGCAGCAAGCAGAGGGTAACGCTGTATTCCAGACTTTCCCCACCCACTGCTAAATCCAAGGACAACTTTTCCAGACAATTCCCTGACCAGGATTTGCTCTACCATCAATAAAACACCACCAGCAATCTTACCTTTTGGACAAAGGGTTGAGGAGTCCTCATAAACAAGGAGTGTAGCTGATAGTCCCGTGGCAAACCAGTGCTGGAGTCAGGCTTCAGGTTTTACAAGCCAGTTTCCATCACGTTCATTTTCTAACAGGGAAAACTTGATGTTTTTCCCAGAAAAACATACGCAAATCTCATTTCTCTCTTTCTTGCTATTTCTGCTGTGTCATCCTTCTCAGTGTTCACAGTTCTAGGACAGAAAGATAAAGAGAAAGATTTGGAGGAAACATACATGATTTCCCTGCCCATGGGGCTATGTGTGGAATTAAATCATCTTTGGGGTCCTTTCCAACTCAAACCATTTTAGGATTCTTCAGCCCCTCAACCTATTTCTGCTATAGATCCCACAGAGCCCACCCCACAACACCCCAATTTTCCATCCTGGGTGCATCAGTGCAGGCAAGAAGCCAAGCAGGGCAGTGGGGTGATGCAGATGAACCCCCCTGAGCTCTCCCACGGGCTGACACAACCTTGCCCAGGGCTGCTAAAGACAAAAATCAACAGCCTTCAAACTTATTTTGGAAGCTGCCACACAAATATGTAAAGAACAAACCCAAAGGGGCCTCTGGGTTCATCCTCAAAGCATTTGCATCTCGGTCACCACAAGCACAAGGGAAGGAGGTTCTGCTGGAGATGTGCAGGAAAGGGGCCAGGGTTTTTTTTAGGCATTTTTCTACTTCCCATCTTGCTTGCAACGTGTGCTGTTTGGGTTCTGACTTGAGGTGCTGGAGCTCTCCTTCCCCTCCAAATGGGCTGGATTTTGTAGGGAAAGCAAGAAGGCTTCCAGCCACCACTAGCTCATGCCAAGTCTCCAAACAAATCCATTGGAAGGTTCCTGGTCTGGTAGTGATTAATCCAAGATAGGGAGTGGGGTGGAGAGGGAGAGAAAACAGCAAAAAATCACATTAAGAAAACCTTTCTTGTAGGAATATTGTGCTGGGATTATTCAGGGGTTTATTGTATGGACTCACCAGAGTCTTCACTGCATGTTCATCTCCAATTTATCTGCAGTGAACAACATGCCTTTCAATGAGGCAAGAAGAAAGTGAAGCTTGTTTCAAAGCTGTCACCAACATTTTCAGCCTTGTGCACAGCCTCCAAGCCCAGCAGCAAAACCCCACTCCCCAGGCATGGTGCCACAGCCAGGAGGGGATGGGCAGGAGGACAGCATCCCCAGCAACCCAGGGATTAGAGCATTTTCCTAGGGCAATGTCCAGCAAGCAGAAGAATTCTGGCTCTGAATGACATTGATTAGTGTTTGCAAAACAGCCTCTACATAACAGCTTTGCTTCCTTATTTGTGAGACAAGTGGAAGAGCACAAGGAGCATGTGGGAATGTGGCCACGGCACCAGCACTTGATTCCTTCTGCTTTTTTGCACAAAGAGCCTCCCAGAAAAAGGAGTTGAGTGAGCTGGGATCTGATTCCTGCCATGGCAATTAACAGCTTTTTCCACAGCTCTAGGGAAGCTCCATCTCCAGCAGAGGCTCAGCCATAGCTCCTTACCTGCTCCTTACCTGCTCCTTCCCCTCTCACCAGCTCCAGGGACATGGGAATCAATTCCCAAGTGCTGCTGAAGCCCTCAGAGGGAATGGTTCAGCCCTGGGGCAGTGTGCTGCAGCTCCAGGGCTCTTGCAGGCTCCTGTCTCAGATGCTACCAACATTTCCATCCAGCCCTCCAAGCTCTGCTCCCTCTTTAGGGGTCTGAGAAGAGCTCCAACCATGGTGCAGAGCCAGGGGACTCTGAAAGAAATGAATAAACCAGTTTGGAGAGAAAGTTTTCATCACTGGTGTGGTTACCAGTGCCCTGACAACAGCTGCTGCTGGGATACCAGAGTCACTGGGCACCAGCTCTTGGTGCTGATGTTCCTGCACCACCCAAGGGCAATGAAGGTGTAAGAGGAAGGCTCTGGGCAGCTCACCCATTTATTCAGGATGAGTAAACCCCTTCTGGCAAACAGAGCCCCCTCATCTCCCTCTCCCATGGTGTAACTACTCCACTGGCCTCAGCTCTTTGCTATACCCAGCAATTTTTCCTACCAATTACCCCCCAGTTCCAGTCCATCTCCCTCTGGAATAACAGGCAGGCCATTAATGTCAAATTCCAGTCGGATGATAAGGGAATTTATTGCTGAGATGCTCACTGGAGCCGGGGTGATGAATGGGCTCAGGAGGATTTGAGGGTATTATTTCCCAGCCTTCCCCAGGCAGTTATCTCCTTTGCTCAGTGCTTTGTGTCTGGAGCTTGGAGTCTGGCTCCTCTCTGGCTTCTCAGACTGCTTGCAGGGGGTTATTTCTGGATGAGGATGTGCACGTTTCCTCCAGCCTCTATTTTCGGTCCGACTCTCCTTGTCGAGGGAAGAGCAGTGACAATTGGACCCAGGGTAGGGATGATGCTTTTGATGGGGTTTTGTTGGACTTGGCACCCCGTCAGCAGCCGGGTCTGTGACAAAAAAGGTGCAGTTGAAGGTACTTTAATCATTGCTGAAGTGCCCTGTAGTGTGTTGAAATGAACTGCTCTGCTTCTGAGCCTGGGGAGGAGATGCAGTTTGAAGATTGGCTCCCCACTGCTCTTCAGCTCCAAGATTTAGGTTGTTCAGCTTCCTTTCCTAGCACCGAGATCTGCAGCTTTATCTGAAGCTGTTTAATAGCAGAGGTGGATCAAAGACAAAAAAATTCCCAGCTGCAGCCCAATAAATTTGGGGCATGGGCTGGAGGGAAAGCAGGTGATCATCTGAGGGGTTGGGACAGTCCATGGTACAGTTCAGGCTGTTTAATGATCATCAGGAACAGAAAAATGTACATCCACCCTCCTTCACTCAGCCCAATTTAGACCAGTGGTGAGTAACAAGAACCAGAGGAGAACTGGGGAAATCCTTAAATTGATATTTCTGGTGAAGAGGAGGAAGATTCTGATCCCTTTAGAAGCCCTAGTAAGCCTGAAAACCTACCAGAAATCCCCAAAAGATCTTCAGACACAGTTTTTCTCTCCAAGCCAAAATCTTCAGTGTCCTTTCCTCATTACACATCTTCTGCTGGATCACTCTGCAGGAGCAATCTGATGGACAAAGCAGTCACCACCATCCCAGAGCAGCCCCAGCACAGACAGCAGTGTGTGCATGCCACAGAGCAATAGAAGAAAAATAAAGCTGAGGATGCAGGTTTATCATTTGCTTTTGGAAAAAAAAAGAAAAAGAAAAAGAAAAAGAAAAGAAAAAAGGAAAAAAAAAAAAAAAAAAAAAAAAAAAAAGAAAAGAAAAAAAGGAAAAAAAAAAAGACAAAAAAAAGACAAAAAAAAGACAAAAAAAAGACAAAAAAAAGACAAAAAAAAAAGACAAAAAAAAGACAAAAAAAAAAAAAAGACAAAAAAAATATTTTTTTTCAAATTTGGAACTGTATCCTGACAGTGTCCTAACAAGGAAGGGCAGGGGGCACTTCCCAGGGAATATAACCAGCTGGAAGATTAAATCCTGCCTGGTTTTCTCGTTCACAGAGGTACAATCAGGGCTAACATGCCTTTTTGTTACTATAAGCTATGTGGATTTTTGTTTTGGGGCAGTGAAAGATAATTTGTCCATGGAAAGTGCTGCCCCTTTCCCTAACTTTGGTTCAAGCCTGGTGCAGTTCTTGCCCAGTGCTCTGGCAGCTGGGCCAAAGCACAAGCTGGGGTTTGTAGAATTGCTCAAAAGTTATTTGATCTTCTGGTGGGAAGGAACAGGAATTAGGTGTAGCTTTTATTTTTAGCTATATTTTTTTCTGCTTTTTGCTTTGGCTCCTGCAAGGGGGTAGGTGAGGGACAGGTCAAGCCATGTTGAAGGAAAAGCTCCCCCAAAACTGTCTAAAGTCAAAATAGTAATAAAAAAAACACAGTTCATCTGGAAAATATTCATTTCTAGATCAGTAAAAACCCTCCTGTTCCAAACAGGGAGGCAAAGGCAAGTAGTGATGAGTGAGGAAACAGCTGAAGCTCAGGGAGCAAAGGTAAAGCAGCAAAACCTCAGCTCAGCATCCTGCCCATCAGAAACCCACCCCAGGCCCTGGGATTGGGGGTCCACCTCTGGTGGTTTCTACCTCCCCCCTGGCTCCTGAGTGATGTTCAACGAGTCAATTGATCATTTTGTGCTCATGTTTTCCCCCTATGAAGTAAAGGGGTCCTGATCTCCTCTGGCTCTGCTCTACATCAAGGCTGGTGGGAGGAGCAGAGCTCTGCCAGGCTCAGCAGAATCCCTGCTGAAACATGGGATGCTGATGCTGAGAGATCTTCAGTCTGATCCAGGAGGGCCTCATCTATAATATCTCACAGAGGAAAGAAAAAAAAATAAAGTCCAAGGTGTTTGGAAGCAAGAGCCCTTGCTATATTTTTATGGAAGCACAGTTTATACTCCATTTAAAATGGAGCAGAGGGCAAATGTTTGATCTGTGTTCAGCTTCTCCCCACTTTCTTCTGGAGACAGTCACATTGGAGGATCTGAAGCCTGGATCTAATATATAGCACAGTATTAATAGATGTTGGAAAGGGTTGCTACAAGCTATTACTGAGGCAAAGTAAAAGAAATCAGATGTTTATACACAATTATGCTATTGAACAGATCTGTGGCCAGGAGGGAGCAGAGACAGCAAAAGGGAAAAGTGCCTCTTTGCATTTGGGGATGGAGTGGAGATGGATGGATAAGGAGAGGACAGCACGAGGGGCTCAGGTTTCCCCTGACATCCCTGAGCAGGGAGAAACAAATCCCATATCTGCCAACTTCTGTTCCATGGGGACAGGGGGGGTTTTCCTGCTCCCTGCCTTGCACAAAGCCAGGGGGGGGGTGCAGCACCAGCCAAGCTTTCTCCCTGCCCAAGGTGCCAGCAGACCCTGCTCAGCTCTTCATCAGCTCCAGCAGCAGGAAAACCTTTTTCAGAGAGGTTGTTCTACTTCTCCTTTAATCCCCTGGCTCTACAGCCCCCCCCCTTGCCAGCAGACAGCAGGATTTCCAGCAAGTCACAAGTTCCTTTGCTTCACCCAGGGCTTGGCAATCCCTCTGTGGCCAAATCTCCCCCTGCCACAGGGGCACACCTGTACAGCAGCACCATGGCTTTGGTGCAGCCTCCATCCAAACCCCACAGCTGAGGGGTCTCCAGGCATCCCTGGGGGGCTACACCAGCCTGCAGCAGTGCTCCTGGGGCAGTGCCTGGGGGGAGAGCCATCCATGTCCCTCCGGATGGAAGGGCCACATCACCCAGCAGGCAGGGAGACACCCTGACCCACAGCCACCCTTTGGTGCTCTCCCAGTCAGAGCTTGCTCCTTGCTGGGAGAAAAATCCCACCAGCATCCCAGAGAAAGTTCCCATCACCAGTGTCCACACAGCCCGGGGGAGGATAAAGGCAGAAAGAGGGAGGAGGGGGGAGGGAGATAAACAATTTCCTACACAGTTGTGGCTCCAGCCCATCTTACAAGAAACACATGGTCCCTGACACAATATTTAGCTCTACTGTAACATGGTCCATTTGGAGGCTGGTGGCTGTGTGGAGAGCTGTAGTAAAACATTCTTTGCTGGTAACACACACAGACAGAAAAACCCACCCTCAGCAAGAATGGCTGTGGTTAACTCCTTAGGGTCTGGAGAGCTGGATGGCAGGGAGCTGCTGCTGGAGCTGGGATCTGCTGCTGCATTTCCATGGGCTGAGCAAACCCCCAACTCTGCTGGTTTCAAACATCCTGATGGGTGCTGCCCCCTTGGCTTTGCCCAGTTAGACCCAGAGGTCTTTTTTTTTGGGGGGGGGGCCTGGATATTTTCCTTCAGTTTGCTGTTTTTTCTCCTCAAAAAACAGCCCTGGGGAGGATCGTTCTGTTAAGGCAAAGAAAAAGTCTTTTTTTTTTTTTTTTTTAATTCAACTTTTCTGTTCATTAGCTCAGGAACTTACAGTTGGAGTTGTCACTGGGCTCCTCCTGCCAACACATTGCAGGGTTTCACAGGAGTTACATCATTTGGCCTCACAGGATGGGCTAAGTGGAAACACATTTGTGTTCCCTCGTGTCTCTCAGGGTCCCTTTTCCTCACTGTGTGGTTCCACGGGTGCAGAGCATGAGGTCAGGCAGGTCCTGGAGCTGGTACTGTGCTGGTTCAAACTGGGAAAAGCAGATCAAACTGGGAAGAAGAAAAAAAAAAAAAAAGAAAAGAAAAAAACAACGGATTAAGCCAGATCCAACCAGTTCAAACTGGTTCCAACCCATTCAAACCAGATCACACTGGTTCAGATTTCTTCTTGCCCTCCACAGGCAAGGCAGAGGTTTCCAGAACGGAATAGGGGTGGGAAAATAGGGACAAACCCCTCGACTGGGACCCCAGCTCTTGTTAAGATCTTCCTCAATGAGCTGGATGAGGGGATGGAGGGGACCCTGAGGAAGTTTGCAGGAGGTACCAGGGGGGTGGGAGGGTTGATCTCTTGAAGGCTCTGCAGAAGGACAAGGCCAGGCTGGGCTGAGGGGCTACAACTCCCTGTGTCCTCCCTGAGCAAGGTTTGCCCGTGTCCCTTAGACCCACCTCACCCTCCTGCTGCATCCAGCACCCTCTGCATCTCACTTTTCCAGGTGCCTATGCCAGAGGGGAGCTCTTTGTCCCTGCAAACAGCTGCCAAGCCCCAGTGATTCCCACTCCCAGGGAATCTGGGCTCCCCAGCAGGGTGGTGGGTGGTGGGGAATAGCTCTGCTCAGAGCTGAGCCCCCCAAAATGAAAAGCAACCCAGGGAGGAGGGATCCCCCCAGAGCCCGGGCTGTGCTCCTGCCAGCTCAGCTCCAGCTCTCCCTTTTTTTCTTTTTTTTCCTTAAGGAATCCACTGCATGTTCCCAGGCTGGGCTGACAACCAGTATCCCCAGTATCCAGGGGCCCACTGGCCCTTTCCTAGGTGAGCTAAGCAAGCACAAATGTCCTCCCTAAACAACAACAGAGAGGAGACAGCTGGGCTCTTGTGCAGGCTCCTTTTCAAATGAGTCATAAAAGTTCCTTGGCAGCTGCCTCTGGATATCTAATTGGGATCAGGTTAGGGGCAATGTGGAGAGCTGAGGATGGAAAATATGTGTCCAATTTACTCCTCTGTCCCACTGCTGATCCCAAGGCTTGGGAAAACTCCTGCTGGAGCCCTCTGCTACACCCCAGCTCCTTTTGCTCTGTTCTCAGCCATTCAGGGGCTTGTCCTCCTTGTGATTCCCTGCTGGAATCTGTCCTTCTGTCCATTCCCATGTGTCCTTCTGCCTCTCTCTGCCTTGAACCCGAGGTAGGAGCTTTGCCTGATGGGGCAAAGATGCAGCCACAGTGCTGGGGAAAGGAGGGGACAGCAGTCAGCAGCCTCAGATGCTCCGGGCTCTCAGCATGATTCACATTGTCCAGGCCACAAATGAGAAGCAAGGACCAAGGTTTCTCTATCCTGGTTTTTGGGGTTTTTTTTGAGAGCAGCAGCAATTGGCAAAGAGTTTCCTCCCCTCTCCTAGCCAGGCAGGGACCAGCACCCCCTCCTGCCCCTTTGCTCCTTAGCAGGGGAACCAGCAGAGCCCTGGCAATGCCCTCAGACCTGCCCCATCCTGCATGTCACACCAGCCTGACACCAACCCCCGTGTCCCACCCACTCCGGGATGTTATCCCCATGGAAACGGGATGTCCCCATCTCCAGTGCAGCCCAGGCTGAGTCAGAGGAAAGCAAAGCCAGTGACAGACATTCTCAGCCTTTTCCAGGTGTTGCTTTGACTTCAAAAGTGGCAGTGGCCTGGAGGAAGCCCCGTGCTTCATGATGCATGAGGAACAGCTGAGACAGGGTCTGTGCACCAGGGGAGCTGGATGAGACCCTCCTCTTGTCCTCAGGGTTTGCCACACACATCTCCCCCCCCACAGCTAAGGGAGCAAAGACCAGCACAAAGCTCTTAGAAAGAGATTCCCAGGAAATGGAGACACTGAGTAGTCCCTGCAATCCTGGTGGAAATGGGGCTCTTGACACAGCCCAGAGCCAGGCTTGTTGCTAGATCTGTATTTGGCTGAGAGAAAGAAAAGCCCCTCTAAGGAGCCTCTGCTTTCAGGGCAGCACACAGCACCCTGGTTTGAGCAGAGCCTGGAGGTAAGGAGGCAAATCCTACCAGAAACATCCTGAGAGGCTGCAAATTCCCTTGTGCCCCCTTCCCCTCATCCCAGCATCTCTGCTGCACCCACTGCCCACACCCAGCCCACCATCCCCACCCCCAGGCAGCCAGAAAATCCCCAGGTCTCTGGCCAAAAAAGCCAATTCTCTTCTTTTCTCAGCCATTTCCCTGCCTGAAGCTGCAAAAAGGAGAAAGTGAGGACTGTGCAGAGAGTGCTGGGACTGCATGCACCGTCCTGCAGGGCTAGATGTAGATAATTCTGCCAGACTCCCTGCTTGCTTCTTCCCCTCCTGCCCCTTTCTTGGGGGACACATCCAGGGGCTCCTCCAGATGTGAGACTGTCCCCCTTTTTCCTTACAAAGGTGTTGAAGATCCCAGGAAAAGCATGGGCTCTGCTTAAATGATCCCACAAGGGGAATCCTGAGCCATCAGATGGTGGCTTAAAAGATCTCAGCTGGTCAAGCTGGGGAGGAAGGAAGGGTGCTGGGGAGGAAGGAAGGGTGCTGGGGAGGAAGGAAGGGAGCTGGGGGTGCTCTGTGCCCAGCAGGGACCTCCTTGGCACTCTCCCTATTTTATGGGGCAGCTCCTCTGCCATTCAGGTGTTGGCACTCAGCTCACAGCAGCAAAATCACATCCCCAGCTCCTCACAGCTGCTTTTGCTCCATCCAGGAGCCACTTCCAGCCTGGGCAGCAAGCAGCCAGGACTGGAGCAGGATATTTGGGAGGCAAGGATTTGCTTGGGCAGAGGGCAAGGGGCAGACAAGGCTGAGCCCAGCAGGGAGGATCCATGGAGATGCTCCCTCCAGGGGATGTTTGCAGAGCCAAGGGCTGGATGCTCCTGGCTCCCAGCCCAGCAGCCTGGCCCTGCCTGGGGTGGGGATGAGCCTTCTGCAGTTTGGTTCAGAGGGCTGAGGCTCCTCCACTGTTATTTTTGTAAGCATCCTTCTGCTGGTGTGTGGCACGATCACAAAAGGAACTTTGCCCTCACTCAGCTCACACTTTTCCTTAGGAAATAAGTTTGGGGCTTTGCCAAAAAAACAAAAGAGGAAAAAGCTGATGTCTGAGAGTTCAAATCTGTGCTACTTTTGGTGTTTGGCAGCTTGATATAGAGGAAAACCCCAGACTGAAAATACCTCTCCAAAAATTCTAAAGTAACATTTTGCCAGAAAAATTGGTATTGCTGAAATTTCTTATGGAGGAAAATAATAAATAAATTTTTCAAAAGCACTATCTCAGCAGTGACACTGATCTCAGCACGTGCAGCTTTCCCATCCATCAGATACTCATGGAGCTTGATCTGGTGCTCAGCATTTATTCTGAGAGAGAGAGAGACTGTCCTGTTACAAGAAGAAGAAATGCAAGGAGGAGCAAGGGTTCTCCTGTTTTAGGACAACAGCTTCTAATGGAAAGGAAATTCTGGAAGGTCACTGCTGGGGTAGGATGTTGGGTAATGGAGAACATTGGTTTGTTCTCTGATCTCCTCAGCAGTTCTACTGCTCCTAAATTCCTAAGATTTCATGGTGGAAATAGTATTGCATTCACATGGGGAGAGATCAGCTCCATATCCTGGCAATCTGCGGGATAAGGAATGTGGAGCATTGTCACATCCCACTGGGTAGTGGGATTTCTCCACGGCTCTTTGGGAGCTATTTAGAAATCATGGAAGTCAATGAACCTTTGAAGTTATTTTGGGCTGCAACCCAGTGGTGTTTAAGCAGAAGCAGATGGGGGTGGAGGTCTGTCCTGGAAGGCTGGTGTGGGGGCAGGCACAGGGGCTCTGAAACAAGGAGAATGTTTATGATTGTTTTTACATGTTAATGCCTCTGCCCCGAAAAATATTTCAGGTGTACTTGGACGTGGCATTGGATGGCTTGCACCAACAAGAGGCAATGGCTGCACACCTCAGAGCACTTCAAACCCAAACCAGAGCCAGGCCTTGATGAAAACCTCCAAACCATTTCATTTCCTCAGGCTGGGATCGGGTGGGCTTTGTGGATGGGTGTCTGGGTGACCTGCCCTGAGCTCTGCCAGCCCTGGTGCCTTGGGAATAAACCACCGTGTTTTTTTGGACTGCCAAAAGACCTGCAAAACCGACTGAATTGTTTTTTGGTGGGGAAGAGCTTGCCAAGGTCAGGGACAGGGATGATGCTCTGCTCCCTGCATCCCATTCCCCAAGGAATCCCCTGCCCAAGGCTCCGGAGATGCCCTGAGCTTCCCTCCCAGTCAGGAGCTGAACATCCCCTTCCATCCACAGCCCTTAAAATCCCAGGGAAATGAACTTTCCTATCCCTATAAACTTTCCCGAAGGGGACTCAGCAGCTCAGTGCTTTGCTGGACGGAGCCACCAGAGGGCATCAGCTTTGTGCTTTTCCCTATCCGAAGAAATCCAAGCCAATTTCTGGATAATGTTCCATTTTCCGACATCCAAGTAAAACTGTGGGAATATTAGTCCGTAAATCCTCATGCCATAAGGAGACAGGCTGGCTAGTAACAGCGAGCTTGACTTTTTTTGTCAGTCTCACAATCTGGCTTTTTAGTCGCCACCGTGGAATCAGAGGAAGGCAGAAAATGTTCCCTCTCTGTGGGAAAAAGAAGAACATTTTGAAAATTAAACAAACAAAAAAATCCCCTTAAAAAACCCGAATAAACCAGCAAACTCCAGTCACAACATTACCTTTGCCTAAAATAATCAAATAAGACTGAAAAGCAAAATTTTGGTAAATGGTGCAAAACAACCCACTAAGTACATCTCACCTGTCAATGATTTTATTTTTTTTTTTAGATACTGGAAGGAGGTTCAGCGCCCCTGCTGGCATCCAGGCCTTCCTTCTGAGTTTGATTTTGAAGGAGATATTTGCTACCCCAGCAGCATCTGTGCTGACACAGGTCTGGGGCCACTCCAAGGCATCCTCTGCTGGGTTCACTGCCTCCAGCACAACCACCCGGGCAGGGTTAGGGCTGGATGCTGGGAGTACACTGCAGGAGTGGAGGGATGGTTTTCAGCAGGAAAGCAGCATTCAGCCTCATCCCCTTAATGAAAAGATGATAGAAAGCAGAGGAATGGCAGCAGGCTGAGGCAGAAACCAAATCAGCTGCAGAGTTTTGCCCCTGAGGTTTTTGCCAATACCAGTGCTGAAAAAGAAAGAAGTAAAGACCAAAGCAGATGAAAATGAGCCCTCTAGACTGAGATGGAGAAGAGGAAGGTGTGATTGTAAATGTTACAGCTGCTCTGGCCATCCTGAAGTGAGAGAGAACACTTGGTCTGCAAGGACTGGTGTAGCAGAACTGAAAAATAAATAGATAAATAAATAAATAGAAAGTCATCCTCGAAGGGATGTTATGAAGATTTATTTCCCGTTTGTTTTGTGCTCTTCTGGCCTGCCTGACACATTTGGAAGAGAGTCCAGAGGTATGCAAGGGCCAGAGAGGAGCTTTTGGGATCAGGTAAATGGAGAGAGGGTCAGCCCAGGCTTTGGTGTCCTGGCTGGGGCATCAGTGCCATGGGGAATCCTCAGAGGAGATGGCAGCAGTGTCCTGGCACACCAAGGTCCTGGGTTGTCCTCCTCCTCTCTGCACCCACCCAGCAGGGACATTTTCCAGACTCGAAATGGGGCTCCCCAGCCCCAGCAGTGCACACACAGCACCCACAGGGATGGGGCAGCCTCTTACCTCCCTCTGCAGCACCCACTGGGTTCCCCTGCCCCTCACTGACTCCCTCAAGGGGAAACAAACCACTGAGCAAAAAACCAGAGGAGACAGCATCTGCCTGGCCAGGTCCATGGGAGCTGTGGTCCTGGCCACACCAGAACCCTGCCAGGGTTCATAGATCTTCAGCTCCTGGGAGAGGGGAAAAAAGTCAAAACACACAAGCAGAGGGCTCTCATTCCCTGTCACTGCTGACATAAAATGAGGGAATGAGAATAGTGGCAGATCTGTCCTTAAACTAATCAGGGACTGAGAAAAAAAAGGCAGCGTGGACACAGGCCTATGACAGCCATGGGTGATCTTCACCTATTTCCCACTCTGAAATTGAATATTCATGAGAAGGTCCCAAAAAAGACCATGTTACCTCTTATTTGAAAGCTAACTAGAAGAAGAAAAAAAAAAACCAAACAAGCAGAAGAGGTTTGGAGGATCAGGACAGCCACAGACATACATAATATACCTCCATATTTTTGGAGGTGCAATGAGCCCCAGAAGACCAAGGGAGCAGTGTCTGTGCCACCAGCTGAACTTTGAGGTCTCTACAGGGGTTCCTGTAAAGGGGGTGCACAGGGCAGAGGGATCCAGTCAGGGCTTTCCCCTGCCACACTTTTCCCTCCTGCCACAAGTGGTTCAGTTGGTCTGGGAGCAGCTGAGGATCATCCCAGGCACCCTAGAACTGCTCAGACTTCATCAAAACCGTGGAAAACTCTTAATCCCCAGAGCTAAAGAGGCAGAAAGGTGGAATCTGCAGCCCTTTGGCCATGAGGAGTTCAGCTGCCAGCTCTGTGCACATGTCTGGGGGTGTCTGCAGGTGTCTGGGAGATGAACCACCCCAAATCTTCTCCATGAAAAGCCCTGGAGTTCCGGGGGAGGGCTGCAAGCTGCATCTCTCTTCCTTGGGGGATTTGATGTACTTCCAAATGATTTGGAGCCTGCCAGGTTGTGCTGCTGGAGGGGAAGGAATAACAGCACTCGTTAATCAAATGAATTTCAGGTTCCTGCTTCCAGCACGTGGTTGGGGCACATTGACTTCCTGAGCTGACATCTGTCACCATGCAAAGATGTGTGGGTGCCAGCCCTGGTGCTGGGGCACAAACACCTACTGCAAAAACCCAACCCAGATGAAGCTGGGATGGAGCTGATCCCATGTACCGAGGGTGGAAAATAAACCTCATCTCTGCAGAAAACATATCCCAGTGGGCAGAGCACATCCCTGGGCTGCCAGATCACCTTTTCCTGGCCCAAGGTCCTTTTTCACCACCACCTCACTGGGCTAATGCTGAGCTAAAAGACACCAGACCTTCCTGCAGCTGTATTGTCTGGGGCAGTGGCATCCCCAGTGCCTCCTGTGTTCTTCAGAGCTGCCTTCTCCTCTTTATTATGATACATTTTGAAGGCCAGATAATAAGGCCATTAAATCTTTGGCTCATGCTGTGAGCTATTTAATGGAACATGACAAGAAAACAGTGTTTCTTTCCTGGGAGTAATTATTGTTTGACTTGAAGTCTTTACCTACAGCAATAGCTGTGAGGAGAATGGTCCCATTAAAGGCAGGAGGAAACTCTAAATCCTTAGAAATGAGGACTGTTTTTTAAAACCTGAAAGACATCATCAATGACCAGAGCTGGACCAGTTAATTTATAGCTAATTTCAGTACATTTAATGGTGTTTCTTTTCATGGCTGAACCAGGCACTTGGGGTCACTAATAGGGGGGGTTCTCCCACACTGAACCTCTTCCCATGCCTGGAGCCAGCCCCAGCGTGGAACTGAACAAGCAGGAGGCAACAAACCCTTGCAGGGATGTTTCTGAGGCTTGTCTCTGTTTCTCTTTCCAAGAATCAGTCTTTCCCAACAGCAAAGACAACACTTTTCAAGATGAAATATTCTCCCCAGGTCAGAGTCACTGCCCCTTCCCTTGGCCGTGGCAGAGGGATGCATCCTGTGCTCAGCAATGTCCAAGCATCTGCTAATATTTCAAGGAGGGGCTTAATTAAAGCCAAGCCCAAGCCAAAGCACCATCCAGACAAGATGCAAGTATTCGAGGCCTGATTCAGAGCCTGCTGGTATCCCTGGAGAGGCTGAGGCTGCCGTTCAGCAGCCTGTGGGCCTGGCTCCCAGCACGGTCCAGCCAGAGCCAGCAGCTCTGAGTGACATCAGCTGGGCTCTGGGGACATCACACAGCTGGGGGGGGGACAGGAGGGGTCCACGTGGCAGCCTGTGATGGCTGCTGGCTGTGCAAGGCCAGCAAGAAACATCAGGGAAAAAAAAAAAAAAAAAAAAAAAGGCTGCTTCAGACAAATCCTCTGCCTCTACTTTCTCCTCTCCTCATCATGGCAGGGCTTGCCACTGCCTCCTAGAAAATCCTCCTCAAACACGATGAGTTTCTAGGGGTTTGCTGCGTAGGGTTATGAGAGCTTCTCCCCCTGGTTTCTTGTGGCAGGGTTGCTCCTGATTGCTAGGCTACCCGGTGTTGCTGTTGGCAGGGAGGCTGTTGGCTGCCCCAGAGTCCACATGTGTGGTGGAGGTGACTCATGAGATCTGGAGCAAACGTTTCAGGCTGCCTGTACAATATCTCCAGAAGAACATTCCCTTCTGCTGAGGCACAGCCCCGGCCACCACAGCTCCCTGACAGCCCCCACCAGCACCCCAGGAAGGAAGGAAACCCAAACAGCCTCTCTTGGGACCCCAGCACCTTCCTGACCCCAGCTCTGCACCCATGCCAGGTGAGGCTGGGGGACACAGTGACATGGGGGGCAGCACCCCACAGCCCAGGGCAGCCCTGCCCCTCACCCAGACCCTGTCCCTGGTCTGCAAGCTGTGGTCACAGTCCTGTTTCTGAGGGATGCTGATTTCCCTTTGGAGAACAAGCCCCCAGGGGGGGATCTCTTACTCATTCAGATCTTTTTCTGGACAGCCCCCGTGGATCAGCAGCACAGCCCAGACACCTGATGTTGCCATTTTTGTTGATAATTTACGTGTCAAGTCCTCCAGCTCTTGGCACCTGGGATTGGGCATGGTCCAAGCTCCTGCTTTGAACTAGCAAGTGCCAAAAGTGATGGTGACTCCAGGGGTGAAGAAGCCACCACCACCACCCCCGGGCAGCCACGTCCCCCGTGTCCCGGGGTGTGGGAGCTTTCCCTGGGGCCGGGGCCAGCAGGGCTGGGCTGAGACTCGGGGAAGTTTGGAGGAGTTCAGGAGTTCAGCCACGACTGATGTGGAACATCTCCAATCTGCAAAACTGGCCTGGAGAAAACCCTGTCCTGGCTACTGGCTTCTCTTTAAAGGCAAAATCCCAAGAGGGGATAAAAAAACCCTCAGAGCTGAGCAGCCCCACTCCAGAGAGGACTTTCCCCTGAGCTCCCCCCACAACCACCATCCCACTGCTCCCACCTCCTTCACTTCTACAATATTTTACTCCGGCAGGCAAAGAGCTACAGGGCTCCAGAGCTCAGCAGCAGCTTCCCAAATTTCCTGGCTGACACACACCTAAAGCCCGGACCCTCCCAGCATCTGTCCCTGACTTTCTGCTGCTCCCCAGCCCGCAGCTCCCGGCGGCCTTCGGAGACACCGAGCGGCTACAAACCACATTGCAGGCACCCAAAAAAGCCTGGGGACATCGAGTGTCATGCTGGAGAACAGCCTTGCCTCTTGTCCCTGTCCTAAAAAAGCCCCGGCGTGTCTCTAACCAGTCCCTGTGTGGGGGGATGTGCCTGCTGCATCCCTGAGAATAATAAATCCGGGATTTCAGCTTGCAAAGGAAAGGAAAGACTGCTCCTCAGAATTCCCCCTTTAATGGGGACAGTTTCTGGGGCAGAAGCCCCACTTCGTCCTGGTTTGGGCAGCCCAGAGGCTGTGGAGCAAACGGGGCTCCTGAGACCAGCAGGGTGGCTGCATTTTGGGGTGTCACAGGATGCTCTGTGCCTTTCCCTGCCAGCTGCTAGGGATGGAAGCTGCCACCACCTCCTCCCAGTCTCTCTCCAGCCAGCACTGGGTCCTTGCTATGTGCCTCAGACAGCAACAGCCACAGCAGTGGGACCCAGAGCCACATCCTCCTCCTTGCTGGGCTGATGCTCTGCTTCACCAGCAGCAGGTCAGCAGAGGGATTCAGGGGGTTTCAAGGCTGCAGAAAGTTTTTGCTACTCTTTTTTTTCCCCAAAGCTACTTTTTTTTTCTTTTCTTTTTCTTTTTTTTCCTTTTCTTTTCTTTTTTTTTTTCCTTTTTTTTTTTTTTTTTTTTTCTTTTTTTTTTTTTTTCCCCACATCATGGCTCAGCTGTATCAGCAATGAGAGCTTGGCCCTCACTGCTTGCCCCTCCTGTGCCTCACAGCTCAGCATCACTCCGTGTCCCCAAAAGCCAGCAGCAAGGTGAGGACCCCCACGTGCTACATATGTGACAGGGACACCTCAGAGAGACATCCCTGCTGTGGACATGGCTGTCACATGTCCCAGGCACCAAGCTAATGCAAAGTGCTGATGAGATAGGCCACAGAATGGAAAAAAATGGAGCTGATCCAGGAAGCTGAGTGGGTCTGGGCATCACGGGTTAGAAAACCAGAGCTTGCTGTCCCCATCTGAGGGCTGACCCAAGGCTTTTACCACATACATAGCAGCAGAGCTCCAAGGAATCCTCTGGCACAGCCCTGGTGTGTGTTCCTCTGTTGCCAGGGAATAAATCCAGGCTCCCAAGTCACTCTGGTGGCTTAGGAACTTGTCACTGCGTTTTTTAGGTACTTGCCCTTTTCCTTCCACTTTGTTCCCAGAAATCTCAGGCACGTATTGCTCATGGTTACAGAATTGTCCAGACAGGATTGTCACACAGCACTGCTGGGCAAGTGCCATACTCAAAGGAAACAGAGCATCCAGCCCAGCCTCTGGTTTAAAGCTGTTTATAAAAGCCAGCAATTTTTTAAATGGAAAGATTAAATTAGTCCAAACAAAAAGGCCCACTCTAACCACCACAGACTGAGCTGGAATGATGTCATGTAAACAGCAAAGGGGTGGCCACAGTTGTTGTCAGGAGACAGGCAGAGCTGCCAAAGAAAATAATCAGGAATAATCAGGTTATTTCTCCCCGTGAGAACTTTGGGGTTTGACTCTCTAGCAGATGCAGGTGAACGTCTTGGGATGCTCCCACCCTGTCAGCATCCCCAGCCCCTGGGACAGGGTGGGCAGTGCTGGGATGGTGGCACTTCCAGCTCTTCTGCCTGGTCTCAGGGGCACCTTCACCCCATCCCCAGAGGCAGCACAATGTGCTGGGCTTAAACAGCCTGGGGTAAGGGAGTTAAAAACCAAAGCAGCTCTGGGCAAACAGCCTTTCCCCCTCTCTGTCTCAGCTTCCATTTGTTAACTTCCCTTTCAAAATGGAGAGGAGTCTGACATCAGGTGGTAAATTATCCCTGGACCCTTTAAAATAACAGATTACTCGTGCTTAGAAGCCACAGTGGTTTATTTGTTTTGTAAACCAGGGCCTCTCCTGCTGCTTCAGCACACACTCCATCCCCGAGCTGAAACCCAAACCCTCTGCCCTGAACAGAAGCTCCATTCATTCCCCTATCCCAGCAGCTCAACCCCTTCTGGTCCCCCCTCAGTGCCCAGAGGATGGTTTGGGAGGGTCATGGATGGTGGCTGAGGACCTGGTGTAACCAACTCCAAAAAGCATCATATAGATAAAACCCAGGAGCTTATTCACCCATCAGCCCCAGCTCCCTCTTCAAATTTCCATTTGCTCCCCATAAGGATTTCCTCCAGGGATCAGCAGGTTTGATGGATTCCTTTGCCTGGCTCTTCCCCCCCAGTGCCCATGGGCTGCATCCTGACCCAGGGAAACCTTTCTGGGCAAGGCTCAAGAGGCAAAGCTGAGCCACACACCATCCCAAATGATTCCAGATGACGGGAGAGCATCCAGCTTCACCAGGTTACTAGAGCAACACCTTGTAATCACTCAGCATTGGTCTGAAAAGTTTGAATTTGGGGAATATTTGTATCTGGGCAAAAAAAGGATTTCCGATCAAGGAGGAGCTGGGACCCTGGGAGGCTGAGTGAAAACTGTGCTGTTCAGCAAACCCCCACAAAAATCCAATGACTGTGCTGAAAGCAAAGCCACCCAAAAGCTGATTCCACTTCTACAGTTCATCAGCCAAGCAGCTGAGACATTTCTGATGCTTCTGTCTCCTCAGAGGTTTTGGTCTAGGCAGCATTACCAGAGTCAAACCCAGCATCTCAGTGAGGCAATTTGAAAAAAAAAAAAAAAAAAAGAAAAGGAAAAAGAAGAAACTGGTTTAAATTAAATGGCTCATCTCACTCTGTCAAACTCAACTGCAAGAAAGCATGTGAGTTCAGCAAAAAAACCTGCTATCTGCACTAAGCAAACAAAAATAACTCACTGAGCAGCTGGGAGCAGCTCTCTAGGAAAAATTGCACTGATTGTTGCCTTGCTGGAGAACTGACCTGGCACCAGAGCATGGGAGCTGTGCAAGGTCTGAGGAACATGGACACCAGCTCTGCTTTGCTTTTGGGGAAGGAAGATTTGACCTGATTTATTCCGAGGAGACTGGGAAGCTCCTATTTGCTGGTAAATACTGGGCAGCTTCAAACATTTCCTCTCCCCCATTACTCCAGCTGGAGAAGGGAGCTTCTCATTTAGCTTGGAGGAGGATTCAGTGCAGGGCTTGGTGTTTCGGGGTCATCCTTAAACAAGGATAATTACAAATTCTCTCTGCTTCAGGGAGAGTATTGAGCACCTGGGGCTGCTCCTGGAGGCATCAGCTGGGAGGCTCTGCACAGAGCTGCCCCTTCAAAACCCACCTGCAGCTTTCACCAGCCAGAAATCTCGGCCTCATTTGCTCCATTATCCTCCATCACATTACCTGGAGCTTCAGCCGAGCCGTGGTGGGAAAGCCATGGGAAAGAGGGAGTGAAATTGCCTTGGCTGCTTTCGCTCTCCAGCTGAGCCAGGAGCTGTAAACTGGGAAAGCTGGGGAGCTCCAGCCTCTCCACCAAACAGTTTCATCTTTAAGTGGAGTCACTGACTCTGTTGGGGTTCTCTGGAGCTCAGGAGAAGGAGATCTTACAAATGGCACAGAGAAGCCTGAACATAATAAAGGGCCCTAACAACAAATGTTGGATTGAGTTTAAAGCTGCCAAAAAAAAAATAAAAAAAAAAAATCTCCCCCCATAACATCCCCGCAGAGGTATAAAATGCTGAGCAAACCTGGAAAAAAAGAAAACTAAGATAGGGCTTTTCACTTCCTAGACTGATTTATGCTCTCCAAGCAGTATCACATGCTGTCACTGACAATTTCATGGCAAGTTACTCAGCCTGCCTGCCCGGCAGAAGGGTGCCCACAGATGGGAAGGAGATTTGTACACCTCGAGAAGCAGGGGAATATTTCTACTTGACAGCTTGTTTTCTTTGGTCAATGAATGGAAGGATTTGAGTTCATTATTTCATGTCTAGGCTCAGTTCCCAGCCACCAAAGGGACAAGCTGAAGTCGTGGGGTTAGGTAGAAACTGGAATACTTTCCCTGATTTTGCCTGAGCGAACGAGGAGGATGTGCCTGGGGATAGAGAAAGGAATTAATTGCTGTAATCTGAGGCTTCAGCTCCTCGAATGAACATTTTGGTTGGGTGTAAAAAAAAAGGGGGGGAATTCAGTGCTTTAAAGCACTTCTCCAGCCAAATTCCCTCTGCTAGAAGGCACCCATGGGTGCTCTGCTGGGGCTGCAGCCTTGAAGAACCATGCAGGGAGGAGATGCTGATGGAAATGGATGGAGGAGGAGGAGGAGGAAGAAGCAGCAGTGGAGCTGTGGCTGATGGGGACCAGTGGCTCTGGCTCTCAGCCCTTCCAGGACTCCTCCTCATCCTCAGAGACCTGGCCCAGGCATGTTGTGCAGTGCCCTTGCCTTCACCTTACCTGCCTAATGTCCACTCCTGATTCGGGGTTAGTCTTGGCTTCAAACAGTGAGGCAAGAACTGCAACAGGAGCTGAAGTAGCAGAGGGTAATAACTTAGCAGGATAGCAGGAAAGGAATACTACTTTCTTCATATGGAAAGAACAAAGGCAAAGGTGGGTGCTGGGAGGGGGCTTAGGGAGGGCAGGTACCTCCCATTCAATACCCAGCTGGTGGGAACTGCTGCCACTCAGCTCCTGAAATGATTTTGCAGGGCTGTCTGTGTAACACAAGGGGAGCCTGACCAGGAGAATCCCTTGCAGAGAGGGGCTGGAGGAGGCTGAGTTCTCCTTTGCACTCCTGCAATCCCCCAAAGGATTTGCAAGAATCCAGCAAAGCCTCTCAGGGTGTCTATGGTGTGTTAGTGAAAGGCCCAACCTGCCTCTCTGCAGAGATGCCAGGAGATGTGCCACCACCTCAACATCTTGTAACGGGCTGGGCACGTCATCCCTTGGACACTATTAACAGCTTGAAAAGTTCAGGCTCGTAAAAACACATATACCCAGCACCTCTGGGATGTCTGCTGGAGGCATGGATGGCATGGATAAACGGGGCACAGCCACCACCAAAGCACAAAGCAGAGACAAGAACCAGCTTGGGCTGCCAGGAAAGGTCACGTCCTGGGACCTGGGGACCTGATTTCTTCTCCTCCTGCTGAAGACTGAGGCTCAGCAGATTTAAACTGGGCTGGTCCCAGCTGCTGCACTCATCCTGCCCCTCTGTAGCTGTTCTGTGGAGCAGGAGGGACCCAGGAACACCTCTCACATCCCTCCCTCTGAGAGGTTTTGTTTATGCCTTGCTTAAATCCAACTACAACTGTTCAACGCCTCCATATTTGAAGCCCTGATGTCTTTGCTTTCCAGGAACATTTGTGTTTTGTTGTTTCCAGGGTGCGTGGAAATTAGTTCCTGGCTTTGATAACCCATAAAAAAAAAAAAAAAAAAAAATCCCATTCCCTCAGCACAAGCCTCACCAAAGGCTGCTGGAGCCAGAGGAAGATTTGCATTGGCTTGAGCAAGCTTTTAGTGCAGGGTTGGCTGTTTCTGCTATTGTGGGAGACTTCAGGGCCCAGGGAAAGCAGATCTAGCCAGGCTGGCCAGCCTTGGGCTGCTGGGAGCTGCATGTGCCAGGGAAGAGCTGGGCTTTGCAGAGGTTCATGCTCCATTTCAAGTTGTTGCACTGGAGAAGAAGGAGGGTATCAGCAAGAGCCTCACAGAACCACTTGGCTAAGTGCTGAAATATGGGGCAGATTGCTCAGCCACAGAGTCAGGACAGGGAAAAAAGAAGAACGGGGCTTTGGTGTCCCTGGAAAAGTCACCTTTTTTTCTTCTGCCTCCTCCTTTTTTCACATGGAAAGTTCATTAAATCTGACAGTGACATCTTTATCCTTTCAAGGGGCTCTGACCCAGTGTCAGGCTCCAGGCTCCACACAGGGACACTACATCCAAACCTCCTGAAAGTGGTCCAGGAGCCTGGGGAAGGTTAGCTGGAAGTTACCTTAGGAAAACAGGGATCCTGATGGTTGCTAAGCTGGGATCAAGAGCTCCAGCTTACCCCATTCACCAGCTGGGCTCCCAGAAACTCCCTTGTAGTGCCAGGAAGAAGAGCCCAGCCTGGGATGTGTCTTCACCAGAAGCAATCCAGCCCCAGCTCTGTCCATGAGGATTTCAGAGCTCACAGCAGCAGCAGATTCACAGGGCAGAGGAAGACAAGACATTCTTTTGGACAGACACAAGAGACATTTTCCATCTCCCGAGGGATGAGCAAGGCACAACCACAGCTAGGAAAGCAATGAAGAATAAACCCATCTGGATGGTGCCCTTCTTCTGATTCATAATGTTAAATAAAATGCCAGGAACTGATCTCTCTCTCTTTTTTTCTTGGTTTTGGTTGGTGTTTTTTTTTGAGCAGCCAGTAAGCCCTTCATATTTTCCCACTTACATCATCCAACATGGTTTGAATCTACAGTGACTGGTAAAGCCTCAAAGGCATAATTGCAGTTGTCTTAGGAAAGTGAAATCATATGGTGTTCCCAAGTTCCCCTCCCCCTTGCTTTTTTCCTTTTCTTTTCTTTTTTCTTTTCTTTTCCTTTTTTTTTTTTTTCTCAACCCCCCTTTTAATATTTCTTACTCAGCTTCCAGATGTTTCCTGAGGAAAAAAAAGAAAAAAGAGCAGAGCAGAGCCAGGCAGTGAGGAAGGTGCTGTAGTGGAAAAGGCCACGTGGCAGTGAGAGCTCCCCAGCAAAGGAGGTTGAAAGCCACAACCTTCCATCCCAGCAGCTCCACAGCTGCTGGATCACAGTGACCTTGGCTGCTTCTTAGGCTGATGCTGGACCACATTCTCCCATCCCATCCTATCCCAGTCCCACTGGGAGCTGGCCCAGCCTCTCCATCACCCCCTGTCCAAGCTGGGAGCCCCATCAAGGTCCTGAGCTGAGCGAGGGGTGCTGAGCATCAACATATGACCCAGACACAGTCAGCTTCCACATCTGGGGAAATCCCAGAGCTCTGGAGTACATCTTGAAGCCTCAGATCAACAGGCAGAGCCTTTACCAGCCCCTTCTTCAGCTCTGAGCGATTTTAGGACTTTGCTAAACCACCAGTTGCCGGGGGCTTTTTGGAGGGAACCTCATCCACCCCCAGACCTTCAGCTCAGGGCTGGGTTTGCGTCTGAAGAGCCACACGGGAGGCACCTGCCTCAGCCTGTGAGATGCTGCAGGCACCCAAGCCCTGCTGACCCTCATGAAAAATTGATGAGGGTGCTGGAGCAGCAAATGGGCTCTTAGAGACAGAGCCCTGGCGGCTGAGGGTGGAGGAGCTCCTCTGCCCCTGCAACCAGCTTTGGGCCACGCAGCAAGGTTGGCCCAGCCTAGGCACGGTTTCAATTAGGGCTGTGATTAACTGAGCTGACTTGCAGGAGGGTAAGGCAAACTCGCCAGGAGGTGCCTGAAAGCTTTCCCTCCCTGCGCCGAGCTCCTTTTCCTCGGGGAAAGGGAGGAAGGGGTCACACCCAGCTGGAAACGCCTCTTTCAGCTCCGGGAGCGGCGGAGTCGCAAGAGGCAGAAGGAGCGAAGCGTTCAGCCTTGCACAACCCGCCCGTTCTTACAGTCGGACCTGGGTTTGCAGCGATTTAGCCTCCCATCCCCAATCCCAATGCCCCCGCAACCCCTCCCCCTCCTCCCGCTGTCACTCGNCGCGGAGCATCCAATGGGCGGGCGCAGGGCGGTGGCTGCGCGGTGCTGTGTCGCCACCTGGCGGGAGAGGAGGGAACAGCACCGGCCCCGGCCCCGCCCGAGCCTGACACGGGGGGCGGCCCCGGGCACCCACCGGCACCCACCGGCACCCCGGGCACCCACCGGCACCCACCCGCACCCACTGGCACCGGTAACGGAGCCGAAAACCCCGGGGGTCACCCGAGGGCGCAGGCTGAGGCTCCCCCAGGCAGTCCCGGGTCCCGCTACGGTGTCATCGCAACTGGTTCCACGCCGGAGCAGAGGGTGAGAGGTACGGGAGATGTTGGTGGGTTTTTTTGATTTTTGGTTTGTGTTTTTTGTTTGTTGGTTGGTTGGTTTTTTGTTTTTTTGTTTTGTTTTTTTTGTTGTTGTTGTTGTTTTTTTGTTTGTTTGTTTGTGTTTTTTTCTTTTGTGAGAGTTGCAGGAGCTTCTTTTGTCTTTTCTCATCTTGATAAACCTGATGGGAACCTCAGGTTCCACACCTGAAAGCTTCTCTTCCTTGCATAAATTCCCCTTCATGTCAGCAGGCTACAGCTTCC
Organism: Florisuga fusca; assembly: GCA_038090715.1. Taxonomy (NCBI): domain Eukaryota; kingdom Metazoa; phylum Chordata; class Aves; order Apodiformes; family Trochilidae; genus Florisuga; species Florisuga fusca. The sequence continues at coordinate 9,065,000 of JAAWXA010000033.1, forward strand.
CCTGGTCCACCCCAAAAGTGCTTTGCAAGCTGAAACCTGTTGACAGCAGGAAGCAAAGCTGGTCAATGACAGCTTCCCGAGACTTCCCAAGAAACCTGTCCATCCCCCTGGCTTCTTATTCAGGTTCCTAACACTGGTTTCCATACTCTTATCCACTTGAGATCATGCAAATCACATAAACACAACTGGCCCAGGGAGGTTCCCTTCCCTTCTGACAAAAGCTGATGTGCTGGATTTTCCTTTCAGGTTGAATTTTTCCCATGGGAAAAAGAAAAACACTGTTTATGCAGCACTGTAAGGAGTAAAATAGTGAAATAGCTCCCACCCCTACCCCTGACAGCACACACTGCTGGCATTACAGGTGCTGGAACCAAAGATCTGTGTGAGAGGGGCTGAACTGTACAGAACCTGGTCACCAAAATGTTTGGCCTCTCAGCAGAGTAGAAAGTGTTACTGTTACCAGAGTGGCTGTAAGGAAAAAAAAAACAAAAAAACAAAAAAACCCCAAACCAACCCCCAGTTTAAATTGTGAAATCTTCCAGGTGGGAGTAACTGGATGTGTGTCTATGGGGAGGGGAATGGGGAAATTGTAGTTTTGAGCTCTCAGCCAGAAGCTTGCTGTGCCCGACCTGCAAACAGTGCAGGCTGATTGTAAAGGTTTATAAAATAAAATGGACTATCCTAAATCCTGCAATTTATGAAGAGGCAAGAGGCAGAAGCATTGATCAGGAGGCTGATCACACATTGTGCACATAGACTTATTCAGAGCAGGAAAAATGGGGACTTAGATTTCAAGGTGGGGAGATGGAAGTTGGGGCCAGAAAGAAATACTTCCCAAATGAGTAAAACCAATGTGTACCTCTCCAAAACCGAATGAGCAGATTTGGAGAGAAGAAGGGGGATGAAAAGAAAAGGATTTCTGGAAAGAAAGGTCTGGATAAGATCCTGGAGCTCAGGGAGATGCGTGGAGGTTGACACGGGGATGCTCAGGGAGCTTGGCTGCCCGGGTGAACCCGGTGAAGGCAGCACCGGGGGGAGCAAGAGAGTCAGGATGAGGGAACCGAGCCGGGAAAGGCTCCGGGCTGGCTGATAGAGCAACCCCAGCATCCTGAGCACTTACTCTAGCTTGCCCTGGACAAGGGCACATGGTTTTGCCATAGCCCTTTTTTTTTTTTTTTTCTCCTCTGTGCTCAGGATCAGACCTGATGCTGTTTTCTACTCAGGCAGGAAGACTGACTTTCAGAACACTTTCAGAAAACTCTATAAATAAATCAATCACATTCTGTGTGCTTGAGTCAACATTAGCCTAAAAACCACCTCCTTATAGCTCATGTCAGGCAAATAAGACAGGCTTGATAAGTGGAGAGAGTGATTTATAAAGGCACCATATGGGAGCTTGTCTAAGAATTATAATTGATTACCAAGTGGCAGAAATATCACCGTGGTGTAGAGCATGAATAACCCAAAGGTTTCACTGCTCCAAGGAGCCTGGCACTGCGGGGACTCTGGTGTTCATCCCAAGCCCTGTAAAATCACCCTCCATCCATTCCCTGGGGGCTTTCTCACCCCTGTCCCGTGGGAGCAGTGGTGTGGGGTCTGGAAGCCATGCTGGTAACTGGAGGACAGGATTCATCCCAGAGTAGCAGAGGTGGGTGTGTTATGTGCTGCCATCCATCTGTCAAATCCTTTTATTTTCTTAGTGCTCCAGGAAGAACTTCTGGCCTGGGATCTGTCTAGACACTGCAGGCAGGTATCAGTCAGTCCGTGGTTATTCTCCTAGCAATAGCTCCAGGTGCTGACAGACAGTGCCAGGCAGAGAGGGAGAGGTGGAAAACACCCTGGCTTCCCTGGGAACAGGGATTTGGGGCTCAGGGAAAGCAAGCAAGACCCCACAGCACTTTGAGCACTGACGTGTGGGGTTCATCCCCCAACTCCTGCAGCTCAGCCAGGGCTGTCCTCAGCCCCAGCATGGAGCTGGGGGATGACTACACAGAGACCCTGCTCCTCGCAGACCTGGCCTCAACTCTGTTGGAAGGCAAGAGGAGAGAAATAAAAGGCTTTATTTAGAGCACGTGACAAAAACGTGTATTTCTAGCAGTGGGCAGCACCCAGGACACATGAGGCAAGAGTCGCAGAATTAATTAGAAATGTATATTTGATACCCAGCCTGAACAGGGCCCTGCACGCTGCTGAGGTTTAATAATTGATTTGTAATTTATTTGCCCATTAATTCTTCCTCTTTCAGGGCAAAGCCAGGAGCTCGTGCACACTCGTCCATCATCCTGGCCAGCAGTGCCCCAGCCCCTTCTCCCACAGAGCTGTCGGGGGTGACAGACTGGAGCCTCGTGCAGGCTGTAATTAGTTACTTACTTCAGAAGCTTTTTATAGGGGACTGTGTGCCTCTGGAGAAAGATTAACAAAGGGTTTATTTCCTGCGGGGCTCGGGCCGCGTGTCAGCAAAACCCAGGCTCCAGAAATTATTGATTCTCTTTCCATAAGGTTTGCATTTTCAAGGTAAGGGATTTGGCTGTTCCAGGCATCATTCATCACGGCACAGAAACGGGGCTGACCGGACCACTGGGAGCAGGTTCAGGTTTAAACAGAGGCTGCAAGACTTTCTCTCCCTGCCAGAATGTATTGCAACAGAAAAAACAATAAAAATAGAAAAGAAAAAAAAATATTAAAAAAAAAAAAGGGCTTTCCAGGTTGCCCATTCCCAGCTAATCAGAGAAAAAATATAATTTTGATGCCCAGGTGACTGCAAGACCCCACTCCCTTCTGCTGTCACAGGACCAAGGGATTTCCAGGCCCATTTCTATATGCTCATTGCTTTTATTCTCCATATGTTTTCTGAACCTTCAGGGCTGTATCTGAGTCATGGTTTCCAAGCCTTCTAGTGCAAAGCAGATTAGAAGCCCACGTTGCTTTCCAGAGGAAAATGGAGTTTCCCAGAGGACTGGGAGATCCCACAGTCCTGGAAACCAGCAATGACACCAACCAGTGGACATCTGGGAGCAGCAGGATGATTGTAAAATGCCATCAGGATGGAAAATGGCTCAAACAAGCCCAGTTTTAAAGTGAGAAAGTATTTTGAATATTCAAGATGGACATTTCACAGCGATGAAGGTCACGTTTTCAGTTTGAAAATGTGCAGCTCTCTCTCTTGCTGGGAGAAAGAGGTCCCTGTTCACGCTGCAGGGCAGAAGCAACCATCTCCCCTCCCATCTCAGCAGTCCTTGTCCTCTTTCCACTGGCCTGAAAAACTCTGGCTGTGAGGAAGTGTTCTAAAGATAAATGCAGGAAGGAGGGGGAAAAGTGGGGAGGGATGGGGTGGGAATGGCACCTCCCCACACGGGATGGTAAAGCCCCCCAGGAAGGTCGGGAGGCCCAGAGACAGTTTTGGCAGGAGTGGTGAGGCCAGGGACCAAGGCAGTCTTCATCTGTGAAATCTCACAGGGAGCTGCTGCTATAAATAAGGGTGATGGATTGATTGCCATAAATCATAACCCTGCTGACATCCCAGAGCTCTCGCCAGCAGCAGGGAGCTGGTGTGGCTCTCCCTTGGCAGAGGCAGGAGAGGGATTAGTCAGTTGTTGTGTTTCCTGAAACCACCTCCTCCCTCCCCCACCAGAAAAGGGCCTGAAGAGAAGGAAGCACTCAAAGCCCCTTGAGAAAAAAGGCTACAACAGGTCTTAATCATGGAGTTCCCCAGATTCCTAGGTTCAAGCCCTGACACTCCTGGGGGAAGTGTTGCTGCCAGCAAAGTGACTGCTGCTTGGGAGCAGAAGAAAAGAAGAATTCAAACTCTCTTCCTTGGATATGAAAAGCCTCGTTTCCCCTGTGCTTGCTGGGGTGACACAGGGACTGGATGGCAACCAGGAGCAGAGCAAAGGGGATGTGTCTGCTCCAGCTGGAGCTCTGTGTGCCCTCGACTAGAGCAGGATGCCCTGGGTGCTCTGTGCCACCTGGGGACCACCCACATGTCCCTCCCCAACAGCACCAAAACCCCACCCTGGGCTCACTGGAGCTTTGTGGTTACAACCTGGGGCTGCACAAAAGCATCTGTTTCCCTCCCCTGATCCCTCTGTGACTTCCCTGGCTCCAACAGTGTCATTCCTGATTTACATCCCCGTGAAGCTATGACACTGTGACCCTGGACAAGGTCCCTCAGCAAAGCACCAGCAGCTGAAAGCCAACAGCCCCCCTGACACCCCCAGGGGCTGCTCCCCTCCTGTGAGCCCTTTAAAGCCTCTTCTACAAACATACTTTTCTAAAAGTTCAAAACATTCTGAGCATAAATCCTTTCCCTCCCTTCCGTGCTGCTGGAAGTTTGCTACCAGTTGTGTATTTTTAGGTTTTAACAATGTCACCCACGACTGCTCTGAGCTCACCTAAGCACTGTAAGAACCAAACCCTATAGACTTTCTGTCAACACCAGCAGCCTCAGATGGACTCCCTGCAGCCCTGGCAGAGTAAATGATGGCCTCTCCCCCACCCCCCAGATGATGGCTGGGTGCTTATTATTGGCTTTCATCTTTATTGCCTCTTCAGGTAAAATGGTTGGAGTGACAACAGCAAATAGCTGGCCACAAATTGTCTCTCCTGCTTCTCAGCAGGCTGAGATGCTCAGAGAGCCCCCAGCACAGGTGCTGAAATGGGCTGCACGCACCCTACCAAGCTTTTGGGGTCCTTTCCTCCATCCCACCCAGCCCTTTCCTGCCACAATCCCTGCAGGCACCAAGTGACACAGGAGGGACAGGCAGGAGAGGAAACACAGGACACTTGGTCCTGTTCTCTGACATCACTACGAACTGTTATGGTGTGAGAGCATCCCCTATCAGACATCAGTGACCCCACTGCATGCTGCAAATGGATCTACACTTGGGGAGCATTTTATGTGGCTCATCCCTTGCTGGCTATCACTAATCAGTCCCCAGGACCTGCCCCACTCCTCCTGCTGTCACCACAAGAGTCTGGTTTGTGCTGGAGGAGTTGGAGCTGTCTCAGGTCAGAGTTAAAAATGTGACAGAACTGAACTGTGGTGGCTTTGTAAGAGCTGCAGAGCCTGAACCTCCAGGTGAGCACTTCTGATGTGACTGCAGGAACCTTCTGTCAGTGAGCCTCTTCCAAGAGGCAAAGCAGAGAGCTTGGGACAGAAGAGGTGGGAATTTCCAGCAGAGAAAGTTGGCAGAGACAGCGCTCTCCTAAAAAGGAAAAATATGGTTTATTCTCCCATGAAGACAAGATCCTTCCAGGCAGGGGTTAATCCGTGGGGTCTCTGGAGATCCACCTCCACCCTCCAGATAGCAGGAAATTGTGCACAGCTCTTTGCCATAAGGATGGAAACATTTTTTGGAAGAGGAACAGGCCAGAGCAAGCTTTTCTCATCCAACCGGAGTCTGACGGGAGGATCCGGTTTCCGAGGATTAGGTCATGTCTTGGGATGGCCCAGGGACCCACGTCCTGATGTGTCTGCTCAGGCAGAGAGGTGGGAGGGGAGGCAGCTCCTGGTGGCCATGGACACGTGGGAGCAGCCCTCACAACCTGGCCCTGCTCAGCCTACTCCTTTTGCCTGCATCCCATGGGCAGGGATGGGGCAAGGATGGAACTGGAATGGGATATGGTCTGGCTTGTGACTTCTGGGGGGCAAGAGACCCAGGGGGACAGTGCCATGCCTCTATCTGCTTGTCCTGTGGCACCTCATTGTCACAGTCCCCTCGACTGCCAGTCCAGTTCCCATGCTGGGCTGGTGGGATGTTGCAGAAGGAAAGATTTCCTCTCTTTGAAGTGAGGAGCATAACTTTCCACCCAGGATCTACTAAGAACTGGAGATCACCTTTCCTGCTGTGGAGATGAAGTCCTCCAGCTCCTCCAGCCCTTCCTGCTGGCACGGTGTCCTGGGGGTCCCACCTGTGGTGGTGGCAGTGCCATACCCCTGTCCTTTTCCTCCCACAACTAAAACAAGTGCCAAGCAACCCCCTGAATGGGCAGAAAGGGGCAGGGAGCCCCAGGAATCAGCCCCAGCTGCAAAGTTCACAAGCAGGAGGGTGAGAGACTGGAGTGATGGAAGGGGCAGGGTGGGAGCAGGCTCCTTGTACCCTGAGCCAGACAATCCCTCCCCTGCTCTCCTCTGACTCCAGCTCTGGGCTGAGCTCAGACAAGGCAGCCCCTGCCCCAGCCAAGGATGTGGCTGTATTTATTACCCGGTAGGATGCTTTTATCTCAGAAATTCAAAGGTCCAGACAAAATGAACACCAAGAGCTGCGTTCTCAGGAGTCCCAAGGACTCAAACACAAGCTTTTTATAAGAAAATAAATGACTTGGCTGTTTTAGTCACTGAGCTGGTCTACCTTTAACAGTCTCCTAGCAAACACTTGTGTCTTCATTTAATTTTCTTCAGCCTAATACTCACCATAAAAGAAATACAGCAGAAAGCCCATTTGATCACTTTAGTGAATTTCCATTTGACCCTCCCCTTGGGTTTTGGGCTGAGTGTTGAGTGAATGAGCTTTAAAAGCATCTTTTCATTTAGTCTTCCACAGCAGAAAATCACCGAGCCAAGAATCATACCTCACTTTGTCAGTAGAAAAACAAGATGTGGGCTTAGTGGAATTGAGTTGCGTTGGAGCAGGGCATGGAAAATCTTGCATATAAAAGCCAAACAAGGTTTTACTGCCGGTGTTGTAAGGGAGAGAGGAGGCAAAATTTTTGTGGCGAGTGCTTCTTGCCTGTGCCTTGGGATCTCAGGCTCTTTGGAAATGGAAGATCCTCATTTTAGGCAATGCTTTGCTCGAAGCATTTTGTTAACCCTTGGTCACACCGCAAGGAAAGAGCAGGAGCTTGGATTGTTTGAAGGAAAAAAATGAATTACAATGTTTAAAATACAGCGTTTGAGGCAGCAGGGAACTGCCTAAATTTTGTGTTGATCTGCACAGGTCTCCACAGCAAGAATTTTCAGTGTCAGAACAGAAATATCAGAGCCAGGGCAAGGAGAAGAGAAGGGGATGGAGGTGACTGGGAGTGAAGCATCTTTCAGGCACAGAAAGCTGCTCGGGGGACGGACCCAAAAAGGTCTTGAGAAGGTCCCGGGATAGCAATAGGGAGATGGGGAGAGGCAGAGCTTGGCTCCCCCAACTTCTCAACCTTCCAGGGTGCTGTCAGAACCAAAACACCAGGATTTCCCTGGAGGTTCCAGCCTGGGGGCTGCCCTGGGCAGGGGGAAAGGTACCAGGGAAGGGGAAAAGAAATCCCGGAGAAGGGGAGAGGGGAACGGGGACTTGGGGAAGGGGCGGCGGGAGCCGGGCAGGAGCGGGCATCCCGGGAAGGGTTCGCTGTGGTCGGGAGGTGGCAGCAGCTGCTCTGGGCTCTGTGTTCTGTGTTCTGGGCTCTGGGCTCGGAAGGGTCCCCGGGGTGGGATGAACCCCGCTCCTGGGAGCTGCTGGCACCGCAGCCTTCCCTAAATTCAATCCCTCTGCTTCGCCCCCCTGCTTGGCACCCACAGACAAACCAGCTCCGGGTCCCCAGCTCGAAGTCCCACCATGGAAGTGCCCGGAGCACAACTCCCACACCACCCTGGGGAGCTGGGGATGGAGAGAGGAGAGCTGGGGCACCCCCACTTCTTAAACACCACCACCACCCCCATTTTTATTTTGTTTTATGGACTAACCCTGAAAAGAGGTCCTGCCATCTGGCTGTGCCCTGATCTGCTGGAGCTCCCAGCAGATCCCATTTTCACCCATACATGGGTGAGGCAGAGGAGGAACCCTGGGAATGGGTGTCTGTACGGTTCAGTGATGCCAAAGGGGAGATCTGTGGAAATATCACTCGAAAAACCTGATGCAGAAGGCCAAGGTGCCCTTCGTGGCCCCAGCATGGGGGAAGGCTGCCCCGTGGGGGCAAGGCAGGACCTCAACCCTGGCCCTGGGGCCAGCAGGGGTGAAAAGGCTACTTGAGAGAGGTCAGGAGGAGAAAACTAACCTGCTTTTCTTTGGCAATTATGAAGTGACAAATTACCAGTGAAAGAGCTCATCTGTCTGTATTTATTTGTAGAGCCCCTCCTCGCTGCAAAACCAAGGCACGGAGAGGATGGGGATCACAGCCCTTCTCTTAAGGATTTCAAAACAGTCTGCAGACACCCCACTCCATCTCTGTCAGCACTAGGGAAGCACAGAAATTAAGTGGCCAGCCCGGTGCCACCGAGCAAGATGCATTTTCTAAGCGTGAGCACCCTGAGCCTGCAACACAGCATCTGCCACTCCGCACCCCTCATGCCCAGGACTGCCGGGGAAGCTGGTGTCCCCCTCTCACTTTCACACCTTCAAAGAGCTTAAAGTGTATCTGGTATTTGGAGGCTCCTGACAGACCAGAGAGCTCAGGAGCCCTGGGTGTGTGCCATCCCTGAGCTGTGTCTCGGTGCTGCTCAGAGGGCAAGGGCGAATCTTGCGCACACCCCTCCCCGAGACACAACAAGAGTCCCAACCCACTGCCTGCTGAACGGCGGTACAATCAGCTCCTCTTATCAGAGAATCAGGAAGGGAGTCAAAACAGGCACTTTGATCCCGGCAGAAGCTGGAGAAAGAGCGATGAGTTGGCCGAGGTACAAACCTCCTCCTCCATCCCTGGTGGTAGAAGAGGGGGAGCAGAAGTTTGGAGGTCTGGGGAAAAAAATCCCTGCCTGCCAGGGGGGGTGGCTGCAAACACAGCAGCAATCACACCCCCCCCAAAAAAAAACAAACCCACCAAAAAGAAATACTTAAAAAACCAGTGGTCTGCTTGGCTTTGTTTTCTTCCTGTTGTTTGCACTTTTAAATATAGAAGCAAACACAATTTTGGAGCCTTCAGGCAGCAGCCACCCAGGCAGCCTGGGCTGGGAGCATCCCTGCAAGTTCTGCCTCATGGATCCCGGCTCCCTTCACCCCGGGAAAAAAAAAAAAAAAAAAAAAAAAAAAAAGTCCCCAGCAGGGAGATAAATATTTACTCTCTAAACACAAACTGCTGCCTGGAGGTTAACGAGCCACAGAAGCACCCTCTGCAACAGGAGCCAGAGTGAAGCCAGACGGGTTCTCCCCACTCCCGGGGGTCTCCCAAAGCAGGGCAGGGG
>JAAWXA010000033.1:9074118-9131965 GCA_038090715.1 Florisuga fusca
GGGGGGGTGGGAGGGGGCAGTGCCCCCCCACTGGGGAGCAGCAGGTTGCTGCTGAGGCAGATAATCCCGTGTCCCTTCCCTGCCCTCCACCATCCTCCTCCTGGGGCTTCCCAAAGGAAAAAACACCGCACCTGGGTTAGAACCCCGCGGATCGGCACGAACCCAATTGCAACTCTTGATTTTCCTTCTCGACTTGAGCGGCTCTGCAGCCATCGGGGAAGGATTTCTCTCTGCTCTCAACCCAAGAGCAAATTCAATCTTCTTTGTACCTGGCAGCACATCCAGGTTGAGCTCAGGCCAGCACCAACAGCTCCTGCACCGGGGCAGCGATGCTCCCGCTCCACAGACACATCCAGGGGTGATGCAAAACAACCCAGCCCCCTCTCCCCATCCGTTTTCCAGAGCTCAGGATGCCCCCATCGCCAGGATGTGGCCCTCGGTTTGGTGCTCTCAGGACCTGGCCCTGGGTCTGCTGCTCCCTGCAGAGCTGGGAGGGTTTGGGGACTGTCCCTGCCCACAGCACTGAGATGTGCCCAGGGTGGCATCAGTCACCCACGTGGGGAAAAGCCAAGGTGACCCACAGGAACCTGACTGGCATGTCCCTTCAGGGCTCCAGCGTGGTGGCCACACTGGCCACTTGTCCCGTGTTTGGTCCAACCAAGGAGGGGACACCCGGGGGAGTTGGTGTCCTGAGCAGGGAGACACCCAAGGGACCTGAAATTAATTCCAGGGTAATTCCTGAGGAGAAGGGCCATAAACCCACCTCCGTGCTGAGTCTCGGTGTCATCCCCCCCCAGTGCTGCTGATGCTCCTCACTTTCCCCCAGAGCTGGATTTACAAAGCTGTCTCCCTGGGGGAACACTCTGGGGAGACGGGGGACATGCCCCCAAGGGAGGACCTGGAGAACTCAAGACACTCAGGTGAAGAACAAAAGAGAACTTGGACTGGGTTATATTTTAAAATGCTCATATATTTTCTTTTTTTTTTTTCTTTTCTCTCCTTTTTTCTTTTTTCTTTTTTTTTTTCCTTTTCCTTTTTCTTTTTTTTTCCCCACAATTCTAATACAATTGTTCATCAAAATACTGGCGTTTCCAGCAGCAATTCTTTTCTTTTTTTTTTTTTTTTTTTTTTCTGGTGGGGCTCTGGAGAAGGTGACAGGGAAACGCTCCCTGGCTGACCTCTCCCCGGGCACTCCTCAGGGAATCCCGTCCCATGGGGTGTGGGCACATTCCTGAACCCATGCCCCTAATCCCCAAAAACCTGTCAATTTCCCTGCAGTCACACCAAGGTTCAAGGAAAGGACTGTGCAAAAGCCAAGGTGCTGCTGATGCTCTCAGCATCTCGCAGAGGCCCCCCCAGCTCTGTCCAAAGAGGGCAGATCCAGGGGGAGAGGGGAGCCCTCTTCTTGCTTCCCCCCTGATTACCAGTCACCACTCCCAGCCTAGCCCAGCACTCCCACTAATTGTTGCCTTGTGGTGTTTTGCACAGCAGCTGCTGAATCAACACCAGCAGCCTCCTGGGCGAGCAAAAACCCCAGCACCAGGCAAGGGCTTGGCTGCTGCTGGCCCAGGGGCTACTGTGTACCCAGAAGGTGGGCAGAGAGGGGGCATTTCACTGAGCCCACCCACCACCCCCNGCCAGTAAACACGAGCAGGCTGTTCCTTGCCAGCAGAAGGCTGGCTCAGCCCCCCGTGGGGCTGAGCCAGCCTTCTGCTGGCAAGGAACAGCCTGCTCGTGTTTACTGGCACCCTTTGCATATTTCATTTCTCTTGCCTAGTTTTCTTGGCAAATTCTTTGCAGGGTGAAGCTGTTTAATAATATTTTCGGCGGCACGCAGGCTGCTGGAGAAACACAGCCAAAAACACTTTCCCTGCCTCTGTGGATTTGCCACTTCAGGCCAGCCTAAGGGAAAGTTATGACCTGAAATCCTGAGGATTTATTTAGCAATGAGCTGGCCTGGTTCACTGCAGGGGATGGAGCTGGGGACCGGAGCTGCTGGGTGGGATGATGACAGGCGGGTGACAGTCACGTCCCCTCAAAAAGAGGTGGGAGCTGGCAGGCACTGCTTCATCCCCCGCCAGGCTCAGAGCAGCTGCTTGAAAAGCCAGCTCCAGCCCACGGGGAGAAAGAAGAGAAAGAAATACCTTGGGGACCTAATGCTTTGTCGTTTTGAAGCACAGAAGACACAGAAGTGGTGGGGAAGCCCTTGGCCCCAGGTCAACCGCAGGCACCTTGTTCTTGGCTCCGGGCACCTCTCCCATGGTGTGTTCAGAACCCGTCCTGCCAAGGGGGAAAAACCCTCCCTGACATCCCTCACCACTTGCTCTGGATTTTTTTTTCCCCCTCTAACTCTTTTTTTTTTTTTTTTTTTTTTTTTTTTTTTTTTTTGCTGAGCTGGCGAGAACAGTGGGAGCAGAGCCAGGAAAAACAAATCAGTCCNCCCCCCCCCCCCCCCCAGTCTGAAAATTCCTCTGTGAAAGGTCAAAAACCCAAGAAGGAACCACTGCTGGCACATCAGCTCCTGCTGCTCCAACTCAACAGCCCCTCAGTGGGACTGCTGGGATGGAGCCCTGGGAGTGGGGCAGTGCTGGGATGCTGGGATGCTGGGATGCTGGGATGCTGGGATGCTGGGCTGAGGGCAGGGGTCTGGGAAGATCCCTGTGAGCTGGGGGAGGGAGATGCTGAGTCCTTGGCAGCCTTAAAGCAAGTGCTCCAGCTGGTTCTGTCTGCGTGGGCAGCTCCACACACAGTGCAGAGGTGTCTTTGGGAAGAGCAGCAGTGCCCAGCTGCCCTCCAGGGTGGCAAGAAGGGATTATTCTGGTGCTGCCACCCACAGGACCCTCTGCCCAGAAGAGAAAAGAGGGCACCCCAGGAGCAGAGTTGCCTTGTCATTTGATGGGGGAGGTAAAGCTCGATCCCAAACCCTCTGCTTTTAACTGGAAGGAGAAGGCTCAGTGCAGCCACGGGTGACTCAGCTGCAGGGCATGGGCCGGGCCACCTCCCCCTCTGTGAAGTAACTACTGAGACTGCTAAGAATAGTTAGAAACCAAAAATAGAATTATTTTTTTTTCTCCTCTTCTCATTTTGAAAAAAACAAAAAACAAGAAAACCCAACAAAAAAACCCCCAAACCCTCCATCCTCTGAAAATAGCCAGCTGCAATTCGGCCAGTTCAACCACTCCCCCCTCCAGCTGTCCAAACCCCCCCTCAGTGCCCCAAGGGCTGGAACTGTCCTCATCCCTGCTCCTGCCCCCAGGGAATCCCCACCAGCCATGGGGTGATGCCAAGCCTGGCCAGTGGCTCACCCCCAAACACACAGCACTGGGGTGGGGGGGGTCCGGGGCAGAGATGTGAGCCCAGGGTGGTGGGTGTCAAGCTCTCTCCTCTCCCACTTGTCTACATCTAGTGCAGGGAACCAGCGAGCAGGTCTAGAGACGCAGAGGTGCCAGCAAACAAGGGTGAAGGCGACGAGGAGGAGGCGAGGACGGCAAAGGGGTCACCCCGGATCAGACGGTGCCTCCAGCGCTGGGGAGAGGAGGGAGGGATGAGCTGGGGCAGAGAAAAGCAGAGGAAGGGGTCCCCAAAGACCCCAGCTGGGTGAGGGACTGACCCAGCAGCAGTTCTCCTAAGTCATTTGATGGGGTGCCTCCAGCATTTCCATCAAGAAGGTGTCGATCGGCGTGTCGCCTATTAGCTTGAAGAAGAAGAGGTGCTCCAGGCATTTCAGGCCGATGGATCGGAGGGCTGGGAGCCTGAGCAAGAGCTTTGCAAACCTGGGGGGAGGGAGTAAGAGACACCACATGGTCAGATATCCCCCCCATCAGCCCTGCTTCTGTCCCCACCCACCCCCAAAGCTGCTGCGACCACTCCTGTTCCAAAGGGCTGAGCGCCGGGAACGACCTCTCTGCCACCCAGGAGCTGTGCAGAGAACTCATTTGTTATTTCCCCAGCCTTGGATGTTCACACCAACCCTCTGCTGACAGCTGAGCTGGGGGAGTAGGATAAGAAATGAAGGGCCATCCCCGGGCTGGGCTCATGCTGGCTTCAGGCACCCGTGTCACCCGTGACTGCAGAGCGAGCACCCCAAGATGCTCGTGGGGTCTCCATGTCACAGGGAGGAGGCACTGAGGGACCATCCACGAGGCAGGCAGTGGTGCAGGGAGCTTCAGCAGCTCCATCTTGGGTCAGGGGAAAGAGCAGGAAGCTGAGGAAGGGATGGAGGGGATGCTGAGTGGGGTCGGCTGGCACTTTGCTCAGCAATGTCCCAGCTGATGTTTGCTGCCAAACCCGGGGGATGCTGGTACTGGGGACACCCAGGGGTGATGCCAAGGGAAGGACACAGGGCTTTGAGACAAAAGCTGGAAGCAGAGCTGCAAACCAGCTGGGACATGGGATGCTCCCCTTCTCCCTACCCAGCACAGGGCTCTGCTGAGTCCCAGCTGACCAAAACCCTCCCCAGCCTGCCTGCTGGAGAAAACACTTCTCAGGTCCCAGCAGCCACCCCAGCAGAGCTGATGGGCAGGAGGGGTGAGGAGAAGGGCAGGGGAGAGCCAGGGGGGTTGAGGAGAGCTAGACAAAAAGCTGCCAGGATCTGGAAGTGACACCAGGGGTCCCATGTCCCAGCTGTGGGATGTCACCTCTCTACTTTCCAAATGAGAAAAAGGCCCTTTAATGGTCCAGAGTGTGAGTTTTGTTTTTACTGCTGCACAATCAAGGTTTGAACATAAGCAAAGGCCAAAGAACGAGCCCAGGGAAAAGAGGACTTTCTAGAAACCACAGACACAGGGAGAGACACACAAACATACAGCTATTATACCTACAGACACATTTCTCTCTCCCTCTCCCTGTTGTGTTTTTGTGGGGTTTTTTTTTGTTTTGTTTCATTATTTCTTTTTTCTTTTTTTTTTTTTTTTTTTGCTGAGCTGGCGAGAACAGTGGGAGCAGAGCCAGGAAAAACAAATCAGTCCTACCATCCCATTCAGGAAGTTTCACTTTAAACCAAACCAGATGATGGCTCCAGCCCTCGGATATGTTTTAACTGTGAGATAACCAACCCAAAGTGCCAGGGCTGCAGCCAGGAGGGAAGAAAACAGCCCCAAGTCCCCAGGGCTGCTGGGTGGCACGTAGGCACTCTGCCCTCCCAGCAGAGGAGTAGGGATTTGGTTTTTTCCTAGGAATGCTGCCCTCAGCCTTGCTGTTGCAGAAAAGTTCCCTTTTGGGGGTTTACATGGTGCTGGCAAGCCCTGGATGGTCAAGGACCAGGATGAAGTCCTGCACCCAAGGGCACCCACAGCAGGGGGAAGCCAAATTTTATATATTTTACATTTTATATTTTACATTTCATATTTTACATTTCATATTTTACATTTTCTTACAACTTGAACAAAGACAGCTTCCTCTGATTAAAGGTGTGTGTGAAAAATTTGCATTTAAATAAGCTTTTTTTTGGGGGGGGGGGAAGCAGGGGANAGCTTTTTTTTTGGGGGGGGGGAAGCAGGGGAGGGTGCCTGGCACTGGCTGGCCCAGGCGTGTGCTCAAGCAGAGGAAGAACTTGTTTCCAGCCCCAGCTGGTGATCACATTGTCCCATCAGAGCAGGAGGACAGAGAGCTCCTGAAAGCCTGGGTTAGCTCTTGTGCAACTGGGGACACCCAGCCCAGGAGTTAACCCTCCCCAGCCACCTGGGTTTGTTCCACCATGGCCTGTGCTGCCCCAGAGGTGGTCAGCAACACTCTGCCATGGCTCTCAGGACAAGCCAAAACATGTAAAAAAACCTCTAAGGTCACCAAAGAAACGTCTGAGGATCACACAAGGAGGTCTCCAACTCAAAAGTCATTTAAAACCAGTGAGAAAACAAACTCCAGAGCCCCTGGTGGAAGTCCTGGATGTAAAACACTCCCTTAGACATCACTGCTTGCTGAGGCAGAGCCCTGGGGAACTGATTTTTGGGGGGTGGCTGCTCAGTCCTGCAGAGTGGCTCCGTGGTGGTTTGGTGGATGAAGAGCAGGGCTGTCCCCATGCCACCCCCTGCCCAGTCCCACCCCAGCCTGCCCAGCACCACCACCACCACCCAGGCACCCTGTGAAGCCAGGAGTTGATCCCAGCAGGGGAAACATCCAGGGGAGCTGCTGGCCAGGCTTCCCCAGGCAGCTCTCNAAAAAAAAAACACCAAAAAAAACCCAACCAAAAAAGCCCCAAAAAACCACAAAACAAAACAAAACAAAAAAAACCCCCAAAAAACAAAAACAAAACAAAACAAAACAACCCAAAAAAACCCCCAAAAAACCCCACAAACAAAAAAACCCCCAATCATCACTTCTGAGGGTGTGGATCTGCACACTCCCATTCCCTGCTCCAAGAGCATCCTTTGCTTTTTTCAAACCATCCAGACACAGAAGACTGGGGATGCAGGTGAGATGCAAATCCCAGTTGCCTGGGCTGCTTTTTCCCCAGTATTCATGCCTCAGCAGCAATCCCCACCAGCAGCACTTCCCAGTGCTTGGGCTTGGTTTTCTCAACTGAGTGTCAGCAGCTCAACTGGCAGTTGCCAGCTTCAGGCTGTAACTGGGAAAATGCGCCCACTCAGCTCCAGAGCTGTCCAGGAAAGCATTCCTAATTCCCCCTCCCATTCCCAGCTGGATTGGGGGAGGCGGGGAAGGGAGAAAAGAGCATCAATTGAGGCTTTCACTTCCCAGCAATGATGCTCATCTGCCACTGAAAATTAACTCCGTGTGCGTCTGATTTTCCCTGTGGTTTGCTCCCCGTGGCTGCCAGAAGGGAAATGATAGCCCTGTCCCCATGGGCTCATCCCACTCCTGGGGATGCAGGAGCTGAGGCTCCTCAGGTCCTGGCATTGCTGTTTCTGCCTGGCCTTGTCCTGGCTGTGCTGCATTTATGGCATGGGAATAAAGCCCCTTCACAGGGGTGATTTCCTAAGGAGGTTCCCAGCTGAAGCAGGTAGGAACGAGTGGGTTTCCCTGCAGAGAACTTCTTGTTCCCAGAAGATCTGGGAAGAGGGGAGCCCTAAGTGGAAGGAGCTTGGACCTTGCCCTGGGCTCCAGCATCCTTTGCATCAGCTCCAGCACCCCAACACCCTTTATACTGACCCAAACACCTGCTACACTGACCCCAGCACCCCTTATACTGACCCTAGCACCCTTTATACTGACCCCAGCACCCCTTATACTGACCCCAGCACCCCTTATACTGACCCCAGCACCCTCTACACTGACCCCAGCACCCTCTGCACTGACTCCAGCACCCCCTACACTGACCCCAGCACCCCTTACACTGACCCCAGCACCCCCTACACTGACCCCAGCACCTGCTACGCTGACCCCAGCACCCACTGCACTGACCCCAGCACCCTTTATACTGACTCCAGCACCCTTTATACTGACCCCAGCACCCCCTACACTGACCCCAGCACCCTTTGCCTGGGGTTTTGCAGGGCTGGGAGGCTGGAGGAGGTCAGGACTCCTGGACAGGCCCTCACTCACCTCCCGGGCTGGTCGGGGTATTTGTGTTTGCAGTAGGCTTCTAGCGAGGCGTAGACCTTCTCCCGTAATGCCTCCACTTCAGCTGGGTTGGAGAGCCCTTTGGAGTCTGAAAGGCAACAAAAGGACCTCGAGTCAAAAAACCTCCAAGCTTTCCAAGCAGGTGAGGACCCCTCTGCAAATCCCCATCCCTCCCAGCACCACCAGACCAGGGCATGGCACAGACACGGGGTCTGAACCCCAAGATTTTGGGGCACTACCCACCAGCTCCTGGGGAGTGTGGAAGCCCTGGAAGGTTTGGCCTCTGCCTCCAGCTCTGTTCTACCCCACTGCCAACCAACGGGGCTCACAGTGGCTTTTTATGTCCCCCAGGCTTGTGGGATTTCTGCCCCCAGCTCTGTGACAGGCCTGAACAAGAAGCCCCAGCTCTGGCAGATCCCCCATGCCCCAGGGGGGATCTGTTTTTAGCAGGGTGAAAGGGACAGTCAAGCAATCGATATCCCCCAGCACATGTGCCACGGGAACCTCTCCAGATTCCCCTTTTTTTACCATATACGGCCAATCCCAAATTACAGACAATAAATTACTGCTGATTACATGGAGCTGGGGAGAGAAAAAAAAATTTACAAAGTAAAAAAAAAGTCAAAACAAACCCAAGAAACAGCAATAAACCCTGCTGAAATGCCCTGGCTCGTGTTTGATGGGAAAGGGCAGAGAAGGAGCTGTGCTTGGGCACAAATCATGCTCCTGCCAGGGAAGGGAAAGAAGGGGAGGGGATGGCCAGAGAGGTGGAGGTCTGTCCTGGGCTGCCATCTGCTTTTGGTCTGGACTGACTGACCCGAAAACACAGAGAACCCCACAAGAGAGCTGTAGAGGTGTCTGCAGATGGTCAGGCTACCTCTGAACCACTAAGGACAAACCCTGGCACTCAACCCTCTGCTTCCCTTGGGCAGCTGGGGCCAAGGGGGAGAAGCAAGCAGCATGAAGCCTCCTGGAATCTGTAAAACTAAGCAAGCTGCAGACAAAAAAAACCTAAAGTTCTTGTGTATTTTATGAGCAGGTTTCATGCCTTTTACCCTCCAGCTCTGCAGAGGGTTCTTCCAGAAATGCAGTTAATAGAAGCCCTTAGATGCTGAGGTCACAAACCAGAGGACAACAAGGTCCATGCTCTGACTTTGCTCTAACCCATAGTTTAGTTTTTAAGGATATCTAGGTTCATTTTTGCTCCTATTTAGGGACAACTGCCTCAAGCACCAGAACTTTCTTTTTACAGAGATGCTATAAAACTGAAAATAGGCAGATTGTGTACGTTGATAAAACTGAAGTCCCTCAAGATCAGCAAAGTTCAGCCCATCAGTAGGAGTCAGCTCCAAAACCAGCATTCACAGCCTCCTTGGGTGAGTCCTGGCCAGGGCTGGGCCCTGCATGGAGAATATTTCAGGGAATGCATGGAGAATGCCCCTTGGGAAGGGAAGCCTGGGCATGGATCTAGATCCACCCCTGCCCAGCAAAGGCCATGGCAGTAAGGTGGCAGATGCATGGGCAGCACTGAATTAACCTTCATTTTCTTCGTTCTTGCCCTGTCCTGGGAAGCTAGGTGCTGTCAGCTATTTGCAATGGAGCTTTAGAGGTAAGAAAAGGAGCCAAAAGGGGAAGAGCATCAGCCAGGAGAGGTCTGGAGAGGAGGTAATGGCATGTACCAGGGTTGAAGAGAACAATGGCTCGCAGGCAGCCCAGCTCTGTCTTGTCCATCTGCATGTCTCGCATTTTTGACACGAGTTCTGTCAGTACTCTGCAAAGGACACAAAAATCACAGGCATCAGTGTTGAAAAGAAAGGAGAAAACACCCAGGTGTCAGACCCAGAGCGAGGTCCCCTGGTTAATGAAGTCACAGGATGTGATTTGCACCAGCTGAGGATGTGCCCTCATTTTCCTCCCGGAGCAAAAATAGCTTATTAGGAGCATCAATAGTTCCTGTGAGATACAACAGGGACCATAAAAACTGGATCCAGACATTGACTGAGAGGCTTTGGCACCTGAGAGAGCTACCTAAAAATAAAAAAAAAATAATTAAAAAAAAAAAAAAAAAACAAAAAAAAAACCCCCACAACCAAACAAAAAAACCCCAACAGGTATCTAAAAGCAATTTCCTCTGCCCATAACTTTTATTACTCCCTGTGCTCTTACTGCAGGTGCCGGTCTTGAAATATTTTCCACTATTTGCCCAGTTTTTCCCTGCCAGAGCCAGCAGTGAAGTCATGATCTTGCACTTGTGACCTCACAGGAAACAAATGATGTCACCCCAGCCTGAAGAACAATTTCCTTGCAAAGCAAAGAAGTGAAGGTGATTTGGTTTCAACCAAGACGTCTCCAGATGAGCCCCAGGCAGAGCAATCGGTGGTGGTGGGAGCCACACCGTGGGTCAAACACCCTGGAAATCTGGCTTTAACACACTTGCCCAAAGCAGGAGATTAAAGAGCTCTCAGGGCACGCATGTGGAACCTGCTGGGTAGTTTTGGTGCTTTTTCATTGTGAAAATAAAATCGCGTCTTGGTCCAATTAAAGATGAAAAGAAAGAAAGGAGTGGCCGCCTTGTAACATTAGAAGGCATCTGGACCCCATGAAAGAGGCTTTGATTTACCCTGGGCAGCTTTCTCCCTGGCTATTTTGGGCTGTTGGGTTTCAGCAGGATTAAGAGGAGGGATTTAAATTCCTTGCCTGCAGGAAGGACCAGGACACTTCCAGGGGATGGACACGCTCCAACCAGGCTCCTTTTGACCACGGAGCCAACACATCTCCACCCAAGCCCCTCAAGCAGGTCACAACGTGGGGAAAGGAGGCAGACCAGCGTGGGGACAGAGCTGGGGATGTCTAGGGAAAGGTGACCTGAGATGTGTGTGTCCCCAGCACCCAGCCCTCACCTGTCAAAGATGGCCCCGACGCCAGCACTGTGCGCGCTGTTCCGGTGGACGTGGAGCCCGGTGGCCAGGAGGATCCCATCCTTCACAGCTATGGAGCGGTGGGAGAAGGAGGCAATTAGGAGCTCATTCCACCCTGGAAAACAAGCAAGGCTGCAGGTTAGAGCCACGGGATCCTCAGTGGGTTCAGGAAGCACCAACGTCACCTCCCCGGCGCTAAAAAGAGAGGAGGAAAGAGCTGGAGAGCTGGGGCTGCTGGAGTAAGAGGGATGGAGATGGGAAGGGAGGGAGGAGCCAAACCCTGTCTTGGATGTCAGGGAAAGAAAAAAAAAACCAAACAAACCCCCCAAAAAACCCCCAGGAACAAATGCACTAAAAATACAAGGCTAATCAGGGAAGCAGTTTCCTCTATAAAGCTCGCAGGCACCAGAGCAAACCACTCTCTGCTCTGCTGTGAACCCAGGAGTGGGTGTGGAGCCCTGGGTTCCCCATCTGACCTTACACTCCGTGCCTCTGAGCAGTTAAAGACCTATTAATGCTTTATATCAGCTAATTAAGCTCATTTTCAGGCCATAATGGGGCACAAAAGTTCATTCACCGTTAGCCAACCCTGTGAAAACTCTGGCTTGCAGGTTTGGTGCTTCTGCCACACAAACACTGGAGGGGATGGTCCCCTGCCTGCTCTACAGGGATCCCAGGTCCATCCCTGCTCCACTAACACCTTTCTGGAGCTGCCTACAAATCACTTTTTGTCTTTTTAGATACTGGACATGCTGCTGCAGGAGACAGCAAAATGCACCCTCTGAGCCCAGGCCATGGGAGCAGTTTGGGGAAGGGAGATGTGGCCTCCCTCCCTGCCTCCCAGCTCCTCCTCCTAATGTAACAAGTCTTCAAATTCTTAAATCTATTCCTGGCTGAGTCCAAGAATTTCTGAAACAACCCCCTAACAAGAAAAAATGCTATAAAACTTGAAGGGTGGAAATTTTGGTGACTTTCAACCAGGAGAGGCATCTTCAAGAAGGCAAGATGGATCTTCTGCAACACTCATCACCTGGCTGGTTTCCTGGCCTCAAAATGTTCTGGTGTCCAGAAATATCAGGATATTTTATCTTTATTCTTTTTTTTTTTCCCGTTTGGAAAAGCAATACCCCCATATCCTTCACCTTCTCTCTCAGAAAGGTCTCTTCTCACTGACTGAAACGCAAGGTCCACGTGTGTTGTATTTACCTCTTGTTGCAGAGATGGGTTGTTCCACTGGAATGTTGACAGGGAATAAAGTTCACTCTTTCCTAAGTGGCCACAGAACGTTTCCACCCCAATCACGGGAACATTTATTTGGTTATTTACTGGGTGAGGCCTGGCACTCACAGAGGGATTGCAACACTCTGAAACCCAAGGAGGATGGAGGAGAAGACACGGGACTGCAGCAGGAGCCTGCAGGACCTGTCCTCTGGGGCTGAAGAGGACCTCCTGGAGCCAGCCCCACTGAAAGGTGCTGTGGGTGCCCCCCATCAGCTGTGACACCCAGACCCCCAGCAACTCCCTCCCCCTCCAGCCTCTCCATGCAGCTCCAACCGAGAGAAACCAGAGCTGGTTCACACTGTTCCTCCCCAGCAACAGCTCTCACAGCTGCCCTGGCTCTTGGCCATCACCCAACACTCCTGGGCTGTGGCTCAGCACAGCCCCAGCAGTGCCAAATTCAGTCTCCAACTTGCCAGGAACACGTGAAAGTGGGGAGGCTGCAGGGTGCTGCCAACATCTGTGCTGGGCACATTCCAGCTAAGGAAGGCTGGATTCATCAGCATCCTTCAGCTGAACGATTCCCATTTAATACTGGGAGCTTTCAGCTGAACTGGGGAACTTATTTCCACCTGGTGCTTCCACCACAGCATCCCCAAAGACCTGACAAGAGGGAAGAAGGAAAAATTCAGGATAACCACAGGCAGTGGATGGGAGTTAAGAGACCAAATGAGTCTGCCCAAAGAGTTTTGCATTTCAGCCCAGGTTCTGCAGAAGCAGAGCAGATTTCTTTCACTCTTGTATCTCTCTTATCTCATCAAGCAAGCTGGCTGAAGCCTCCAGGGATGCTTTGGCTTCTCTGGGGTTGGGAAAGCACCTGGCAGCACAGCGACCACCCTGTTAAACCATCTCACTACCAAGTTTCCCCAGGAAAACCAGCTGCAGCTGCAGAGATGGAATGCTCAGCACCCTTTGCTGCAGAGAAAACATCAGGGGATTGCCATCTCAGCCACAGCAAGCTTGCAAACCAGAAAATCCAAGGAAAACAGGCTTCAAAAGTTGGGTTTCCTCCTGCTCCAAAAAAAAAAAAAACCAAACCTCAGAGAGGAAAGATTTTTTTAAATGATTGAGGATTAGAGGGAAGCTCCTGGTGGCCCATCCAGCTCTGCTCCTCAGAAGATGCGTGCTCCACTTCATTCTGCCTTCGAGGATGCATGACTGAGCCTGACTGATGCTCTGAGCTAAATTTTAATACTTAAATATTTCATGGGCAGCTGTTCTCAGCAGGCTGCTCTCCCCACTCAATAATAGATAGAGCCACTGGCTAAGACTTGGGGGAGGTTATCTCAGGTCCCACCAGAGAGGCTTGGAGCTTGGAACCCAACAGAGCTGCTCCAGGTGTTCAGCCCACTTCATGGCCACAGGGTTAGAGCCACCATGAAATCTGGGATGTGATGGGGTCTGCAGTCTCCCCTCCTGCCCTCCAGGATGCTGAGAACTGGGCCCAACAAACACCAGCACAAAGGAGAGGACCACAAGTCAGAAAATCTCCAGTTCAGCTTCCACTGGCCTTCTTCTAAAGAGAAAGGAAAAGCTTGAATTCTTCTTGTGGGGTTTCTTTTCATTTTGTTGTTTTCTTTTGTTGTGCAAAACAAAAAGGCAGCTTCTGAACCCAGATCTTCCTCGGGATGTTTGCAGAAAGCTCTGAAAAGTTTCTAGAGACCCTCCTGAGAAATAAGCTTTTTGGGTTTTCCAGAGAGGAAAAAATTTCCCTGAGCCAGCTCTGGCAATCCTCACACCCATGGAAAAATTCTGAGAAGTACCTTCACCAAAGGCCTAGAAGGAGCCATCCAAGGAGGGCATGGGACTTGGCCACATCTGCAGCACGAATAAAACTCCCAAATTCTCCATTCCCAGACTACTGCTGTAACCATCAGGTGAAATGTGACTATAAAAATCTCCTTTCAGTAACGTAAGGAGAGTGGAAAACCTACACCAGCAAAGGGTGAGACTTAGAAACCTTTGAGGTCAAGGATTTCCAAGAGGGACTGGGTGTTTGTGAGCAGGGCCACGAGATGTAGACACATTGGTAAAGAATTGCCCCCCCAAAAATTTTGGGCTACAGCCTTAAAAAACACAACAACAGCTTGGGTGGTGGGAAGGGGGAAACACAAATCCCATCTCCTTCCTACTCTGGAGGCCTCACACCTTCTCCTGAAACAACCTGGGCAGATGTTGGACCAGATTCTGGAGTTCTGGCAGTTCTTCCATTTTGTGCTGAACTGAGTACTTGGCATTTGGTTCTTAAAAAGCTCTTTCCTGCCCTATTTTGTGGGCAAGCTTCAGAGTCCCCAGCTTCACTGGGTTTGGCTGCCAGACTGGTTCACTCCAGGAGGGTCACCCACTCACCCTGCTCTGAGGCAGGGGTAGGGGCAGGTCCTCTGCTCTGCACTGGACTCCTCCATAATTTCCTTTGGAATTCCCTTGATGACTTTGAGTCAAAAAATCCTGGAGCTATGCGAGGAGCTTTTTGCCTAAAATGCACCGTTGTTGAGCACTGCTATTGATTTCTTGCCCTCTCAGATCTTTGGGCTTAACCTGCCAGCAGCAAGGGCTTGAATTTACTCGATGGAAGAAGACCCATTCCACAACCAACTGCTTTGCACCTCCCAAAGTTCCGTTCCTGCAGACCTCCTGCCATGCAAGGAAATTTAAA
This sequence comes from Florisuga fusca, assembly GCA_038090715.1. Taxonomy (NCBI): domain Eukaryota; kingdom Metazoa; phylum Chordata; class Aves; order Apodiformes; family Trochilidae; genus Florisuga; species Florisuga fusca. Next base: position 9,088,486 of record JAAWXA010000033.1, read on the forward strand.
ATAAGCCCAGAGACCTTTATTTTCATCTTGGTGGGTGGGAGAAGGAGCTTGATCCATTTTTCTCCCCTTTCTGGTTTTAATTATGATCAAACACTTTAGCCTGATGAAATTTCATGGAGTCCCAAGCCCACTTGGTCTTTCAAGCTCAGCAGGAAAGCAGCATCTATCTCCCTGGGTTTAAACCACCCAGCCCACACCTCTGAGGGCCTCACTCAGCAGAGGTGATGCTGGGCCATTTTTCAGCTTGACTGGCAGCTGGTGCAACATTTTGGATGACATTCAAACCTGTCCCTTGGGGCTTTTTTTAAAAATCCTGATCAGCAACTGAACGCTCGGAGCCTGTTCCTCAGAAGCAGTTCCCAGCTTTCAAGTTGTCAGGACCTGAACCTAAGAGGAATCCCTGGTGTCCCCAGGGAGATGGAGCACTCCTGGGGAGCCCATGGGGGGACAGTCCCCACTCACCTGCTCTGAGCAAGATGACTTGGTCGTCCAGGGGCAGCTCGGAGAAGTGAGGGATCCTCTTGGCCCATTCCACCAGGGTGAAGAGCTGTTTGTCTGCAGCCTGGCAAATGTTTGTCACCGGGTCATTGGGCTGCCAAGAAAAGGAGATTGAGAGGCTGGAAGAAGGCAGAGCAAGGAGAAGCTGGAGGAGCAGCTGAAAGGTCTTGCTGTGACCCTGCTGAAAGGCAGAAGCACCCCAAAAGTGGATGTTTTCAGTCCCTGGGAAGGGAGGTGAGTTGGTTTCTCCACCACGTGGGTTTAAGTAGTTTTTAGCAAGGGCCAAAACAGGAACCAGACGTGTTGAGACCCAATATCCATCCCCCTGACTGAGGAACCAAGGCAGCTCCAGCCCAGGGGAGGGCAAACTCCTGCACCCACCCATGCAGCACCCACCCATGCAGCACCCACCCTTCCCATGCCACTATCTCCCAGCTTGAGAAACCAGAACCAGAGAGGGTATTACAGGAAAAAAAAAATAAAAGAAAAAAAAGAAAAAGATAAAAAAAAAAAAACCCTTTCCTTTGAAATATTATCCAGTAACAAAAACCATCTGCTCTCAAGAAGGACAGTCAGCCTAAACACACCAAATCCCTGTTTAAAGGAACTGCTAACAGCTCAAGTGGGTTTGTGATTAGGAACTGGAAGAGACTGTCTAACCCCAGCAAAGCCAGACCTTGCTAGTCCAAGTGTGTACACAGGGTTCACCTCTCTGGACAGGGATGTGTGAGCCCCTCCACATTTTCCCCTGTAATCCCTGCTGGTTATCCAGCAGCTTTGAATCTACGATTATTTTTCCTTCCATAACCTTAAAAGAGCAGTTTCCAAATTGGAGGAGGAGTGTTTCCTTCAGCTCTGGACAGCAGAGGGAAGGGGGATGAATGCAGAAGCAAAGCAGCTGCCAACACCAGCATCACCTCTCCCTCCAGCACTGCTGGGCTGCAGCAGGACAAGGCCATTCCTCAGCATCCCTTCTGCTGTCCCCTGGCAGCAAATCCCTCTTCCAAGCTAGGCAGACAAGGCCCATGCTGCTCAGTGTCCCTCCTGCCCCTGGAGCCAGACCCCAGACCCCTGCCCAGTCCCCTCTGCTGTTCCTTGGCAGCAAACACAAACTCTGTGTCTCGGTGGCCAATGTCTCCTCTTCTCCAGGCTTAAAATAACCAGCATCTGGCAAAGCTCAGGGGCACCTGTCTGGGAAATATTTTCACCTGTTGCATGCAGAGATGGATGGGAATGGGCTCGTTTTGCTCCCTCCTTGCTCTGCCCAGCTCCAGCAGCTCCCTGAAGGGTGCAAGGAAGGGGGAGTCTTGCTCTGAGGAAGCTGGGGGTCTGCCCTGGGGAAGGAGAGGTGAGCAGGGACTGGGCCCTTCCCCAGCAGAGAAAAGTAAAGACATGATTTCCTCCAGAACACAGGAAAATCCTACAGTGGAGGTGAGGAGGAACTTTCAGAGGGATTTGGATGAGAAGGGACAATCCCAGCCCATGCTGTAAGAACATCACCAACTTCCAGTCATCCCAGTTTGGTCAGCAAGCTGGAGCTGCCAGGTGGAGCACCTAGGGGTCCCACCTTCCATAGGATAGGATGGGATGGGATGGGATGGGATGGGATGGGATGGGATGGGATGGGATGGGGACCTGCATGCCCTGGAGTGGGACATGACCTACAGCACACCCCATGCTCCAGCAGAACCTGACCCATGATGCAACAAGTACCTTTGCTGAGGCACTTTTGGGGCATTTCAGGAAAGTGATATGTTTTTGCCAAAGCTTTTATCAGAGGTCACATCTGGGTCAGGTTGTCACCATCTCCAGGACTTGTCCTGCTGCACCAGCTGGACATCAGGTCTTACTGCCCATGGCTGCTCTGCAGGCAGCACAAGCTGTCCCCAGCCTTTGGTGCTCCCTACAAAGTCCCAGCGAGGAGCCCAGCCTTTAATTACACCTCAGATGGCAATTCCTGGAACCACCACGGTGCCTCCTGGCAGAACTTAAATCACTGGAGCTTGAGAGGCAGCTGAAAGTGTCATCCCTGCAGGGCAGCAGAGCCCTGCCTGTCTCCAGGAGGGGAGCTGCGAAGTGCTGCAAGAAAACCTCTGGGTGCCTGGTAAGCAAATCCCCCCCTGCAGCAACCAGCAAGGGCACAGTGCCTGAGTGTGACAGGATGAAAGGACACGCAGGCACCTGATCCTTCTGGAAAAATGGAGCTTGGAGACATCTTCCAGAAATTGGTGACTTGAAACCAGCTGCTCAAAGGCCAATTAAGAGCTAATGGGGAGAAGAGCTCTCAGTTACAGGCTTTGCCTTTCAGTGGCCAGGAGCCCATCCGAGGTGGTGCTCAGGCTGCAGGAGCCCAGCCTGCTGGCTGCTGGGGACATGGGGCAGAGGCAAACCCATCCTGCTCCTGTCCCCTTGTCCTGGCCAGGCACAGGACCATGCTGAGGGGGTATGGCCAGTGCCTGGTTCCTGAAGGGCAGGGGCTACACAGGGGCTTGGGGCTCCTGGGGGGATCCTGCAGCCAGGATCTTACAGCTTGAGGGAACCTCCTCGAGGGTTGATCCCCTTCTCCTGGGCCAGCAGCCTGCCTGTGCAATTAGCAGCTCTTGGAAGAGTTGTTACCAGGGCTCAGGGGTGCAGTTACTTCAGGTGTGTGTTTTTGTCACAGTCATCAGAACACAGAGTCTCCAACCACCCCAGGTGAAGAGAGAAAAATCTTTGCAAGGAGAGCAAATCCCCAGCATCAGATCTGGCCCTGTCTTGGCTGCTTTCTGCTTGGCTCGTTGTCCATGTCCTGCCCGTGTCACCCACAAGGGTCACACCCCTTTTCCTGCCATGGGCTGCAAACCAGGAATGTTCTCCATCCTCTCTGGTGTCAGGAGAGAGGTCCCCTCCCTCCCTGGTGCCATGCTCAGCCTCAGGGGACCACACTTCATCAGCAGCATGTTGGATACCAGGGCTGCTGCTCCCCTGCCCCCCCCTATACCCAGCTCTCAGGACTATGCTGAAGCCCCACAGTTGGGTTCCACTCTGTCCTAGGTGGCAAAGCAAAGGGACCTCCCTCAACCAGAGCTGGCATCTCTGCTCTCAGAGGTGGCACAAAGTGACAGTCAAGAGACAGGAGGGCACCCGGGAGAGGAGGGCTTTAACTCCTACATCACCCTACCACCCTCATCCCAGCCTGGTGGGAACCCTCTTGGCCGGCTCTGGAGCTCTCCAGCAGCACCCAGTGCAAGGTGCAGGGATACAAATCCAAGGACACAAATCCCAGGACCCAAAGTACCAGGTTAATAGGAACCAGCTCATGTTTTTTACTCCGTGGCTATTAGGGACTGAGCCTGTCTGCCTCTCCATCACCTGGGGCTCTCCGGGGAGGGCTGGCAGGGGGGCAGCTCCTCCGTGTCCCCTCCCTTCATCTGGTGGCCTCCCCACTTGGAGCTGCTGCCCTCATCCATCTGCTAAACCTGCTACAAATGTCACCTCCTCGACAGGAGCTGCTCCACAATACCAGAGCATTTCAACAAGCCTCCTGTTTCTATTTAGATGCAACACACATCCTTGTTCACAGTAATGCGTGTTGAATTATGCAGGAACCAGCTTTCAATTTGCTGCAAGAGGCTGAGGAGAAGCAGTGCCAGACGAAGCCATTTATTTCAGCTCCCTCTCTGGGGTTTGTTTTCAAGTCAGCACAAGGCTGGCTACAACTCCTCTGAAGGATTTGTACTCCTGAGAGCCACTCCAAGGCCCACACGGACCACGGCTGAGCTGCCTCCTCCAAAAACAACAACAACAACAAAAATTTAAATAAAAAAAGAGCCCCTTGTTGCTCCGTGGATGCTCTGGTCCCCGGCTTAAAAATGTGGGGAGAACCATAGCCCTGTGACTGCTTCTGGAGAGCTGTACTTGGGAACTGGCTCTGTTCACTTCAGCAACCAGCATCAAGTGGCCGTGGAGGTCAAGGCCAAAAAGAGCATCCCAGGGAGGCAGTCAAGATTTAGGCTCCTACAAAGAGCAACCTGATTCTGAGATCTCCTGTCAAGCCCTGCCAGATAAGGTATTCCCTGCTCAATCCTCCAAGCCCCATACAAAGAAAGAGATAAAGTAGAATGGTGGCAGAAAATAAATACTGCAGAGCCACTCCACTTCCCAGAAATAGCTGCATTTCATCACCTCAGCCTTGCAGCCACCTAGCAAACAGCAACAGCAAAGGCAGAGGGGTTTTTTAGCCTATGATCCTGCTCTCCTGGGTCAGCCAGCCCCAGCTATACCCCTGTCCCCCCCCAAGGGACTTCCAACCAGCCAGGAGATGCCCCCCAGCTCCAGGGTCCCCCCTCCCCAGCAGCAAAGCCCAGCAATAGATAGCAAGGGAAGGGATTGGGGTGATTTATACCCTCTCTGTCTCTTCACTTTGAGACTTCCCAATCCCTCAGTATCCCAGGGCTACCCTGGGGGGGGCTGTCCTGAAAGCAGAATTACAGAGGGTAGGCTGGCTCTCCCATTTTTAGCTAGCTGCTTTGCAGGATGCTTTCTCTGAGCTGGGCTATAACCTGCTGATCAGGGAATCTCTTAAATAAGGGACCAAGACACTTTCCCTCATCTCAGCTTCTCCCTCTTTTCCTATTTCCCTGTCAGGTATTTCTTCTACACACCCAATCCTGCCAGAGCCTGGCAGCTTTGAGCAGCTCCAGTGATAATGGAAGCTTGGGAAAGGAGTTTGAGAAGCAACCTCCTCCAGGTTTTCTCTTCTTTAGAGCCAAGCAGCTGTAAATCCTGTGTCTGAAAAGTCACATCCCAGCTTTACAACTCTTATCTCTTTGCACTTCAGCCACACAGCTCTGTTTAGTGGCTTGACTGGACTCTGAGCTCTCCAGAGCACAGGGTGTCTTCCTGCCTTTTAGCACTAAGGGCTCTTAACTACAAAACCCCCTTCCCTGTGAGCCCTCCTGATTATTCCTCACAGTATCTGCTCCTTCCCTGTGGTGGTGAGACATGAGTACCACCAGTGCTGGTGGCTGGACAGGGCCAGAGGCGTTTGCTTTCCTCAAGTTTTCATCTCAGCTCACTGATGGAGTCAACAGCAGAGCTAAGAGGTTCCATTTCTGAGCTCGAATAATTTCTTTTCCCACAAGATAACCCCTCTTTGACCTAGGCTGGCTGCTGTTTTCCTGCCTGCTCAATCCTGAGGCCCAACAAGCCACCCCTTCTGCCCCTGGGATGGAGCCAAGGTGCCTTACCGAGCTCGGCGTCAAGCCCATATTTGCTTCAATGTATGTCTCTGTCTTTGGTTCCACTGCAAGTTCAGCTTCCAAGATCTTTTCCACGGGCATGTCCTCATTAGCACTACTTGTTGACTCCACCTCGTTCTCATTACGATCCTTCCCCCGCTGCCTCTCCTCCTGGACAGCTGGAAGGGACAGAGAAGGGACAGAATCAGCCCAGGGCTCCTGGCCACAGGGTCATGGGCTGAGCTGGCACCATGGAGCTATGGGGATGAGTTTGCCATGGAAACCTAAAGCATCCTGAGTCCTTGTGACCCGTAGCAGCACACACATATCTGATGCCTTGGTTCTCCCACCTGACCTTCCCATCACCGTGGGCCCCAGGCTTGGAGAGTCCAAGGGGGTATGAGGTTTGGGAAGCCACCAAGAAGCCTGGGTTTGGAGAGCTGCTCCATGTCAGCTCCCCTGCAAGGGATGGTCCTGCTCAGACCTGGCCTCTGCTGAGAAATTCCCCCTTCTGCAGAGGGAGAAGCCCTGGAAGCAAAAAGGTTAAAGACACATGATGAAAAGTAAAGGAAGCAACACGGCAAGGAACCACGGGAGGGGGAAAAATAAAAATGGGTGAAGTGCTAGGGTAAGGGAAACCTAAAGAAAAGAGAAATTGGTCAGTTTAAAGCATCAGTTCAGAGTTCAACCATTTTCTGAGCCTGTTAGTGCTGAATTTCCATGGAGGTCATGTCATGCAGTGAGGGTAAAGGCTCCATGGCAGGAGGATGCTCCCATGGGACCATAGCTGGGAGCAGGGAGCTGCCAGCAGGCACTCCATGCAAACCACCACCTCACTGTGTCTCAGGGCAACTTCTAGACAGGAGAGACCTGTCCCAAATCCTGTGGGGTGGGATTAACCTAGCCAGGAGCATGTCACATGCTGGCGAGTTAACATCTGAACAGTACATAGATTAAAAAAAAGCTTATTAGATGCTAATAACATTATTCTTAATGATCTCCCTTTGAAAGCACCACACAGGTTTTCCCTCAACCTGGAAAGCAGTTTTATGCAGATGGTTACACGGGTAACAATCTCCTTCTCAATCACCATGTTCCATACCCTAAACCACAGACTTCTCCACACACCATCATTTCCCACACTACGTTTTAGCTGGGAACAGCCCCAGCCACAGGAGTTCCCATCACTGGCCCAGAGAGACAGTTCCCTGAACTTCTCCTGAAAGAGGCATCCGGGTCTGCTTTTTGATTGACAACTGTCCTCCTGCTTTACCTCTCTGCTGAATCTGAAGCTGGTTAGGTGAGGTTTTGTCCCAGGGAAATCAGGGCTGCCTGGACCACAAGAAGCCCTTTCAGGCAACCAAGCGGCAGCAGCTCTATGCCAAGTGCCAAAACAAAAACCTGAGCATATAAAACTTATTTCTTAACAAACAGGAAATTAAGACACGTACTAAAAGAGTCCTACATGGACATTGATCCCATTAATCCAGCTCCACCCCAGCATGCCAAGGCCTGGGGCTGATTTCCACTGCTCGCCCTCCCCTCCCGCCGCAGCCGCCGGTGCACGTCAGCACTGCTCAGGCTCCTTCCACCACAGAGCTCTTGTGCAAAAAAAAAAAAAAAAAAAAAAAAAAGCAAGAGTTTTGTTGGGTTTTTTTTTTTGCAAACTGCTCTTCAGTTTACAGGCTGCAGAGGCTCCTGAAGCCCACACAACATTTTCTGCTTGGTTGGCCAGAGCCAGGTAGGCTGCTGCTGTCAGAGCTGGGATTTCTGTTGTGCCTTTTGTCCCCCTGGCTCTTGTCTGGCATGGGTTCTTCTCTTCACTTTTTCAGGCCAAGACAAAATCCTGCTTCAGTTTCTTCCCCCCCCCCCAACCTTACTCCTGCTTTCTTAGTCATCAAAAGGCTGTTTTGATGCAAAGAAATTTTTGCTTAATGCCAACCCTTCTTCAACAGCACAGATGCACCGAAACTCCTTTGGGCACATTAGGAAAGATAAAACACCTCCTAAATACCAGAAAAGCCTCAGAGAAAGACAAACCCTCAACAAATGGAATTTTACAAAATGACTTAAATGCCAAAGATCTGATGCACAGATGCAGCAGGACTCAAGGAGGATGGTGCAAAGCATGGTTCCTCACGCTGAGATCACCCACACAAGGACATGCACTCCAAGGGCACGGGGTGCTGATCTGAAAACCACATCTTGCTCAGCCCTTGGGGACTCAGTTGGATGCTGGGATTCACGGGAAGGTGCTGCAGAGGTCTGGGGAGACAGTGGCTACTTACAGGCTTGGATCTGCAAATCTCAACCTCATTCAAACCTACAGACACATTCTTGGGTGAAGACTCAGATGGACCCAAGGGGCTACGGGAGGGTGAACCTTAACACATCACCAGGACAGCATCTGCCAGTGATTGGGATGAATCTAGATGGTACAACCAACTGATGGAAGAGACAGATGGAAGGAGGTGATACACAGAAGTAGTTATTTCTCTAGACCTGTGCTTTGAGCTGCTACACCAGAAGGTTGGTGCTGCTGCTTGCTGGGGAGCAGGTCAGCAAAAAGCTGCCTCTGCCCAGAGCCCTCAGCTCCCACAAAGGCCCCTGCCCCAGCCTAGCTGGAAAGCTGTGTCTGCTCCCAACACAGAGAAGCTGTTGTCCTCCTACGCCACTCAGAGCAGCTTCATCCACAGGTTTCACCAGGGTGTGTATCTGCAGGACCAGGTGACTACATCAGGTCCAGCTGCTGCTTGCTTGCAGGACTTGTGCCACCAGGTGTTTATGAGCCCTACCTGTTCCTCAAACAGAAAGGAGACCTGCCCAGCCCGAGGTGTTGGATGGAGCTTTCAGGGATGCCTGCAAGGCAGCAACTCAATTGCAGATGCTCCTTTCTCTCCCTGCAGGCAGCTTGAGGAATGAACGAAGGGGGAAGAGCTTTGTTCTTCATGGGAGTAACAGGTTTGCCCCTGCAACAGCTCTGAGCCTGGCCTGGGGGTAAAGCTGTCAGTGCACACATGAGCTGCTCCCCAATGGTCATCTTACCATCACCTCAGTCTCACAGATGTGTCCCTCTTCAGAATCCAGAGGCTGAACTCATTCCACATCTAGCACCTCCACTTTTCCTGCTTTCAGATTCCCCCTGCAGCAACACACAGCTCCAGGGGTGGCAAGCCCAACAATAATCCTGAAAGGAGCAGACTCGTGTTATCTGGGGGTTCCAAGCCATGGGCATCCATGTGGATGTGGTCAGCCTTGCAGCCTCTGCTTCTGAAGCTCAGCAGAACTGAAAAGACACCTGAGGTGCAAGGAGAAGACAAAAGCACTTCAGAGCTTTCTGTGAGTCATACAGCTTGGGAACAGAGTTCTCCAGGTCTCTGGTCTCCACTGGCATGAAGCCTTTGCTGGATGTCTTCAGTTTGCTGCAATCAGTATTTCCCTGCTGAGGAGCTGACATGCCAGTGCTCCTTCTGCTGATGGACACATCCCCACCTCGGAAAAGAATAGGGATGGTGTTCCTTGAGATGTCAGCAAAAATTGCAGGTGGGGTAGGAGGAAGGAAAGAAGGAGCAAAATTCAATCAAATCAGGTTTGGGGGTTTTGGTTTGATTTTTTTTTTTATCTCAAATCATACAATATGGGATGTTTGTATGTAGGAAAACCTTCAACCTAGAACCTTAGGTCTTATGGACCTTATGTCTGCAGTCCACTCCCCACCACAACTGGGGATTAGTCAAGAAATCCACAGGGGATGTAACAAAAATACTTTTTAAAAATTAATTTGGTTTGGGAGCAGGATTTCTTTGTGGCTTTATTTTTTTTATTTATCTTTTTAAAAAGAGAAATACAAATGTGGTGGCTGCATGGCAGCTTGTCTGGTAAGACTGAAATGGGAATACCTTGTTCTTCCTGGCTTCCCTGAAGTCTTGTGAGCCGGGATGGATGGTGCTCCATCCCTGTGACACAGTAAAATTCAGAAATAAAGATCATTGTATGATCTGGTTCTTGTTGCTTCTGCTGGGTTTTACTTTTCCTTTCATGTAAATTGTAAACTCAGGGGGTAAAGATAAAAAAACCCAAGGGGTTCTGTGAGGGGGTCCTCAGTTCTCCCTTGTGGCACAATGAAGATACATTTAAGAAAAAAATATGTATTTTTAACTCTGGAGAGGCCATAAGATGCTTCTCCTTCCTGCCTCACATGTGATGCTTTGTAGGATTAGCAAGGGCCCACATGGCAGCTCAGGAGAGCAGGCTCTGCTGGTGGTTCCCTTCTCTGGCTCATCATCCACATCCCCTTCCACACATTTCTGCTGAACTGGGTGGCTCAGGAGACCCCCAGCTTCCCACCAGGACCTGGGGAAGTCCCAAGCTGTGTTTAACCCAGCCCCACGTTGTCAGAGGAGTGTCCCCATGCTCTCCTCCTGCTGCTGGCTGCACCGATGTTTTCATTTTTCTTCAAGGAGACTCACACGGTTGAGAGGTTTTCTAGTCTGATTTTCTTAACAGAAGGCAAGCATTTAAACCTTGTGATCCACTTGAGGAGACAAAAAAGATGTTGTAGTCAAAGAGCTCTGTGATACAGCCCCACCTCCTCCAGCTATGTCTCAGCACAGCCAAGGACAGAAGCCTGTGTTTTCCCTGGCACCTGATGAAGATGCTCTTGTGTTGTTCTGCTTCACTTGGCCCGTACTTGCCCAAGGCCACTTGCTGTCATTTTTCATCTCCTGCTTCTCCAGCCCATCTGCACATCCCCAAGGCCGTGGTGCAGCAAGAGATGGAGCCCCATGTGTCAAGACCACTCCTGGGTGACCTCTCTCTTTTAAGAACCAAAACGCCTCCTCCCGTGGATTGCAGATGAGCCTCAGTTTGCAGATGTGCAAAATGCCAGCTCCAGCCTCTGCAGTGTGCACACCAGCACTGGTCCCCTTGCTTTTGCTCATGGGGCAGCACTTGACAGCTACACAAGGAGGTTTCAGTCCATTGCAACCAACCTCACCCAGGTGCCCAAACCAACCAGGCTGGGTGGCTGGGGTTGAGTAATGAAATTCTGTAGCCAGATCCCTGCTCTTTGAGGTGTGTGAACACCCCAGAATCCCAATCCTCTGACAAAAGTTCTTTCCTTTTTAAGCCTTGGGCTTGTGGAGAGAAACTTGATGCTGTGATCTGCAGCCTCGTTAGATTTGAAACAAACAAACAAACAAGACAACAAGTGCATGCTCTGCTTTCAAAATGACAGATGCAACAGGGACACTTGCAGCACAGCCACGGCACTGCCACACTTGGTGGGCACCGTGCTCCTGGGCCCGAGGAATGTTAACAAGGGGAAGAAGAGGCACAAAGGGGACAGGATTTTCCATCCAGGCAGAGCCTGAGAGCCCCATGGATAGGAGCATCTCAGGCTTGTTTGTTTGCTGGGAGAGAGCTGGAGGCTACAGCAGCTCCTAATTACCACTTACCCAGTTCATACAGATGAGCGTTTGTTTCTGAGATGAAAATCCATCCTCCCAGGAACAATGGAGCGGGTGACTGGCTGGGTTTGTTTCTTTTCAGGGGGGAGGAGGGGGAAGAATAACTCACTCCCACCAAAAATGGACTGAATGGGTTTATTTTTTTAATCTGGGGGACAGATCCAGGTCTGGAGTTCCTGGCCATGGGGAAGGAAACCACGTGGGAAGACACCGACACTCAGCCCGGACCTCAGGCACTGCAAAAGCCATGGGCAAGCAGAAGATGCATTTTCTGGCTCTCCTACCTTCACCCCTTCTGCTCCCTGCCATTCCCCCACAGGTGCAAGGATCTACAAGGATGCTGATGCTTTCCAGCCTGCTCCCACCTGGATGCATTTTCAGGATGTGGCCCTGCACCACCAGAGCACACCAACCCCCTCCTGGAGAGCCCAGGGGCTCTGCTGGTCTCCAGGACCCAAACCTGCTCAGCATCCTCTGAGCCTACAAGTGGGTGGCTGCTTTATTTATGAAGTGCTGGGTGGGTGGAAGGTTACTGGGGATTTCTGTTTCACCAGCAGTGGAATTTATGAGGCTCTGCTGCCTTTTTATGATGCTCCATCTTAGCTGGGTATCACCAGCATCTTGAAGTGCTTACACCCGAGGTACCTGTTTATACCAAAAATGCCACAACAGCAGAAGAAACTAATTCCAAAGGTGTTTTTCCTGCTTTGCCTTCATGTGCCTTTTTTTTTTTCCCCCCCAATAGTGCAGCTTTTTACTACTGCAAACCCCCTCAAAAGCTGAGATCCAAGAAATAAAGGGTGGTGTGTCCTCCAACATGTCAGCTGAACACTGCAGGTTTTTAAGACAGGCAAAATACCACCGTGATGATATACACAGAAAGTTAACTTCAGAGAAATGGAGTGCTAAAAAGCAGATTGAAACCTTTGCATGCAGTCAAGCCACAGGGGGAAGGGCTCTTGCAAACAACAGCAAAACTGGCTAGCTTACTTCACCCTCAAAAGCTGGACACTGTGAAGTATAAGGAAACAGGAACATTGCTAAAGCAATGAGAGAAAATTACAAACCAAACCCTTTTTCTCAACCCTTTAAAACAAAACAAAAAAGAAAAACCCAAACCAAGCCCAGCATCATTTAACCAGCTGGTTTAAAGAGCAGCACTTTAAAAGGATGTAAGAAACAAGCTCATTAAGCTAAAAGACATTTTCCATTCCAAAATTATCACTAAAAATAACCGTGCTCTTGAACTCTGCCCCTTCATGGGGGTATGGCCACTCCCCTGCCTTTACATTCACTTGGATGGTGGGTTGGAGACCTGAATTCCCCCTCCTTGTCCCCAGGCTCCTCTTGCTCCTGAGAGATGCTCCAAGAGCTGGGATGGTGCCAGGGGGTGCAAGGGGGCTGCAGAGCCATGGTGGGGGGATCAGGAACTGCTGTGGTGGACAGGAGCTGAGCTCCACGTCACCCTGGGTTAAAAGAGGGGGGAAACTTCAGTCCCTCTGGACTAAGTGGTTTATCTGAGCAGCTCCCCAGAGACATGTGGAGGTCTTGGAGCTGCAGATGATGCTGCAAGTCAAACTCTTGCCAGGTTCAATTGCAAGAGGGGGGAAAGAAAACCAACCCTCAAACACGGGGAAGAGTTCTCACAGGCTGTGAAGTTTGAAAAAGCCTTGGAGTCCAAAATCAGGTGTGCAACCAGACAGAAGATGTCCCAGATCCTCAGAGCAGGACTCTGGATCACGCCACGGCAGCTGATGGGGAGAAGCTGCAGCCATGTGGTACCCAGGCCACCCCTGGGACAGCATCTGTGTCTGGGTTTAGGAATGGTCTTGGGGGTCAGTTACACAGCCTGGGCCACAGCTGCTGGGGAGAAGATGGCCTTCTGATGGCCTCCAGATGGGCCACCAGCTTCCCCAGCAGAGGTGCCTCCGCACCCACTTCACCCACTCGGCATCCAACGCCGCCACTGAGCTCGAGCTGAGAGCCTCAGGAGCTCCCAGTTCACAAACTGGGCGGCCCAGCAGGTCCAGTGGGGACAGTCTGGCTCAGGCAAGGAGCTGCTGATGTCCGGAGGCCGTGCTGGGAGAGAGGGAGAGGGAGGAGCTGGAGCGGGGCCGGGCTGCACCGGTTCCCAACGTCTGCTCCCTGTGCGGCGTCCAAGGGCGGCTGGTGGGAGCATGAGAAAGGGCTCCCTGCTGCTATTTCCTGCTCCCTGCCAGCAGTGGTGGGGCTGGGACCTCATCACAAGAGGCAGCAATGTGCTGAAACAGGAGGCTGTGGGGTTTGTAGGCTCCAGTGCTCCCTCCCCATCACCCCCAAAGTTAGCCCCAGGAATTGGCAGCCCATGTAGGACACACGGAATCACAGAATGGTTTTGGTTGGAAGAGACCTCCAAGATCATCCAGTCCAACCTCTGACCAACACCATCATCTAACCACTAAACCATGTCCTTAAGGACCAGTGCCTGGGCAGGACCACTGTCCTGGGCAGGCAATTCCAATGCCTGGCAACCCTCGACCCCAGGACCCTTAGTGTTCACTCCCATCTCCTCGCAAGACCTCGGCCTCTCTTAACAGCAGTTTCCACATTTTCCCTTAAAAATCTAAGGTTGCTGCTCCACAGACAACTTGGACCCTGATGAGTAACAGATCAAGCACAGAAAGTTGTGCTCCTGGATGCAAACAGCCACCCCCACGACTGCAACACCCCAGCATTAGCCAAGATCCCTGACGAAGTCTTCATTGTGTTGATCACCCAGCATTTAGTGGGAGACAGAGTACAAAAACCAAAAGCCTCACACAGCTGGCAGTAAATCATAGGGGGAAAATGCTCCCAGTTGCTTATTTATTATAGCTGCAGGATCTCAGAGGCCATGAGGCTCACTGGATGTGGACATGGGGCCAGGATCTACCTGAGATGTTTTTAACAGGGAGCAGCAAGCAGGGATGCACACACCAGAAGGGATCTTCCAGTTCTGCAGCCTTTCAGCCCTTTGAGGCAAGATCCCTAAAACCTGATAGCAAAAGCAAAGCCCTGCAGCCCTGAAGCAATCCCCCATCCTCCCACAGGACCCCCACAGCCAAAAGAAATAGCACTGCAGGACTCAGCCCCAAACCATCCCCCAAATGGAGCCAGTGGGACTGGTGTAAGGACAAAGACAAGGCTCCTGGCTTGGGGAGGGGCAGCAGCTGAGAGCTGGGATGGATTCAATGGGGAGGGGACCTTTTTTGACAAATCAGGGAGATATCACATGTGAAACTCAAGAGATATTCAAAACCAAAGCTTAGTGAGATCCAGCTTCACACTTTCAAACTTAGGATACTAGAACATCTCCATACCTGATATGAAACACTAAACTTTTAGTTTTATAACAAGAGAGAGCTTTATCCAGGGACCAGGGGAGCTACTCCAGCATTCCCCAGATGGGGATTATACCCAGCAGCTCTCTGCCCTTCTCTGAAGCTCTCCTCATGCATCACCAGCATCAGAAGACCAGGCAGCACTGCCTGAGTGCACTTCTAGAGTTACCAAGATCCCATCTGTCACACTTTTAAATAATTGGCTGATCGTTATGAATTCATTTGGTATTCATTGTGATAATGTTAATCAAGATGAATTAATAGAGTCCTCATACCATACGCGCTCCCTGGGGAATTCCACCTCCATCTAGGAATTAATTAATGGGACCAGTAATTTTAGTGGTGCTGCCCATGCAATCGCTGTCAGTGGGAGGCAGGGAGCAGGTACCTGGTCCTGGGATGGCAGTGCAGGCTCCAGACTTAAAGCCTGGTGTTCCCTTTTGGGGGAGATGTTCTGGGGGTCTAAAAGGAAGGTGGGTCTGCAGCTGCCACTGCAAGGCTCCAGGGGCAATGCCAGGGTGATGGGATGCTCCACACCTACCTACAACTCCATTTCTCACCACAGAAACAAGTGCTGCTGCTGCACACACAGGAGACTTCTTGGAGTCTGCTGGGGCTAGAGACTGGATTTTCCCCCCTCTATTTCCTCATCCTGTCCCATGTCTCCCATGGGATCCAGCATGCTCCATGGCTCTGCCCACTTGGCAAGCACCCAGGGCAATGCCAACCCCTGGCACAAGGAACACCATGTGTGTGCCACTCCTCTTTGGAGACATTTTCTCAGTGTCTCCATCTCACCATTTACACTTAAGATTTCTAAGACTAAGACATTTAAGATTTTCCTGCCAAGCTGGCAATGATGTAAAAAGGACCAGAAAGACAGGAGGCAAGGAAGGGGCATGCTGGGAGACCATGCAAGTGCTCTACAGTGATGGCTCCAAGAAGCAGCTTTTAGAAACCCTCTAATCAAACATGCACTGCTCTGGGGGAGTGTGAGGAAAGGACCATGAGCACCCCAAGCTCTGCCCCATGATGTTTCTTGGAGGTTCCAGCTGTGCACTATCAAAAGCAGTGTGTCACCATCTCTCCTGCTCCCTCCAACCGTGTCCTCTCTCCAGCCACACTTGGCAGAGCCACTGCCTCCCGGACCCCCTTGCTTGGGCCAGAAAGCTTCACCCCCCAGCACCAAACAAAGGGTTAAGCTCTGCAGGGCCACGGAGGACCCTGGGGTGCCCTCACCCCTCTGCAATCCCAGCTTTGACCTTTGAAGATTCTGCACGTTGCGGGTCCTTGGGTAACCCTGTAAATGGAGCGTGGCAGGGGCTGCTCAACACCCAGCACAGCTCGGGCTCGACCCTACTCAATCACTGCTCCAGACAAGGCCAAGGGCTCTTTGGAGACAGAGAGCCAGGCTGGAGCTCTGCTCCTCCAACCAGAGCCACTCAGCACAGGGAGGGGTTTATCAGCCAGGCAGGGAGGCAAATGGGGCTCTGAAGATGTAAGGGGAGAAGGCAGCAGAGAACTGAGCAGCACCCCGGGGTCACTCTGACACAGTGTCTGGTGAAAGGCTGTTCTGCCAGCAGTTTAGAAGAGGCACAGTCAGCATTTAATAAGAGCATTTAAAAGAGGCACTGCCAAGGAGTTTTAGATCCTGGGTTTAAATTCCACTAAAGGGACAACAGATACCTTTCACAAGGCTGCATTTTTTCTTCCTGATGAGAGAAAAAATGCAGAATTGTTACTGCTAGGAATTGCTGCTGAGTTAGAGCAGCTGGTGCTGGTGCCTGGTGCCTGAGAGGAGGACACTGGTGAGAAGGACAATGTCACCATGTGTCCCTGCCCCTCCTCAAAGAGGTGTGCCCTGCAAACAGCACAGCTGGGACATGGGCAGGAGCCTCTCACCTCCTCAATAGCAAGGTGATTAGCAATCAATCAGGGAATTAAACGTGATCTTTATCCTGCCAGTGTCCCCTGACCAGCCCCTGTTCTCCAGGATACAACATCCCACACTGCATGGAGACAGGAGGGCCAGGCCAGGGGGTAGCACTTGTCACCCAGCACACACCACCTGCCATCTCAGCACTCAACACGTGGCACCTGGTGCGAAAGGAGTGCAAGTTCCAGGGCAGCAAACAACCTCAGGAGCACAGCTGGTTGTCACCAGCCTGGTGATCTGCTCAGTGCCTCTGAGCCCTGGTGCAACCATCCACCAGCCGGGTGCTGCTCTGGGCTTTAAGGATCTTTTGGAAACCTCGGCTGTGGCACAGAAGCAAAACGTCAAGGAGACAAAGTTTTGGCACACAGGGTTTTGGTATGCAGGGTTTTGGTATGCAGGGTTTTGGCACACAGGGTTTAGGCACGCAGGGCTTTGGCACGAGGGTTTTGGCACAGAGGGTTTTGGCACGCAGGGTTTTGGTACGAGGGTTTTGGTATGCAGGGTTTTGGCACGCAGGGCTTTGGAACGAGGGGTTTGGCACAGATGGTTTTGGCATGGAGGGTTTTGGCACGGAGGGTTTTGGCACAGAGGGTTTGGCACCCAGGGTTTTGGCACCCAGGGTTTTGGCATGGAGGGTTTTGGCATGGAGGGTTTTGGCATGGAGGGGTTTGGCACGGAGGGTTTTGGCACGCAGGGTTTTGGCACGCAGGGTTTTGCAGCCCAGTGCAGGCAGCCCTCCCGCTGGCTCTGCTGCAGGTGATGCTGCCCCCGCTGCTGGAGCACCCCAAGGTAGGAAAGGTACCTGGGGCACCCCTGGGTGCTGTGGCCAGGCTGTCCCTGCCTTACCTTCTCTCTTCATGCCCATGGCCAGACACTTCTGGTAGCGGCAGTACTGGCAGCGGTTGCGCTGGCGCTTGTCGATCAGGCAGTCCTTGTTGTCCCTGCAGGTGTAGGTCAGGTCCTTCCGCACCGTGCGCTTGAAGAAGCCTTTGCAGCCCTCGCAGCTGTAAACCCCGTAATGTTTACCTGCAGGGAGGAATGGGGCTCGGGTTAGAAGGGCTCAGAGCACTGGGGGTGCCCCCTCCCTTTGCTCTGCCTCCCCACAAACACCATCGGCTCTTCCCAGGGTCCCTCCCAGCCGTGGCCAGAGGAGGAAGCATCACAGGGTTGTAGAATCACCCGGGTTGGAAAGGACCTCTGGGATCATCAAATCCAACCCTTGAGCCACTGCCACCCTGGTTCCCAGCCCATGGCACTGAGTGCCACATCCAGTCTCTTAAAAACCTCCAGGGATGCAGAATCCACCCCCTCCCTGGGCAGCCCTGGAAACAATTCCTTCCTAATATCCAACCTAAACCTCCCCTGGCAGAGCTGAAGCCCATGGCCTCTCGTTTTACTGATGGCTGCCTGGGAGAAGAGCCCAACCCCCCCCTGGCTCCAACCTCCTTTCAGGGAGTTGTAGAGAGTGATGAGGTCTCCCCTGAGCCTCCTCTTCTCCAGGCTGAACAGCCCCAGCTCCCTCAGCCTCTCCTCATAGGATCTGTGCTCCAGTCCCTTCACCAGCCTGGTTGCCCTCCTTTGGACCTGCTCCAGCACCTCAATCTCCTTCCTGACCTGAGGGGCCCAGAACTGGACACAGGACTCACTGTGCTGAGTACAGGGGCAGAATCCCTTCCCTGGACCTGTTGGACACACTGTTCCTGATCCAGGCCAGGATGCCTCCCAGAGGGGTTCTCGGAGCTGTGAGCAGGAACTGAGGAGCAGGGGCTTGGCTTTGACTGGACTTCCAGGATGCCCTCCCTGGGGCTGCAGTCTGCTTTACACCCAGGAAAAGCCCTCCCCAGTTCTCAGCCATATACCAGGGTAAAGTCCTCGCAGCTGAGGCAGGAGATGGCCTGAAGGCCCTCACAAACTGAGCACTTACAGAGCAAAACGCTTGAGAATAAAAGGAATTTGCACATTTTTATCCTCCACAAGTGGGGAGATTGAACGAGAAGCACAACTTTTTACCCAGCACTAGGGATAAGACCACTAGGGATCAAAAGATGGGGAGAGAGAAGGACACTCACTAATGCCCTGTCTCCAGATGCTCTCCCAGGGCTTCTGTGAGCCCCATCCCAGCCTTACCTGAAGATCTGTCCCCGCAGATGGCACATATGTGCTTGGTGAAGGAGGCCATCGTTCCTGAGGGATGTGCTGGCACTTTGAGGACTCCATTGAGCCCCAGGGGTGGCTTAATGTCTTCTGAGCTGCTGCTGACAGGGTTCATGGGTGAGTTGAGCTGTCAAGACAGAAGCAGAGCACTCAGTGAGGAGCCAAGGCTACGCAGGGCCAAGCCAGCTCAGCAGCACCCAGACACAGGGCAGGAGGGACAGGCAAGGGACAAGCTTCCAATGGGGACAGCTACCACTTACATCACCTCCCCAAAACGCTGAACCAAGAGGAGGATTTGAGCACTGGCCAGGAGCACCATGGATGTCCTCCCGGGGACCAGCCTGCCAGGGATGGTCACAGACCTTCTGTCCCTGCCAGTTTCTAAATCCAGGTTGGGAACACAGGATTTGTGCTTCGCTTTGCTGTGTTTCTCTTCCCTACGAGTGATCCTCAGCAACTGCACTTGCCACAAATTAATTCAGGGAAATCCCAGGGCTGGTGATCTGTCAATTAGAGGAGCACAGCAGTTCCTCCAGCTTTAAACTCCCCAGGCTGGTGGGGAATAGTTGGCAGGCAGATGACTGATAACCACAGAGCAGAGCAAGGTAAACCCACCCTGGAGAAATGTGATGGAGCTGCCTCCCTCTCCCGTCCCCCCCCTCTGCCAGCTGATGAAGGAAAGGCAGCCAGGACCTGGTGCTGCTGAGGGATGCACCCCTGGGACTCACCTGCTGCTCAGTTATGCTGTGACAGGGGAGGGACAAGCGGGTCCCCAGGCAGGAACATCTCTCTTTGGGACCTGCAGGTCCCCAAGCAGCAAGGTCCCTGCAAGCAAGGGCTGCCAGCACTGCAGCAGCACATCCCTCCACAGCTGCAGGGTTACCAACAATTCCTCCCAGTGTATTTTTTTGGAAAATGAAGCCATTTCCCAGGTGCAGCTGCTGGCTAGGGCTCGTGTCACTCTGTGTCACCAACCCCTGCCATGTGGGAGTGAAGGCAGAGGCCAGGGGCTGCCTTTTGCCATCACCTCCCCCAGCCCCAGCACCCCACAGAGTCCCCTGAGAGCATCTGGAAGTGATGGGGCAGGACAAGATGGGCTGAACCCTGCACCCTGTCCCTGTGTCAGCCCAGGAGGCTGGGAGGGGATGATGGGTCCCACCACCCTCCCCAACCCCATGCATCAGCAGGATGTCCTGGCTGGAGCTGAGTCACCCCGGGCTGGGCTGGGGGAAGTCACTGGTTCCTCTGGCAGCACCAGCCCAAAACCTCAGTGGAGGAATCAGGAGCAGCCCGGGGTTCCCACCCCACCCCGGCGCCTGCCCAACATCTTCCCCTCCTGAAACAGGCAGCACGTGCAGGCAGGGGGGAGGCAGAGGGGAAGGCAGCATCCCCCCCCATAACCCTGACAGGGCAACCCCAGCTCAGCCAGTGAGTGAGGAACTGATGCTCTGCATCCCCAGTGACCCCAGGACTCCTCAGCTCCTCTCCATTCCCTGTTCAGTTCATTGCACTGGGAACCAAATCCTGTCCTAAATGCCTCCTGCCATCCAAAGGAAAAAAAAAAACAACAAAAAAACAACCAACCTTCTCCAACCCCCCCTTGCAAAGGACACAGTGCAAAGGCAGAGAGCAGCTCTGGAAAAGCCTAATCCTATGTCTGATCTCTCCCAGCTCCCCCGTCTGCTGGCAGTGATGCCCGGGGTGGCTGCTGGCACAGCACAGCCCTGCCAGCCACGTGGGAAGTCCCTCCTTTCCAGCTCTTACTGAAAATCCTGCTTTTTTTTTAGTTTTATTCCCCCCACAGAATCTTTAGGTAAAAGGGTTTAAACATCTGTTAAATCCCAGTAAGCAGCAGAGCTGCTGGGTCCAACCTCCTGGTCTACCTGGGACTTTGGTTGCCATCCCCCCACACCTCACCCCCAGCCCAGCTCGGCACCAGCACCCCCTCCCCAAGGGGCATGGGGGGCTCCCTGGGTGCTGGGACCCCCCAGCAGGACACCCTGCCTCATGCCATGATTTTGGGGCTGCGTTTGGAAGAAGCAGGACGAGATCCCAGAAGGTGTAGAGTGGGAGGTCACCAGGAGAGGTGACCTCTGAGCATCCTCCAGCATCAGTGCTGAGGGCTGCTGGCTCCTCAGCCTCCACTGGACCAAACAGGAGAGGGAAAACGATCCAGTGTTTGGGAACCTGCTGGTTCCTGCCCATCAGGGTGCCAGCAGGAGCCGGGGACCCACCCCATGGGACCCACCACACCTCACACTCCCCGTGCCCTTCTGCTCTGCTGCCTTTCCAGAGGCAACGAGGCATGGCCTGATGGCAAGTGGCATCTGCCATCTGATTCAAACCACCTTCCATCAGTGCCACCCCCACCCAGCCAGGGGGGCCACACGCATCATTACCCCCAGTGCTTTGCCCACCCGTGCAGCAGAGCAGGGGCTGAGCTCCCCTCCCAGCATCCAACCCTCCTCCTCCTCCTCCTCTTCCCAGGTAGGCACCTCCACCCACTGCAGGGATGAGGATCTAATTCACCCAGACAGGGAACAGATGGCAGGAACCATTAGGCTAAAGACCTCCTAACTGTCACCTCTGGGAAAACCACTTCAGAAGAGTCCCCAAGCAAAGGGACAAGGGCTGGAGCCACCACGCTGCCTCCTGGCTCCCTGGCACCATCTGACCATGCTCTCAATTCCCCTTTCTGCCCCGTGGCTGTGTTTTATTTCAGTTCCCCTGGCTCATCAGTCCCTAGAGCAAACCAAGCCTTACCACTGAAGCTGGGGGCACATCACCCCTTCCCCATTTCTTCCCCAGCCCGTGGCTCACCCCTGTGTTGCCTCACATCCCCCTTTCCCACTCCTTCCCCACCATTCTGGCACTCTCACTGCTAATTTTGTTCTGGCTGCCTCTTCCCAGGCACCCTTTCAGTTCCCCTTCCCTTGGCCGTGGGACAGGAGGTGACAAGTCCTCCCTGCTCTGTCTCCAGGCACTGGGACCCGGGCAGCCCTGGCTACACCAGGCAGCACCCCACACATCTATGGGGTGATGGGTTGGATCCCACATGGGAAGAGCTGCTGCCCCTCCAGCCAGCACAAGGATGCTGGGGGGGTGGTCCCTGGGGACAGGACTCAGCATAACCCTCCCCAGATCTATCTCTGAAAATAAATCAGGCCAATATTTAAAAATAAAGGTACTGGCAGGTGCCTGACTCCCAGAGAGGGTCTGGAATAAATAAACCCCCAGTGAGTGGCAGGTGGTGGCCAATTCCTTAATCTGCCCTTTTACTAAAGATACACCCTGCCAGCAGCCAGCAACAGGTGGCAGGGGCTGGCCAGCATGCCTTGGTCTTGCTATTTTTAAAAAGAGCTTATCTGACTGGGCTTGGAGGGTTTTTTACATAATCTTCAGTCTGAAAACATCTTCCTCTGCAAGGAGAAAACAGCCCTGTTGGCAAGGGGCAGGGGACACCTTGGCACATGCCATGGGGACCCAAAGGGGATGTGGTGGGACCCAGGGAGGGAATGGGACTGCTCAGGTGAGAAGCATGGGGTGCAGACAGATCTAAGGTAGTTTTGGCTCCTGCCACAGCCCCCAGGGTAGTCACTGCTCCACTTTCACCCCCAGCTTGGGGGTGGACAGGGCAGGACCGAAGGGGACAAGTGATGGGAGATGATGGGTGGCCATGCTGGTCCCCCACAGCTCCCCCAGGGCAGCCCCAAAGCCCCCCAGCTCTGGTCAGAGGAGCAGGATGTCTCAGGCTTAGCTTGCCCCTTGGCTTTCTGCTTTTTGCCACCCTTGGGTGCCCCATGGAGGTGGCTCGTCCCCAGCTAAGGAGGCAGCAGCAACGTCCCAGTCACCTTCTCCTTACCTGTGGGCTGCTGGTGCCGAATCCCAGGCTGGGGGTGGAGGGGACAGACATTGAGTGTGGGCCCATGGGGGAGCTGATGACAGAGAAAGGGGGTCCCATGCCATTGATGGGTGAGCTCAGGGTGCTGATGGGCGAGTGGAGCTGGCCTGGGGAGCCCAGTGAGGACCCAATGCCCGGCCCGATGGATGGGTGGAGGGATGGGGTGGCCATGGGCCCCCGGCTCGTGGGAGAGTTCAGGGATGTGGAATTGACTTGGTTGGAGAAATCTGTAAGAGAAGAAAGAAACAGGGATGAGTCTGCAGTCCAGGACAGAATTAATGTATGGAACTCTCCTATGGGGTGGACTATGGGCTGGGTGGCTTTNGGGGTCGGGGGGTCAGGGGGGGGGCATCTTCTGCAGGCAGCAGGGGCTGGGGGATGCCTGCCTGCATCCCAGCATCCTGGGGGAGTGGGAGGAGGGAGAGGAGGGAGGGGGTTAAAAATAGACTCTGATTCTCCTGAGAGGAGACACGGAGCCATTCCTGGCACATTTCCTCCTCATCCTGTCACGCTGCTTGCAAAACAATCCCGTGTGAGGAAGGGGCTGGCTGGGGGCCCCTGGGGTGAGCTGCAAGGAGCTGCCAGGAGAGCTCAGGGGGTCCCCAGAATCAGCACCACTCATCCCAACACCCCCAGCACCCTCCAGTTGTCACCAGCAAACACGTGCCTAGAGAAAGGCACTGGCATGGCCACTTGGCCAAGGGGTCTTCAGGGAGGGCTCTGGGAGTCACCACTTTTGGCTGCAAGCCCAAAATTAACTGAAGCCTGGGAAATGTCTTCAGTCACCTGCACGGGGTCAGCTTTCTCCCTGGGATTTTGAAGTGATTATCATCCAGGCTTTACAGAGTGGGAAATGAACTGCTGAACCCACAGCCCTGGCCACCTTCAGCAGAGAGCACCCATCCTGCTGGGGAAATCCCAGCACAGGGAAGTGAAAGCCCAGCAAGGCAGAGATGCTCCTCTGGCAAAAAACCACAGATTCAGCATCCCCTCCATGTACCCAGCATCCTCTCCCTGCACCCACCATCCCCCTCCTGCACCCTCCATCCCATCACTGCACCCAGCACCCCAGTGCCACTACCCCCTGGGACAGGCAGAGGGGACACATCCCCAGACCCCACGCTCCAGCCAGGTGCCACTGTCACTGCCAGAAGGACCCCCAAGTGCTGGCACCAGCAGCCCTGGCAGGCATCCCCCTGGTGGAGGGGAGCATCCCTGTCCCTGGGGATTGGCCCCACATCAGCTCTCACAGGATGTTGATAGAAAACAACCCCCAGCCACCTCGTCACCCGGGGCTGAGTGACCACAATAGGAACCCCTGGAAATTCCTGGGAATTCCGGGTCTGCCCCAGGGGGTTTGCACAGTGCTCCCCAGCTCTCTGCTCGATGCTGACTTTGCCTGGGAGGAGGGGCTGGCTGTTTCCATAAACTCCCAGGAGCTGGGATGCAGGATGTGACCCAATCACCACCCATGGTCCCAGGAGAAAAGCCAGGAGCTCATCCTGCAGCACCCTGGGGTGGGGGTCCCAGCCAGCCCTTCTCTGAAGGACCCCCAGAAACCCCAGCCAGCCAAGGTGAGGGGTGGACACCATCCAAGGATGTGCTGGATCCCCTGGCCAGGGGAAACAGGCACTTGACCTGGCTGTGATGGGAAGGCAAGGGAGCACAGACCTTCCTTTTAAAATATCCTGAAGATTTAAGGCAGGAGAGGTCACAGGCAGGTTACTGGCCATCAGCCCATGCCTCCCCACGCTCGCCAGAAAGCAAAGCACGTGCAGGGCAGGCACCTCTCCCAAAATACCCATCCCTGCTCCCCCGTGTCCTGCACCCCCCTCACCCATCCTGGTTACACCCTTCACCCTCCCAGCAGACACAACCCCCAGCACCCGGTGAGGAACTGGGCGGGGGTTGCAGGGCTGGGCTGGAGAAAATAATTCAACAAGAAACAACAAGAAAAAGGAAAGGAGGCAAGAGGAGGAGGAGGAGTAACCTCACAGTGAGGAGGCCTGGAGGGGAGCAGCGTGTGCAGGCACGGACACATTTGGGTGTGTTTTCACCCCAAACCCTTGGCCCAATGCTCTGAAATCTGAACCAGACCTGAACTCCTTCAGAGAGAGCATCCCGCCTCCAAACCCGCTTCAAAGCAATCCCTTGGACACCGGGAAGTTTCCACTCCTCATCCAAACCCTTCCTCCTCCACAGCCCGAAACTACTGACAGGCAAATATGGAAAAGGTTTGGTTTTTTTCCTTTCCTTAGCAATACCAAGAGTCCACCTTGGGCTTCCACCCTCCTCCTCGCTCATCACAAGCACCCTACAGGGCCTTGAGTGGAGCGCTACAGAAAATAAAGTTAATAAGGAAAAAAAAAAACACAAAAACTAGATTGAGGATCCAGCCTTAACAGAAACAAATAAACCCCCAAACTGCTGGAGACTGCAGCAAACAGGGGAGATATTTTTCCAAATGCATTTTCAGCTCAGGCAGTGTGAGACTATTCATTTGTCTTGCGTAATTTTGCCATTTAAAGCCGTTGCGTGTGACCATCTCTTGACCAAAATAAACTCTGTGCCTGTTTCTAAATAAAAAAAAATACAAGAAAGTCGTTCTCAAAGCATTTCCCCTCTTGCCACACCCATCAATTGCAGCTATTTTCTCTGTGTGTCCTTTGTTTAAACACAACAGCCTCTATATAGCTTGTAAGATGCCCCATGGCAGTCGGGAGGTCGGAAGCTCTTCAGTAGCTGAAGAACTTGCAATGAAGCTCTTTTTCTTTCTCTGAACTCCAAACCCAACAAATCTGGATGGGAATTTTTCACAAAGAATAAGACATTTAGGGCAGGACCACTTAATCCACCTCTGTGTGTGCTCTCTGCTCTCCTCGGCCACCCAGGAACAAGCTGCAGCTGAAATCCTGGCACTGGAGCCACTGGGTTGTGATCTGGCCTCAAGATAAGAAGCCCAGGTTGGTTTTCTGGCATGGTGCTCATCACTGCCCTTTTTCCCTCAGCAGATACTTGCCTTGGCAAGATCTCTGTTGGATTCCATCATCCTTGCTCCACTGGTGGGGAAACTGAGGCACGGCAGAAGCCCCGCAACCGGACACAGACAGCACAAGTAGGGCACAGGCTCCAGTGACCTTCACCAAGGTCATGCAGGAAATCAGAGCCAAAGTTGGGAATAGATCCCGGGTATTGCAAGACCCAAGCATCTCAACTGCTCAATCAACCTTCCCCAGATTTTTTTTTTTGTCTGTGACACACAGCACTTTTTTACTATCATTAATTTTTAGGAAGGGAAGAAAACGTTTTTCTGTAAAACATTTGTCCCCATTCTCACTCAGACAAGAACCCAACGTCCTTGGGCAGCTTCACTGCTATTTTCCACCCCCTGCCACAGCAGAAACCTCCAGTTTGGACCAGCAACATCCATGTGGGGATGCGGCTGGGACAGGCAGGTTATCCCCCAGGAGCTGCGGTTGCTGGCAGCATCCAGCCACACCACCAGCCCTCCCGGTACTTTCCTGTTGCATTTCATCACCCATCACACAGGACTTGCCTCTCAACAGCTTTTGCTGACAGGGCAATATCAAGGGGTGCTGTGATTTTAACATTTTGTGACCACAAAATGTCCCAGAACAGAAACAATAGTGACAACGCAGAGATGCCTTTTTTTTTTTTTTTTTTTTTTTTTCCCTTGAATAAACTGTACCAGCATAAGCTTTCGCCACTATAATCTTCATTTATGCTTAAGAGGCTTTGCCAGTAAAACTACAGTGACCTAGCTCTGATGGAAAACCTTTTCTCACATATTCAGGGAGTTTACTCAGCAGCTCAGTGGCTCAGCAGTCAGCTTCTGAGAGAGGGGAAGTATCTCAAGGCACAAACAGGCTCCTGGAGCCAACGCTTCTCTGCAGCCCAGGAGGGTTGCAGCCCCAGGGTACAACCCAACAGCCCATGCCAGTGGGACCAGAGGGGTCTGCAAGCACCCCAGGGCTCTGGGGAGCTGTCAGAGTGCAAGGACCCCACAGTGTGAGCACCCCGTGCACCCAGCCCCAGTGTCAGCTGAGGTTTGGAAAGCTGCCCACACCCCTCCCCGCTTCTGCTTTCTTTTTTTTTCTTTAATTTCTTTTTTTTTTTTTTTTAACTCTCAGCACCTCTTCCTCCTTAATCAGCAAGCAGATCAATTCTGGGTATTAAAGAGCAGGAAATTCTAAATTCAGGTTGCCGCTCCCTTCCTTGAGGTCAGCCCTCCACGGGAAGGGTTTGGAGGGGATAGGGACCAGCAAGCAGAGATCAAGCTTTTGGAAATCTCCTCCTCCTCCTCCTCTGCTCTCAAGGGCAGCTTTGGTGTTGACCAGACTGACACCCAAACACATATGAACACATAAACACGGAGCACCAAGGACTGGGGGTTCCCTTTGGTGCCTCTGGGGGTGCTGGGCTTCCCAGAATAAACTTGGGGAATGAGAATCATGGTCCATGTGCATTCCTCAAAAGTAGCAGAGATCTCCCCGGGTGTTTTCCATCCAAGGAATCTCAAAAGATGGAGGTTTCCATTCCCTCACCTTCCCCAGCTCAGCAATCCAAGGCACTGGGGGCAAAGAGCCTGCACCCTCCTATGGAGGGGGATGCTGAGAGCAAGAAGGCAGCAAATCCAGGCAGGGCAGGAGGGGCTGAGTGGAGTTTTCATGTGCAAATCACCATGGGAATATTGTGACCACAAGAGGTCAGGTCCTCACTTTTGTCCCTGATGTGAATCAAGAGTATATTCCCCAAAACCAGGAGGGCATCAGGCAGGTGGCAGAGGAATCCCTGGGAATGAACACTCCAGGCCATCAGAAGATGCATCAGAACATCCATCCCTACACAGCCCTACAAAAGGGTGTAGGAGCACAGAACCACAGTGCAATCATGCACGTGGAGCTGTGATTTCACCAAATCAGTAACTGGGATTGATTGTTCTTCCTGCATTTTGGGACTTGAGTACAAAGACAAACCCGAGACCATCACTGTCAGACCCCCCCCAGGTCTGCACGGGGGACAGCACACAGCAATGGGGTTTATTTTAAGGACATTTAAAATTCACCAAGTGCCACATCTCTTTGGGAACTTGCTCTGAGGTTTGGGAGAGTCCCTTCAGCCACGCTCAACACTTTCCCCAAGGAAGCTCCGGGTGCCCCCAGCGCTTTGTGCTGCTCGGGGAAGGTGAGAAACTCAGTTTCTGCTGCTCTCTGCTCCAGGTGGGTTCCTCCTCCTGCCTGCTTTCACTTTGACCACACTAAAACCTCAAAGCCACACACTTTCTGACCCTCAGCTCCCCACTGCTGCCCAAGCCAACCCAAAAAACCTCAACAGCAAAACCTCTGGGCACAGCCACCAGCACCGAGGGGTTTTGGGGCTCAGAGCCCAACATTGGGGTCCCCTCCCAGGGGGTCTCCTTGGCTGGAGGAAACCCAGCACATCCCTCTGCGTGCTGGCAGCCCAGCCCCTTGCAGGCATTAGCTGCTGGTTCCTAACAAGATTTCACCCTTCCGGGTGGCTGGACCGTGCTGGGAGATTACAGAGCCCACAAGCAGCTTTTCCAGCACGCTCTGCACGCCAACCTCTCCTTCCCCCATCCCCAGTCCTCACCAGCTCCACCACCCAGGTTCATCCCAGAAGATGAAGAGGAAGGAGAAGGGCAGAAGGATGGGCTCTCCCAAGTGGTACCCACCCCAAACCTCAGAGCAGGCAGCATCCCAACATCCCTGGGACACCTCTGTCCCTACAGCTCCAACACCTGCTCGCCCTCTCCATCCTGTTTTATTAATTCTCTTCTGGATACAGCTTTGCAGACACCATTAGACCCCCCCAGCACCAAGGGGAAGGACGACCACATGGTTGCCACTGGGGGTCCGAGCTGGTGAGTGCTGAGTGGCATCTGGGGGTCTCTCCCCTGGCTTTGCCACTTCTGAGCCATCCTGCAGGGGTGACCACAGCCTCACCAGGGTTTCTATTTTTTGATTTAAAGCACCATGGGGTCCTCTTTGCGAGACAACCTCCCCCCCCCCATAACCCCACTGCCTGCTAGGCTTGATGCCTAGAGGTCTGGTGACCCCCTGCTGCAGTCCTGCACCCCAAAACTTGGGATGCTGCTGCTAGCACAGTGGGGGGGAGCAGGGGAGGCACAGACCCACCCCGGGGCTGGCCAAGAATGTTCAGCTCCAGCACAGGGGCTCATTTTGGTTTTTTGGTTGTTTCAGGGTTTGGTGTTTTTTTGCCTTAAATCCCCATCCCACCCTCTCAGAAACCTGGTAAAAGCACAGCCCAGAGCCGGAAGCCTGGAGAGGCTATTCCTGTCTCCAAGGGGGAAGGACTCAAAAGAGGAATTTTCCAGAAGCTGCTGTGTCACAGGAGGAAATGCTTGCAAACGCCTCTTCCTCTGGCCAGTGGAGCTCCAGCCCTCCAAGCTTCCTGCCCCCACACAGACCCCACCAGCAAAGCATCTCCCCCCATCCCTGGTGGAACCCCTCACCTATGGGGTTTGGGGTTTTTTGTTTTTTAATGCAGTTTGCATCTCCCAGTGACACAGGGCAACCTCCCAGCTCCCCTGGGCAGGAGCCGGGCTGGCGGCTGGAGATGGCAAAAAGCAGGAAGGGTGAACGTGACACATGGAAAAAAAGTGTGAGGAGAGAAGAAGGGGAAGGGGAATGCTTCCCTCAGCTCGGGGGAAGGGGCTGGTCCACCTCCCACCCCCCCCTTCAAGCCTGGCAGCAGTGGGTGGAGGGGGCAGGGTGCACCCAGGCAAACAAGGATTCTGCTGATAAAGCAAATGTGACTCAATCACACGCTTGTGCAAAGATGTCACAACAGTCCTGAGAAATTACAGGCTCCTATTTCACCCCTGGAGGGCCAGCACTGTCCTTGCTGGCACAATGTGCTCCATTCTGCTGCCAGCAGCCTGGGGGGGGCTGCTGGGACCCAACACTGGGGCTCCTTTGAGGAGAAAAAAACCCCAAGCAAGGGCTAGCTGTGCCCTCCAGGCTTTGGGGTTTTGGGGAAGGGATAGGAACAGATGACCCCAAGCCAGCTCTCTGCCCCAAACCCCACAGCATTAGGAGCCTCCAGGCAAAGCCTGCTGGGGGTTGGAGCTCTCCATCTTCTGGGGTGGCCCCATGCAGCCTTAAAAGGGAGGTTTGGGGATCCAAACCTCTGAACCCCCCACTGAACCTCCATCACTGCCAACACCCCCTGACACTCACTGTCCCCAAAGACTGCCAAGAGCACAGACGGACGTGTCAAGAGGGGATGAGTACCTGCAGGCACCTTTCCAGCCTCCAAGAACAGCAGTGAAACCCAAACCACAGCACAAGATGCCAACAGAGAGGAAGATGCTCTGCAAACGTGGCAGAAAAGGTCCTTTCAGCCCTCCCTGGTGGGCATCACCCCCTGCCTGGGGGCTTCCCCACGTCTGCCCATCCCACCCAGGGAGCCAGGGAGCTCTGCTTGGGGCTCCTCATCCTCCTCAGCAAAGGTTGACCTCTGCAGCCTGCCTGCCTGAGAGCAAAAGCACAGTGGTCCCGCAGGTTGCTGGAGCTCATTATGGCCTTTTAATTACATTCAATTGCAGTTTTATGGGCTTATGGGCAAATTGGAAGTGATCTAATTGCCCTTGAGGGGGTGCTACGCTCTGAGCTATGAAAAACCAAGCAGGATCCAGTGAGAGGCAAGGGGAGCTTGCAAGTGTGAGAGGCAGAAAAAGAAGTTTGGTCTCACACCGAAGCCCCCCAGGACCTCACAGTAATGAGGCATGTGCCAAAGAACCTGGATCATCCCACCCACTGCCCCCCCCATCCCATCCTCATGGCAAACTCCAGGCAGGGAGGATGGACGGGGAGAGGAGATGGGTCTGAGACCTGGAGCTGAGCAGGTTCTCTCCATCCCCCAAGGGGAAGCTGCTGCCTCCAGCCCTAAAATGTTCCGCCTCAAAAGCAGGCAGGGAAAGAAGCAGCTGGAAGAGTGCAATCAAGTGGAGCCAAGAGCTCTGGTTAACAGGAGCTCCCAGCTCCAAAATGGGGCTGGAGACCCAAGCTGTGGAGGGGAAGCTCCAAGCACCCGTCCCTGGGACACAGCCCAGGCCATCTCAGAAGAAATGTCCCCACTGCTTCTTCCCATGGTGTGAACCCTTCTGCCCTGCTCTGCCCACAGCTGGGGAGGGGACCCCGCAGCTCCCCACGATCCCCCTCCAGGAGATCTGGGATGAGCCAAACCCAAAAGACCAGGAGCAGAAGCAGCCCTTGGCTCTCCCTGCCACCAGCTTTGAGTACTGTGGGCTAAAAGGAAGGTCTCCCCCTTCACTGATAGGTCCTAAAGCCCCAAGAAGTGCTCCATCAACCCTGGTTTTGCTAATTATGGGATGGACTGGGGGTGCTGGCAGGAGTGATAGCAACTCCACAATTCCCAGTTCTTCTGCTCCGTCCGTGGTCAGCGTTGAGAGAGACCAAAGGTGGCTTTAAAAATGTCCTACACACGTGCAGGATCCATCCCAGAGGAAAACCTCCATCCCCAGGGTCTGGGAGGGCAGAGCAGGAGGAGATAAGGGGAGGACTTTCTGCTCCTGGCTTCCAGGAACAAGGGCCCACAAACCACTGGCCAGACGGATTACATTACGGTGCTGCACGCACATTAATCCAGATTTGAGATAATTACAGTCATTCACTGGGCATAATGGGCTTTAATTGACCCAACAGGGCTGGCACTGGTGCTCACTGCCAGCCCACAGCTGGCAACCCAACACCCTGGAGCTGCTCTGCCACTGCTCACCCCCTGACCAGCAAAAGGCAACACTGCTAACTGGGTTTCCAGAAAACCAGTTCTGGTGGTTCTCCCTAGGAGATGAGGGACCACAGACTGCAAGGCCACACGGGTCCTTCCCATCTCCCAGGTCCTGTCCAGGCTTGGTTTGGGCATCAGATGTCATTTGGTCAGAAGACATCTGATGGGCATCCAGCTGGGATGAACCGTGCCTACAGAGGGCTTTGCAAGGGCGGCCCGTGAGAGCATCATTTCCCAGGCCCCCTTGGAGAAACACCCACCTCCCAGCCTCTGCCTGGGGGTTGGGTGCTCAACAGACCCCTGAAGGTCCCTTCCCACCAGCACTTTTGTACTTTAATGCTTACAGAGCTGGTAACCCAGCCAGGCAAAGCATCCCGAGGTCCCCAAACAGCCATCTCGGCCCTTGTCAGCTCCTTCTCCACATCTCCACTGATGACTGGAGCATGCTCCAGAGCAAACCAGTTGCTTCAGGGACAAACCACCCACTTTGTGCATCACAGCTGGAGGTCCAGGAGAAGGAGCCTGGGAACTGGGTGCCTACGTGCTGCAGGAAGGCGTCTGACAAGATAGGGAAGGCAGCTGACAGAGCCAGGTCACCCTCAGTAAAAGCCAATTCCCTCTGGGAAGAAGGCAGCACGCACCATTTTCCAAGAGAAAGAAGCTGCCTCTGGTCTTACGGGACACCCCTGTGGGTTCAGGAACTCGGGCTGGCCAGGAGGGAAGGTTTGAGTCCCCTTGACAGCAGCCACGTGGCCAGAGGGATGGACAGGCAAGGTTGGGGATTGCTTCTCCTTCCCAGGCTGGAGAAAAGGCTTGGGGAAGCCTTTCCCCCCAGGCAGGCTGCAGCAAAGGATGTTCTGCCTGCAAGCTGCCTTTGGGTTTGAGTTTCTGGTTTGAGTCCAAAGCTAATTAGGCTGCACCAAGTCCAATCAGATAGCCTCAGCTAATTGAGCTCAGCACAGCCGGGTCAATGTCCAGCAGGGCTCCATGTTCCAGGCATTTTGTCAACCCAGAGATAACTGCCAGGGCCTGGGAAGGGGAAGGACCCTTTAAAAAATGTTCATTTCATGTCCCAAAGCCCGAGCCTTTCCCTGTTGGAGCTGCATATGGCTCCAGGTTAACCCCTTGGACACTGTCCTCATGCCTGGGGAACCCCAAGGGATGAAGATGTCCCCATAGCAACGCTGGGGCAGGACCAATAGTGAGGATGGAACAGGGCAACTGTCCTTCCCTGCTCTGGTGTGCATCTCCCACAGTGTCACCCTAAGAGCAGGTGCCTGGTGAGCCATGCCACACCTCACCCATTACCCAGGGCAGCCTCACCAAACCACCCGGCACAGAGCTCACCAGCCATGTGGCTACTGAAAAACCAGCAAGACTACCACAGGGTGCTGAGTGCTCCATGCTCTCCACATAGCCACCAACACCTCCAAAGCCACCTTAGATGTGTCTGCATCTGATGGCAGCCTCCAGTCTACATGAGCAGGGTTTGTCCATGGCTCTGGGGCTGTGGGCACAGGGTGAGCAGCAGCTCCCAGGCATCATGCAGTCAGATGAGGAGCATGGAGAGGGAAAAATAAGGAGCACGGGGAGGGAAACTTCAGGGTAACCAAGTACTGGTCTGAGGGAGAGCAGCCAGGAAGATGTAACAAGCATGAGGGTGAAGAGAAGAGGAGCTTTGAGGAAGGCTCCAACAAACCCTTCCTTGGGCAGTTACCAGTCCAGCTGCAGAGCTCTGCCAGCTCCCAACTTCTACAGCAGATTACGGCGAGGAAAAACACACCCAGCACCCTAAACCCCACATACTCCTTTTTTTTTTTTTTTTTCCCTTTAACCCTGCCTTTGCTTTGGGGCCTGAGCATCATCCCCCTGGGCAGGACGCTGGCAGCAGCAGGAACACTGAGAGCAATCCCCACATCCACCTCCTCCACCCCCCACTGCTGGGGAGAGGCTGTTCCTCTTCAGCTGACAAACAGATGAAACGTTTCATTAATAAACCTCAGCTTCTCCTAACACTTCGGATTACAATCTCTCTGCTTGGACCCCTGCTCATGTTACACGTTCATCTCAATTATACATTCCCTTCTCTTTAAATCCCCACTTATCTCCTTTGCCATGTAAATCACGGAGCTGCCTCTGTGCTGGTTTTGGTGGTTTCGGCTTTTTTCTTTCCCCCTGCCTGACTAACTTTCCCTGCTCCAACAGCACTTAGAAAATAAACAGTGATTTAAAGCCCCAGCATGTCCAGGCAGCCTCCGAGCTCATCTCCCAGCAAATCCACCCACTGGTACTGCCCAGCCTCCCACCAGCGCTCACCTCCAGCCCTGCCATGTTTGAAAAACACTTTTATTTACTTCTTGCTCAGCCTGGGCTAAATCCTTACTGGGGACATCTCCCTCCACGAGGCCCTGGGGCTGTGCTGGGTGGTGGAACACCATCTGGAGCAACAGCGCAGGGAGAGCCCGGGCTGGCTCCCCTCCCCAGTGCCCTGGTCCCTCTGGCAATTAAGGCAATTGCTTGCATGGAAAACTAATTGTATTAGGGAAGTATTTAGTAATTTTTAACTGTTCTGCTGGTGGCTCAGCGCCCTCCCCCTCCTGCATACCAGCAGTGCTGAATAGAAGTTGCAGGGCAGGATTCCCCTCCTCTTCCCTTGCTGCCTTTAAGAGCAAAGTGAGGAAGAGGAGCAAGATGCCACGAAGGGCAGGCACAGCCTGGGACTCCAGTGGTCGTCCTGGGTAAGCCAGAGGGTCTGTGACTGCCCTCCAGCCCTGCAGCAGTTTGCCTGCAAGGTTTGCACTGGCTGTGCCTGGACATCCAGCTCTGCCATGTGCCTGAAAAAAGATGCACAAAAAGATGCACCACAGCTCTCTGCTATGGCCCTTGGTGAGCTGGCACGCCAGGCAGGTGCTCAATCCCCTAGCCTGATGTTCACCTTGACTGCAAATTCAACAGCCCAGTGCTTCTGAGATTTTGGCACACCATGCATCCCCCCCCAGGTATCTCCATCCTCCTCTGGTCACTGCTCGTGTGTAAAAGCCCAAAGCTGTTTGGAAGAAGACAGCAGAGGCATGGCCAGGCAGAGACTCAGAGCTCCCACCAGGGCTTAAGGCCCCTTGGAAAAAGATCACATCCCCAGGAGCACCTTGGTTCTGTTTGAACAGGTACCCTGGGCAGCAGAGCAGAACCCCACCACAGGGAGTGTTGTGCCATGGAGAGCTTCCCAGGACGGAGAGCACTGCAGGAGCCCCTGCACTGGCTCCCCTTCCTGCCTCAGTTTACCCAGGGGCTGGCAGGTCCAGGAGGTCCCCCCCATTCCCACGCCTGGGGCTGGCCCGGCCCCCGGCTGTGCCTTTAAGAGGCGAGGAAGGGGAGCGGCGTGGCCGGTGTTTGCCAAAGGGCCATTAATTTGCCAGCATCACATGCTCCGCAGCTGCAGCCTGGCAGTGATTTATACTCCTCTGAAGTTCATCAGAGGGAAAAGCACTTCCCAGGCGCTGCCTTATCCCAATACCCCCCGCCCCACACCCCCCTTTCCCCTCTCCCTTCCTCTGCCCGAATCCAGAGCCCCAAAAACCCCCGGTCCCATCCATCACCCCCGCCTGTCACCCCCTGCCCTCGCCACCCAGCCCAGGNCCTGCCCTCGCCACCCAGCCCAGGCACTCCCCCTCTCCCCGCCATCTGCAAGAAAAAGAAAACTTCCTCTGCCTTCCTCGCCTCCCTGACCCACTGATGAGAAAGCCATTAATTAATAAAGGGCAGAGCTGATCCTCCGGCTCCTCGGCCGGCCCAGGGTTGGGGGGAGCTTGGCCAGCCCCCTCCTCCCCATTTCTGGGCCCTGGAGCCAAAATAAACGGGAGGCAGAAGGCGGGAGCCCCCTCTCCTCCTGCCGCCAGCCCCCCGCACGCCGTCCTCCAGGGAGGTTCAAAAGTTCAAGATTTTCACATTTCCCTAACGTTATTTCAGGAAATTGCCGGAGAAAGGAAAGACGGCGCTGCCGAAAAACCCATCCGTGTGCGGCCACAGGAACACACAGAACCCAGGGGCAGGGCTCGGGGTGGACCAGGCGTGGTTCGGAAGCAGCCCCATCCCCATCCTGCACAGCACCAACCTTTTTTTCCTTTTTTTTCTTTTTTTTTTAGCTTTTTTGCCCACTGTTGACTTGCAAAGCTTGGGCTCGCCCACCACTCCCCCAGATCAAAGCAGCCCCAGCAGTGAGAGATGCCAGCAGGAGATGGTGCCACAAAGATGGTGCCAGGAGCTGCAATGCTCAGAGCACCAGCACTGACCAAACCCCAGAGGCTGGTTTGGTGGTGAAGCTGCCAGGTGGGTCCAGAGCATCCCCAAGAGCATCACCTGAGTGTCAGGGACCCAGGTCCTGGGTCCCCAAGGAATTCCAGCTTGGCCCCAGATGAGTGCAGGGCTCCCTGCAAACACCCTCACCAGCTCCGACTGGTGGGTTTGGGGTCCCTTCTTCCTTCCTCTTGAATTTTAGGTTTGCACAAACTTCAAAAGCTTCTCAGAGGAGTCTCACCTGGGTTTTCATCAAACACAGGTTAAGCTACAGCCTTTTTTAGCTGAAGGTTCATGGGAAAGGTTCATAAAACTACTGAAACTCTTGGCAAACATGAATTCGGGCTTATAACGAAATATGAAACTCGACTACTTTCATGTGGTTTGGGGTTTTTGTTGCAAAACTTTTCTGTGTAGCAGGCTCAGGGCAAGAGCAGGCCAATCCGGTACACAACAGCAAGGAATTCAGATACACCCCAGCAGCCCTTGGCTGGCAAATGATTAACCCTTCCTTGAAGCCATCTCATTAGCGTGGGGGCTGGATTTGTGCCACCACATGCTTGGGAACAGGGTGCAGAGCTCCTGGCACTGGCAAGGACCCAAGGCAGGAAGATGGCCTCGCACCGGCACGGCTCCGGCACCGATGGAGCTGCTGTCGTGGCAAGAGCCCAGCACTGCTGGCACTCACTCCATGGATGTGCCAGAGCATGCCAAGGCAAGCAGGGGAATTGCAGCCATCGTGCTGCTCCTAAGCTCCATCCCATTCCAACAGGGAATTCCATCCCTAACCCTAACCCGTACCAACAGGGCACCACAACCCTCTTGCTGCACAGGGCAACCATGGCAAGATGGCAAAGAGGGGCTGGGAAACCATCACACTGCTTCATTCCTCCCCAGGAGGCAGTGGGAGGGATGGTTTGCTGGGTTGTTGGGGTTTGGTTTTTTTTTTAAAGTTTGTGGAGTTCTTGGGGCATTTGGAGTTGGGAGTTTCTGCTTCGGGTTCACTTCGGATCTTGCTCTGGCATCGCCATCCTGCAGCACTGCACGGAGTGGCCCGAAGCATGGTAAGACCTTACAAACATCCTGAGGTCATCCGAGGGGGAGGAGGAAGGACAAGCTTGCCTACACCAGCACCAACATTTCCAGTTGGAAAGCAGTGATGAAGTGATGAAGACATCCCCTTGAAATTCAGCAGCACAACCAACCCGGATTATCGATTTCCTCGAAGGAATTCGATTCTCCCTGATGAGCTCTTCCCAGGGATCTATCACCCTCAGCCCCCATTAACCCCTTGCACTTGCTCCCTCTCCTCAGGGTCTGGAGGGTCACCTGCCATGACAGAAGGTGGCTGATGCACCTCAGGAGTGTTCTGAAGACAAGAGCAGAACCTGAAGTCTGGCTGCATGCAAAGGTGGCAAATGAGCCAAGCAAACACTGAAGGTGGTGAAGGGGCCATGACCTGCTGGCATCACCCAGACCACCACAGGCAGGAAGAATCAGATCAGAGCAGTATCTGCATTTTCACACCCACCCTTCAGGCTCTTCCCAGTGTCTGTGGCTGGGAGGGAGCCAGGACAGTGGAGGCTGTTGATAGAGCTCCAGGCACTGGGCATTGCCTCAGGGAGAAGAGACATCCCAAAGTTTTCAAACCCAGCCCAGGCTCCCAGTGGTCAACCAGAAAGCAGGACACTTGGCAGGCTGAGTAAGGAAGTTTACATTAATTACAGAAATGTGCTAACACCCTGGGAAAGCCACCAGCCCTGAACTGTTGTGCAAACACAGTGCTGCTCTTGTCCTAAGCCCTTGTCCCCTTCCAGCACCCAACTCCCCCAGCACAGCTCAGCCCTGCTCCACCCCAGGCTTCCCTGGCCCACCTGCATCACAGCTCTGCCAGGTCTTAGCCCCATCTCTTCCACCTTCGCCTGTACACATCCCTGAGCCACTCTCCCCTCCCCTCCCTTCTACATTTTAAAGCTGCCCGTGTTAAAGCACTGCTGGAAATCCTCAGGACACCCCTGGTAGGTTTATGGCTGCACAGAATCCAGGTGACCCTGGGGCCAAGAAGCAGTACTGAGGTTTTGGGTCACTTTCTGAACATGGCCCAGGATGGGAAGGGATTAAATTCATCCATATTTAAACAATTAATAATAATAATAATAATAATATCATTTTTGCCATGCAGTTCTTTCAACATAGGCCAATTAATGTATTTCTAACAAGTGACAGTAAAGATTTTCAAACCATCTAATTAGAAGGCTGTTTCCGACATGCCCCAGCCCCTTTGGAAAAGGAAACATGGCCTTCCAACACTACCTCAGTGCTGTGGAAACGCTACCCCATGTCCTGAAGATTCATCAGCCACTCAGCATCCCTGGGGCAACCACGGCAACCCCAGCCCTTGAGATCCCGGAGCCGCCTCCTCGGTGCCTGGACCAGCATCCAGCAGCATCGCATAAGCTCTGCTCCAAGAGGCACCAAAAAATTCAGGGACAGGGCAGCAATAGTGGCACAGAAAAAGTCAAACACACCAGGGAGGAGAAAGGGGATGCCACCTTGCCCACCCAAGGGGTGCACAGGAGGGGCAGCTCATCCTGCACCCACCACCCGCGCCGAGGGGCTTTGCCGGTCATGACTGCTGTTCCCAGCAAACACTAACTTCATTATTGATTTGTGCTCGTTTTTCATTTTTATAACCTGGCCAGCACTTCTACTGAAGGCTGTGACTAATTCCACTTCCCCAGGCTTGAAGGGGTGAGAGCCTTTAACTCTTTCAGGACAGAATCACAGAATTATGGATTTCTCAAAGTTGGAAGGGACCTCGAGAGATCATGTAGTCCAACTCTCTCACTAGAGTAGGATACACCAGAGCATCACAAAATTATCAGAGTTGGAATTATCTGTTGGGCTCTGCTGACTCACAGACAGAACCCCCCAGGGGTCTGGCAGGACAAAGCCCAGGAGCAGGCAGCAGCTCGGCGCGGGTCAACCACAGCTGCACCGGGTTTTGCAGCACCCTCCTGTTCCTTTCTCTACCCAAAGAGGCTGGAGCAAAAAGGCAGATGGTCCCAAGGCTGAGACAGGGCTGTGACACTCACTGCTGGCAGGAAAGAGCTCAAGAATAACACGGACTTTCCACCCATTACTCTTATTCCAAAACCAACCACCTCCTACCATTTTGGAGGCGAGCTGCAGCCCCGCAGCCTGCCCAGGGGCAGATCTAAGAGGAGGGTGGGTTTGCCTGCCAGCCCTGCCACATCCCAAGGGAAAACCCCCAAGTGCTGGGGAGGTTGAAGGGACCAAGTCTCCTTCCTTCCTTCCAGCCACTTCCCAGGGAACAGTCAGGATCAAACTCCCAGAGGAGAAGATCCATTGAGTTAAAAGCAGCAGATGCTGCTCCAAGGGGTGGGACATGGGGAGTACCAAACACGACATCAGCAATTATGGAAAGCCAGATAAAGAAAATCAAATCTCATGCTTGAGGGCATGGGCCGATGAGTACAAGGGTCAGGAAGGAATTTCTCTCCCCTTACACAGCAGTGCACAATTGGGTCAATGCATCACTGGGTGGCAGAAGTCCTGGATTGGCTTGCCCTTTCCTTTTTGAAGCCCTGTGACCTCACCATTGTCAGGGAAGCTGCATCTGAGGAAGCAAGAGCTTAACCTGGTGTGGCAGAGCCCCTGTCACCCACCTTGCTAAGGATCAGCATCCCTCAGTGAAAGAACCCACAAGGACCTCACTCAAAACCAGTCCTTTAGCCTTGCTGCTCTGACCTCACTCTGTACTGCTGCCTGCCCCCTCCACACCTTAATTACTTCTCCTACAGCCAACTGAATTATCATAAAAACTCCTCTGAGCAAAGACCTTTCCTTCCCCCGTGTTTGTAAAGCATTGTGTACAACTCTGGTACTATTTAACTAAAAAGTCATAGTAAAGAGAGTCATAATAAAGAGAGCAGTAATAAAACCTCCAACATTGGCTTCGAAAATAGCTGCACTGGAAAAGGGGCAGGAGAGGAGAGAAGAGAGCAAAAAAGTGTCCCTGGATTTGCTCAGAGAGGTCGGGAAGTGTCTGCGGTAGGAGCGGTCGCTCTCTCTTCACACCACATCCAGAACCCTTTCTCTTCCCTGAGCAACTTCTCTCTGCTCCAACTTGCTTAGCTGGGAGGATTTAACCACAGGGAAGAGGCTTGAGTTTCAAATTAAAACAAAGCCAGCAAGCAAACGTAAAAGATGCCCCACCACGTGTGGCTAGCTGCATCTGACCCTCCTGGAGCCCGGCTTTGCCAAACCACACACTCCATAATCTGGACAAACAGTTGTTGGGTCTTTTCCTGCTGCCAAGCAGCTGTTTAGCAGCAATTCTATGTCACCTAGGGTGGCACTTTTTAAACCTGCTCTCTGTCGCTCTTATTCAACACCCGCTGCAGCCAGCAGCTGTCAGCTTGGCAAATCCTGTCACACAGGGGTTATCAAACAAGACCTCTGGTTAGTGCAACCTGAAATATTAATTAATGCTGACCCCTCGCTGACAACAGAAAGGCAGCCAGCTCCATGCACTGCGACCATCTACCTGGCACTGAATTTAGGGGGTCAGGAACCCACGGGAGAGCCCAGCACCCACATCAAGAACCTGCCAGCATCACCCACCTGACCCTGCTACCTCCCTGTCAAGCTCATTTTGCAGTTCAATGCAAGACAAGTTGTTCCAGAAAGATGTCAATCAGGCAGAGGGTGGGTGCTGAGCTTTGCAAACCACTGTTATCCCACCAACTGCACCAGCACATCCACAGGGCAGGGAGTCACATCTGCACAGCCTTGGGGATTCAGCCCTAGGCTGCCAGGGGGAAGGTGGAATCAAAGGTATGAAAATGTATTGAATGGGAATTGGCATGCTCAGACTTGGCCCCTACAATCCAGATGCTGAGCCCAGACAAGAAAGCAGGAGCAGAAGGTTGGGATGGGGCAACGGGAGTTTCAGCGTCGCAAACACGTTGCAGACAAGCAGGAGAATAATCTTCAGGAGAATATTTGGAGGAGCCTGTGGTGGCTTGCTTGGGAAAAGAACAAAAAACCCAAGAGAAACAGTAACAAAAGAAAGAAAAGAAGAACAGAAGAAGAAGAAAGCAGCTCTGGAAGCAGATGGGTACTGTGGTCGGGGCTGCGTGTGGGAGCATCTCACAGAAAAATGAAGAGTATGCTGGGGGGACACAGCTCCTTCCCCTCCAGCCCCATCCTGGACACTCCTGGGATGATGGAGCAGCTCCAAGCAAGCTGGAAGCAACATCAACCACGCTGGGACCAAAGCAGTGGTTGTATCATGGTGACTGGGAGAGCTGGGAGGGGAGTTTCTTTTTTAAGTAGAAGGGCTTGGGGGGGTTGTTTTTTCTGTTTTCTTTGTGGGTTTGCTTTATTCCTTGTTAACCAAAAATGTCAATGGAACCAAGACTGTTCCCAGAAAAAGGGACTTTAACGGATTAATTAACTTCATGTCCGGGGGGAAGGGGGAAAACAACAATAGAAACTCTCAAAAGATCCCATGCCGACGGTTTTTTCAAAGAAACAAGTTTTGGACTGCAACAAATTATTTCTGCCCCTCTGCAGTGACGTGAAACTCTCTGCAAAAGCCTAAAATCAAACTGAAATAATTGTAGTGGTCTTTTCTGGGTCTCTGGTCTATCTGGGAGCATGATGCTCCTGACTCAGAGACATTTCCAAGCCCCAGGGTCTCCCAGGAGAGAGCCATTCCCCCACCCAGCCCTGCTCCTCTTTACCCCTTTTTGCACCAAGAAGCCAGGTAAAAGCAAGGACAACAACTGCTGGTCCACCATCCAAACTCTGTAGGTAAGGAAGAAGTGACATCCCCATGTCCTACTAAGGGTACCTCAGGGGCAGAACTTGGCTCTAGGACTCCAGGTTCCAGTGAGTGGCTTCACCCAAAACGTGCTCTGAAACGGCACAGTCTTGGGTGACATCAGAAGGTGCCGCTGGGTTACTGAGCTCCAAAAGATTAAAGAAATCCCCCAAAAGAGAAGGAAGAACCAGAGAGTGAGTCGTGAGTCCAGGCTGCACCACTGCAAAGAGATGTCCAGGGTCACCTGGGGAGGGTTTGGCTCTGGAGCTCCAACCAGCATCACAAAACTGGTGTTTTCCACCACCTCTCCTCCTCCATCCCCAGGCTCCTGCTGGAGCCTTCAGATCTGCCTTGACTCAATCTGCTTCAAATTACCATAACAATGCCGGGCCCCAAGTGGACATGTAAAGTGTCTCAAATTTATTGTAATTTTAAGCCATTCCTAAAACTGCACAGACATTGCTGGAATATTTCCTCCTTCTTTAAGACCCTCTGATGACTCCGCAAGCCAGCGAGAGGGACGCCAGGACCAGCAGGAGAAGGAGATGACTGGAGCCAGCTGCCTTTGCACGGGGCTTTGCTTGCTGTGCTGGGGCATGGGAAGGGAGCAGCAGAGCTCCCCGAGGTGACACCAAGACAAGGGGCAACGTCCCCTGGGACAGGCAGCGGGGTTGAGGGGCTGCCGAACCCACGCTCCATCTCCTGCAAGGCAACAGCCCAGGGCAGAAGTGCTTTTTCTGAGGGCAGGAGCAGAGTGCAGGGCTGGGCTGCTCCTTGCAGGGAGCTGATTTGCCTGGGGACAGGACCCAGGATAACCTGGGATGCTCCGGGACATCCCTGCATTCCCCCCGCAGCCGCTCCGCCAGGCAGGAGCTGAGCCTCTGCCTGGAGTCAGTGTCATGTTGTCACAGAAATTACACCTGGGAAACTGTTACAAGAATTAATTGATCATATAAGTACAGTAATTGGAACTTGCAAAGCATAGATAATTACCTTTTATTAGTTCCTGTAGATAATCCATTATGCACTGATTAGGCCTAAGTAAGGATCTTATAGTCCTGGTTTGATTAATGGCAGATTACGGACATTAAAGTCAAACAGGAATAGATAACTTACTATTTTCTTTCTTGCCTTAGGAGCATGTCACCCTATGAGTTACAGCCAGAAGTTTTGCACTTCTGATTTGTCCCTGGGCATGTCCAAAATCCCCACCTGACCTGACTGTGGTCCCTCTTTCCGGCAGGTACCATCACCCAACTCCTCCCGGCAGCTGGAGAATCCCCAGCCCAAACCTCAGCAATGCACTCACCCACTAACAGCCCTGTGTCACACGAGACCTGCTCAGCTCCCAAACCTGTCTGTAGCTCAGAATCACTTGTCACTGTCCCTTTCAACCCAAAGCATCTCATTCCCCAGCTCAGACCTTTTCATTTCCAGACTGTATATTTATTTTCTGCAACTTTCTACCCGAGACAGAACATCAACAGGTACCTTGCCCCTGCAATTTCTTGACCAATGGTCTTGCCCACCTCTCTGCCAGGCTCAAAGGGACTGTCCCTGCATTGAAGTCACCGTGTCCCCTGCAAGAGGGATCCTGAGGGGGCTGTGCCCATAGCACTGGGGTTCTGCTCTGATTACCATCACTCTCACACCCTGTTTGCAAAGCCAGGATGGGGGGAAACACAGAAAATCTGCCTTCAGGCTACAGGAGGCTTTATTTAAGAGGAATAAATAAAAAATAAGGCTGTGATTATCTCAGGCCACTCTCCAGCTGCCACCCAGAGACAGAATGGGAGGAGGAGGCAGGGGGGGGGAAGCATTTTTCAAGTGAATAAACAAAACCCAGCGGATGTGACACGCTGAGGCACAGGGACAGATTCTTCCTCTCTTCCTGGCCAGATAACCCCGTTATCAGCACAGCAAAGTGGGATTAGGAAGAAAAAGAGGAAAGGAGAAAAACAGCAAATGTGGAAAAGGGGGGGGGGGG
>JAAWXA010000033.1:9131977-9278769 GCA_038090715.1 Florisuga fusca
GGGGGGGGGGGGGGAATTACCCAGCGGAGGAGCTGGCTGGAGGGAGGGCAGGAGGGAGGAGGCTGCGTTCAGCTCCAGTCTATTCATCCCACACGTTCCTGACTGCCAGAGCTGGGGATGAATGAGATTTACTGCCCATTAAAATAAAGCCCTTTCTGTAGTTTATAAACAACGTTGCTGCTCAGCGGGAGCTTCAGCATGTTAGTTCATTAACCAGCAAATAATCTCTGTCACTTTTTATTTTTAAGTTTATTTACATGCGGTGTTGTGGGGTTGGTTTTTTTTTCACCCTTTCCTAATTCTTTTCCTCCTTCTCTTGCTGCCCCCAGGGCTGCCAGCAGTGAGGTTGTGAGCAGGAGCATTGGCTGCTGCTGGGCAGCAAAAATGTTTGAGCACAGA
Source organism: Florisuga fusca (assembly GCA_038090715.1). Classification (NCBI taxonomy): domain Eukaryota; kingdom Metazoa; phylum Chordata; class Aves; order Apodiformes; family Trochilidae; genus Florisuga; species Florisuga fusca. The sequence continues at coordinate 9,132,377 of JAAWXA010000033.1, forward strand.
GCCAGTCTGGAGCCTGAGCTTGTTCCTTCTGCAGCCATCAGTCAAACCACTGAAATAATCTTGTTTATCAAAAATGGTCCTTATAGTAAAATGATTTTTATTTCTGCCTAAAAAACAGGTGGAGGTGAATGGGGTGCGGGAGCAGCTGCTGAGGCACAGAGAGGGCTCAGCAACCATGCCAGGAACCCAGGGTAGAACTGAGCCCTGGGGGAAAGCCAGAGCCACCAGCAATGACTAGAGTGGTGGCTGGGGACAGGGACAGGGACAGGGACAGGGACAGGGACAGGGACAGGGACAGGGACAGGGACAGGGACAGGGACAGGGCTGCCAGCAGCATTGGGACCATGGCGCTGGGCAGCCTGGAGTGTGGCACAGGGAGATGCCCAGCAGGAATACCAATGGGACCACTTGCCCCAATCTCCTGGTTAAAGGAGCAGGTAGAGGAACTTTCCCTTGGCATGAAAATAACCCTCTTGCATGTCTGTCTAGAAATGCCAGCAGCACCCAGGAGCCTGTGCTTGTGCAGGGAGATGGATGCAGGGCAGCACCCTCTTGCAGAGGTGGAGGTGGGGTGCCAGGAATTGCAGGAGGGTGCATGGGGTGCCCCAGCCCCAGCAGGACCCTTGTGGCACCTGGGTGTAGGGATGGCACTGAGCAACAGCCAGCTGAGGGGCGGGGGTCCCCTCTCCAGCTCCAGCACCACAGAAGGCTGGGGGGGAGGAAACGAGGGCACCTGGGGTGCTGACACCCAATTCAGTCTCCAGCAGCTTCTCAAGATGATGGGATGGTTTTCTGCAAGAGGAGGTGATCTCCCGGGATGGGAAATCCCAGGTCCTGGATACCAGTGCCAAGTGGTTCCTGCATCCTTCCCTGCTCCTTTGGGAGCAGCACTGGGCTAAAGCTGCCATGCCCCCACCCTGATGGGCAGCAGAAATCCCTGCTTGCCTTATCTAGATCCTAAAGCACTTGAACAGACGGGGAATGTGCAAAGCATTATATCATTCACTCACTATCAAAAGCTCACACAGTGGCACTTAATTACAGCCCCGGAAGCACAGGCTTCCTTAATAAATCAAAGAAATAAAGTCAGGGATGATGCACTGAACAGAGGGGGTGGGGTGGGGGGGAATAAAGAGCTTACAGTTTCCCACTGCGTGTCCCCTTTAGATAACAGATGCTCTCTTCTTAACCTCTCACTTCATCAGATCAGCTCCAGCTGTGTTTGGATCAACTGTGCAGCCTGGCTGGAGTCCAGCCTGCCTGCTTCCCTGCTCCAGTGCCAGCTCCATCCCTCCAGCTCCAGGGCTGCCTGTGCCGGGGTGGCAGGGAGGAGGGCAGCTCCCTCCGAGCCTCTTTCATCACAGCACATTTTCCTCTAGCCCTGTCTCCAGCAACCCAAACTCCCTTCGTAAATCATCTCTGGGGCTCTCCAAACACCAATCCCACCAGCACCCTGAGACTGTCCCTGATGGGGCTCCTGGGGAGGGCACGAGTAGGTGAGATGCACGGTGATGCTTCCCCTTGCAGCCCTCACCAGCATCCCAGCCAGGAGATGACAGTGTTGGTAAACTGCTTCCAAAGGCCACACTGAGAGTTCCACATCATCTCAGTCATAAATCACAAGAGAAACATCCCCCCCCCCACCAGGGATGCCCTCCACCTCCTGCCTCAGCATACACCACCCACCTCCCTGTTTATTTGTGGGTGTCACCTCCTCCCTTCGCTGGCGGTGATGGATGGGGCTGCAATGGCATCCAAAGGAGATCCCTCATGGCAGAGCCCTGACAGCCTCTGCTGGGGCTGGGTGCCAGCAGCACCCTTCCCTCCCCACCCTGGGGTCCCCCCTCACTCACCATCCCCAGCCTGGGGCAAGTGGAGCAGGAGGGCTGGCAGAGCCCAGGTCCTCTTCCCCGCCTGCACACGTGCCTTGCAGCCCAAAGACCTTAGCAGAGATAAAGCTTCTGAGAAATCCCACTGCTCCTAATCCCCCCTAAAGCACAAAAATAATGAAGCATTATCTCATCAGGCCTTTATCCCAATAATTACCCAGGGATGGCTTAATAAGGAAGGGACACCCACCTGCCAAGCACAGCCTAAGCCTGCCTCTGGGCTGGTTACACAACCCCAGGCTGAGCATCCCACAGCCCTCTCAGACCAGCCAAGGCAGGGAAAGGGGAGCAGGAGCAGCCCTGTCCCCAAAACCAGGCAGGTTGATGCCCATGAGACCCAACTCCTTCCACAGAGCAGGGGCCAACACTGCCCCATCCCAGACCACCAGGAAAAGCTGTCTGCCCCCAAACTCCCTGAAACAGCTCCAAAACATCAGCCAGGGAAAATGCTGGCAGGCACTCCCCATCATCCCCCCCTCTGCTGCTCTGTCACCTCCTCCCCACACCCCACATCCTCCTGCCAGCCCTTCCTGGCATCACCCAATGCTCCAGCTGTGACACCCGGAGAGCTGGGACAGGGGACAGCAGCAGGGAAGGCTCAGAGAGGGGTTTAAACCCCATCCCACCAGCTCGACATGCAGGTAGGTGCCAGGGGATGTTTCCACCCCATCTCCTCGCCCTGCCCCGCTCCTTAAGGACACGGTTCAGTATTTGCCTGTGGTGTCTGACAAAGCTTGGACTGGATGCTCTGGGAGGTCTCTTCCAACCTAAACTGGGATTCTGTGAAAATCAGGCAGCAGCCTCAGCAAATCTTAGCCCGGGCTGGGGCCGGAGCATGTGCCCAGCTCAGCTACCGGAGCTGGAGCCTGAAAAGCGAGAAGGAGAGAGCAGAGAGCTCAGAGAGCTCAGAGAGCTCGGGTTACAACTCGGAGCAGCCACAGCGGGGACGGAGAGGGCTCTGACAGCTCCTGGCTGCTCCCCGGGCAGCGATATCTCCAGATCTTTTACAAATAAATATCATTGCTCATTACCTCGGCATTAAAGTTAAATGCTGGGCGAGCTGGGCACTGAGCTTTCTCTCGCTAATCTCAGCCGGATGCCAGCGCTTCTATTATTCATCCCCCAGGCTGTGGGCTCCTTCCTCCCCCTCCACCGCTGCTGCCCCTGCCACCACCATCACCATCACCACCACCTTCCTGTCCCCACGGACAGCCCCTTGCTGGCACATGGTCTGGTGGCTTTCCTGCCCGGCTGAGCTCCTGGGGAGGGGGGTGAAGCCTCTTCTGACACCAGGGCGCTCCCTGAGGTTTGATTTCACTGAGCCCATCTCCACAAGCATCTCCACAAGCAGCCAGAGCACAGGTGAGCAGTGGGGACAGAGGATGAGGTGCAAAGCCCCCCGAAACCAGGAGCATCTGGGGTAGCTTACATCAAGCCTCCAGCCCCAGAGGGTTCAGCTTCCAGGCCTGCAGATCAGCTGCTCATTAAGGGAGGGCTTGCAGCCCCCAGAAAGTCTCTGTGAAAAAAAACAAACCAACTTCCCACACAAGCAAAACCAAGCCCAAAACCACCCTGTGCTGGTGCCCACCCCAAACTAGAGCTGCTCCAGGGCAGGTCCCTGGCCACCAGCATCCTGGGAGTACATGCAGAGCGGGTTTGACTCCCACTCCCTGCTGTATCCCAGGCTCCTGCTCCAGCGTGCCATGGAGCTGAGCTGCTGCAGGATGTGGCCCCTGCTGCCCACACACATCAGCATCTCCAGCAGCTGCTTCCTCGGAAACCAGAAGCCACTGAGTCACCCACACAGAGCTGCCCAGCTCCTGCGCTGACGCTGCAGCTGGAGGTACCCCGGGCACATCTGTGTGACAGGCTCCATCCAGCAGCAGCAGCAGCAGCTTGGGGACAAGGACAGATGTCACAGCTGCCAGCCCCCAGCCCTCCCCGGGGTAAACACAGCAGCTCCTGCAGCAATCCACACCATCCCTTGCCTCTCGTGAGCTTTAATTCTCAGCGATGGGCACCATGGCAGATGTCAGCATGCTCAGAAGGAGAAACCAGTGGAAGAGCTGAGCAGCAGGGATGACTGAGGGTGAGCTGAGGCCACTGTGGAGCAGGGACCCCCAAGAGATGGGCTCATCCCCACTGCCTATGGCACACGGCAGCCCTGATGCCCTGGCAACCCCACTGGGTATTTGTCTTACACACAGAGTTCCGAAAAGCCCCCAGAGTGCCAATGCAGAAAGTTGCCTTCCCCAAATCACACACCGAGGGACCAGGGGAGAAACTGAAGCAGCTTCTCCCATTCCCTTAGGAGAAGTGGGTCAGCTTTGCAAGGCAGGGAATGTGCCTGGGGCTCCTGCCCTGTCCCTGCTCCAAGCATCACAAAATCATCCTCGAGACACAGCGAGGTGACAGCACCCATTGCCACCCCATCCCCAGCCAGCTCCCCTTCCCTTCCCTTCTCATTTTTAAGAGAACAACCAAACTTTAGCCTTCTTATCATCCAGACCAAACCCCAGCCAGGGGGTTGCTGCATCCTCCCCAGCTCCTAACACCTTACCTATGAGTGGGGACCAACTCCTACCCAGATCACCACAGTCCCTGCAGGATGAGGGTGCCCGGTGCTGGGCACCCACTCACCGAGGGGGGGATGTTTGTCTGTGTCCCCTGACATCACACAGCCCTTGTCGGGAAGTGATTGCAGATTTCAACATCCCTCAGCTCATCAGCTGCTCGTTTCAACATCAAAAAAAAAAAAAAAAAAAAAGCACACCCCGTCACTCCCTCGCAATCCTTCTTCTGCTAACTCGGCTTTATCCTGAGGAGTATTCATCACCTCCAAATAAATATTTATTAACCAAATTGCAGGTGTCTGGGGCTTCCCACCTCCTCTGCTTTCAGCTGTGCTGACACCAGAGCTCTGCTCAGCGCCCAGATGTCAGCTGGCAACAGCTCCAGGAGTGCTTCTGCTGCCTCCTTTGAGCCTGCTCTTCAAATAACTTCTCAACTCTTCCCACTAATCCCAGTGGGAACATCCTGGTTAGCAGACACCTCGGAGCAAGCGGATGCAGGGGGTGATGGATGGAACAGCAGCGGTGGGAGGGAGCCTGCCTTGGGCTTTTTCTCTCTGCAAAGTCTTGGACAGACAGAAGGGAATGAAAATTCCAAAGCCACAGGCCCCCGTTCTGTGGTGCTACAGGACCAAGTGATGGGTTCACCTGTCTCAATTTCTATCCCATCTCAGCCTTCCTGAGAAGGAAAGAACCACACAAGGAAAGGGAAAGCACAAAGATTTAGTGCTCTGCCACAACAGGGGAAGATGCTCATGCCAAGGTCAGTGTGCAGAAATGACACAGGGATCCCTGTCCCCTCTGGGGAAGGCACCTGACCTCCCCTGAGACACCAAACAAAGGGATTCAGGCACCTCGGCTGCCTCTGGGGACACTGCTGGGCTCCACTCCAGCACAACCTCCCACCCAGGGTGGTGATAAATCCCAACACTGGGAAAAGCTCAGATGCTGCTGCAGACACAGGGCGGGTTTTCACAGCCTGGCCTCTCCCCCCTCCATCCCTTGTCACCACTGTCACTGCTGTCCCCTTCCTCCCTCCCCCCCACCCCCTCCGAATTAGCAGCCATCGACCTCCTCCCCCTGTAGAGCTGACATTAATCCCGCAATGTTTGTTTAACAACAGCTCCCATTGATCTGTAGCCTGATCCCCCAAGTCAATACAGCCTTTTGCCAGGGTCTGGAGTGCAGGATCCAGCTCTGGAGTGGCCCCTTCAAGCTGAAAGGGCTGTGGAGGCTGATAGGATCAGATGCTGTCATTGCTGCTCTGGGACCCATTAGCTTTAATTAGCTGATGATGCTGTAGAGGCCACATAAAACAATGAAGGGGATTGATCCCTCGTGTAACACTATTGACAGTGGAGCTGCAGCTGGGATCAGTTTGGTGCCGGATGCATCTGTAGGGTCTATAAAACCAAGGCCTGGGTTGGTTTTTTTTTTCCTTCTTTTTTTTTTTTTTTTAATTTTAAAATCCCATAATGGTAGGCCTGCCAGCTTAAAAGCCAAAAGTCAACTGCAGGGAATCCTCTCCAATCCCCACTGACTGGGGACATTTAACCACTTCCATCTTCCCTCCCTGCATCAGACCCTCCTGCACTGCACACGCTGATCATTAAGGCACACAAGCCAGCTCCCAGCTCACCCTCATTGCCCCTGTTTGAAAAACAAGACACCAGCTTTCTCCATGTCCTTTGCCCCAGAGGGCACACCAGTCCCTGAACCACCTGCTTTCTGCAAAGCTCGGTGCTGTGTCACCATCCCACCTGCAGCCAGGCACTGGGGACCACAAGGAGGGAACCCCCGAACACTGGGATGCTACTGGGAGCTCTTTTTCTTGAGCAGCTCTGTGTGTCCCCCACATGCAGGGGGACTTCCCCTGCTGCTGGCAGCCAAATGTCTCCACACCCCAGGTACTCCCTCAGGTATGAGGAAATCCTGGTGAGATAAAGCCACAGTTGTCACCAGCAAGCCCTGCCGTGGCTCTGAGAGCAGGAATCACCTCTCTGAACCCCTCCCAGCAGCACCAGGGAATCACCCACATTCCAGCCCCCACAACTCCCTCCTTTAACCCCCAGCACACGGCAGCAGCAGCATCACATCCCTACCACATCGCAGCGCATGGATGCAGGTTATTCCCAGCCCAGAAACAGGGCCAGGAGCCAAAAAAACACCCCTGAGCTGGCAGGGAGACCCCATAAAGCACGTGAAGAGGAAGATTTACATCTTATCTCTCCTCACTGCCTCCCAGCAGGCAGCAGAGCCCAGGACCACAGCGAAGCATCCCTGCCTGCAGCATCAACTCCCAGGAGTCCCTCGAGCCACCACAGCTCACTATCCCCATGGCAGCTCCTCCAAACCTCCTCCCCCCCAAAAAAAAGAAAAAAAAAGGGAATGATCAAATTCATCCCCACAGCTCTCCGAAGGAAGGGGGTTTGGAAGGCTGGGGGGGCAGGAAGGTGGGAGCAAGCACATGCCAGCCACCCGGCTCTGCCGACTGACACCCTGGTGTAACACTTTCCAGATGTGGCTGCAGGAAGACAGAAGCAGAGCTGTTCCCTGCTGAGGAAGCTGGAAACAGTCGGAGATAATGTGGAATTCCTGAACGGGAGCCAGCACCAGGGCGCAGGGACAGCCGGGGAAAGGCAGTGCACTGGGGCTGACACAAAACTCCTCTCTCTTTTGTGTGTGTGTGTGTTTTATTTCAGGAACCCTGTATGTAAAAGCCCTTAATTTATACGCTGTGTGGGTTGAGGGCTGTACCCAACAAATGGAACATTTTCTCCAGACCCTTGTGTGTGTGATAAACAGCCGCTGCGGAGAGGCAGGGAACAGAGCCTTTTTTCTTCCCCATGATATAGACATTCCCAGCAGCTCTGAGTTTCTTGGCATGGAGATTATTATCTTTTCCTCCTTGGTGAAGGGGGAGGCCTCGGTCCCCTCGCTGGGTCCTCTGCACAGCACCGGGCAGGCAAGTGCTGGGTTGGTCCCTGCCCACACTGCCAGGATCCCCATCCCAGCTCTTCCTCCCTCCCCCAGCAGGGATGAAGCTGATGAGTAAAGTAGGAGGAGAGGCCAAAAGCAGTGGGGAGAAGTCTTTGCTGGGCTGGTGGCAATGTCCATTTGTAATCCAGCAGCTGGGGAGCTCAGGTATCCATCGGTCTGGTACTAAATGCATCCAAAACCCAAGGGGGGGGGCGTTGCTTCAGGCCCTGCCTGGGAAGGCACAGGTGTGCCTTGGGTGCAGCACTGGGGAGGGCTCAGCATTGCTGGTTTGCCACCTGTTTCCTTCCAGCATCACTAATACTCCTCAGGCATCTGCAGGAATGGGATGGTTCAAGGGCCATAAGGAGGCTGGCACACACTCCAGCTCAAACGATGCTTCAGTGTCCTTCCAGACAAGCAGCTGGTGGTGCTCTGGTCCAAATCCCCCCTGGTGACACCTGGGGGATGGTTGAGGGCTCTCCTTGATGCTAACACCTCCAACCTGCCCCACACACAGACCCAGAGCCCTGCTCCCACTCCCAGCAGCTGCTGCAGCACCCTCCTTGGGTGATCAGCACCCACAGCCCAGCAGCTCTGGGGATGCTCAACCCTTATGTATTTTCCACACCAGTTACATCTGCATTTCCTTACAGGACAGGCCATGGGGGACAGCTGCTCCTCAGTAAGGCTCTTGCAGGCCAACACTCCCCCTCCCCTTCTCCCCCCAAGGGTGATTTTCTCCTTGTTTGCTGGGGGAAGCAAGCGGGTGGGCAGCAGGGCAAGGGGGAGGCTAAAGGGCAGCAGCAGAGGTGCCCATTAATGATTTTCCCAACAGAATCACACTGTTCCCCTTTTAACCTCTCTTAGCAAGCCCAAGCCCTTGACTCGTTCAGCCCAACACACCCACCCCACCTCCCCCCTGTAAATGGGGGTTCCCCTTCTCCCCTCTGACCTGGGGGATAAAACACAGCTCCTGGGGAGAAGCTCAAACCCCCCCTGTGTCCCTGCCCTCCTCCAACACCTCCTGCCAGCCAGCACAGGAGTGACAGGGGCTCCATCCCAGCTGCTGTCACCTGTGATTTGTGGTGTTAATATTTCAGGGGAGGGGAGGGAAGGGGGTGACAACAGCCGGGGAGAGCCAGCTCGGGGAAGTCAACTAGCAGGGTTATAGCTGAAGGCAAAGCAATAACACTGATGGATCTGAGGACCTGGGGTGGCAGAGGCTGGAGGAGGAGGCAAGGAGAGAAGAAGGCAGATGAGGGAGAGTGACAAACAGCACGACTTCAATTCTGCTTTTACACGAGGCTGCCGTCAGCTCGTTACAGCTGGTTCATTAATTAGCCCTACCCTGTGCCAGGGAGGGAGCACCACACCATCCCAGAAGCCACCAATCCTGCACCCATCCATCCCACACACCCACCAGCATCTTTCCCTGAGCCTCCACTGCCTGCCAAGCAAAACCCCTGTCCAGCCTGCCCCACTGTCTCCAGCTCAAACCATGTCCTGACAGCCCCAATAATGTCCTGACAGCCCCAATAATGTCACGACAGCCCCAGCCCCCTCCCAGCCAGCAGTGGATGGACCCCACAGCCGGGACCCTTTTTAAGACCTGCACCACTTGAGAGGCTTAATAACCAGAATTCCTCAATTATCCACACCCAGAGCCCTCCAGCAGCCCCTGCTGCTCTCAAGCAGCTTAAAGGATGGGAATTACAGGTGGGGGCATCCAAAACCCCATTGCAGCATTGCTACCTTGGGCTGCCCCCCCCTCCCACAGCCAACTGCTGCCTCTCCTCCCAAAGGATGACAAATATCCATATAAACCCCCTCCCTCATTACCACCCTGGTCCCCTCCCTGGTGCTTTTCACACCTCCCATCAGCAGCGAGACACCCGTGGCTGGCAAAAAACATATGTAATGGGGTTTTGGTTTTGTTTTTTTTTCTTCTGGGAAAAGGGCAATTTAATTATCCCCGTCTTCTGTTTCCTGACAACACCATGCCATGCTGCTGGCACATGGAAAACGTAAGGAATCTCAGCAACCCTGCCCAGAGGTGGGGTCCCTGCTTCCCAGAGGGGCTGTGGAAGGTGAGGAGAGGGAAACGAGGGGGTTAAAACAAAGCCCCAAACCTCCAGGTTTTTCACTAGCCTGAAGCAAGAAAAATAATAAAAAATGTTCTTGTCCAGCTGCAATGCTTCTTCCCAGCTCAAAGCAAGCACCGGGCTCTCATCTGGGGGCTGTTTGGCCAGCACGGGGCTATTTTTATGAGAAAAAATGGTATTTTGAAGGGGAAGGTTGATCAGAAAGGAAGAAGTATTAAAAACACTGCAGCTCTCTTCTGGGAGATCAAACTATTCACTGGATCCAGCCAGACTTCACAAACTGTGCCTGACCTTCCAAAGCACCTCTCACCGGTGAACTTGCTATTAAAATATATGAAATAATATAAAATATATTAAAATCCACCCCTTGACTCAGCTGTACCGCCAGCCAAGGGGTGAAGGCAAGAGTCTTTGTCTGTCCTGCTGCTCCCTGCAGTCAGGACCATACAGCTGGCTCTGCTCCATCCCCTTGGGGACACAGGGGACAGAGGATGCTGCCGAGAGCTGTCCCCATGCCACGGGGTGGCAGGAAGGTGCCAGGGACACCCGTACAGGCTGGGTAGAGGGGCAGCACGTTTGTTGTGACAGCAGTTCCAGGAGCACTGAGGAGCCAAGCCACTTTCCCAAAGCTGTGGCACAGACACCCGAATTCCTGCTTTGATCCTGAGCTGGCCGGGAGGGAGCGGGTGTCAGAGGATGGAGCAGGATGGTGGCAGCCAGGGTGGCTGTGCCAAGGAACAGCCCAGCTCAGAGGCAGGGCAGGAGGATGGAGAGCAGCAGCAACCTGTCTGTGGTGGGACACAGCTCCTCCTTGCTCCTCCAGCCCTGCAAGGTCCTGCCCAGAGCCCTGAGTGCCACCATCCCTTGCAGGATGAGAGCTGCAGGGACAGTAAAGAAGAGTGAGAGGAAAGAAGGGAACTTTCCAGATAGGGAAATTGTCTTCCCATCACAGGGGAGAGAAGGAGAAAAGACATTTGTGTGGGGCACAGGTGGATGTTGTGCTGGGGAGCTCTGCCTTGGTCCCTCACAGCCTCCCCAAAGTCCCCGGCACTGGGAGGTTCCCACACCCCCCTGCAAACCCAGAGACAGTCCCAGTGCTGCTGGTGAGTCCTGGGAACAACCTGGCACCACGTTACAAGCAGGTGACAAAGCAGCAGGGGGGGGGGCTGGTGGCACCTTGGGGACACCAGTCCTGCTTCCCTGCCAAAGGGCTGTGTGAGGCAGCAGAGCCCTGGGAGCTTCCCTCCAGGGTCCCCTTAGGAAGCACCTTGTGCTCTCAGGGGTCCCCATGGGTTCATCTCCTTCCCTACCTCCAGCACCAGCCCCTTGCAGCAGGTCAGGAGCAGTAACAGACCTCAGGGAAGCTTGGCAAGTGCTTGCTGTGGCAGAGGAAGCCCCAGAGCCAATGTCTGATACCCAGCTGGGTGACAAAAGGCATTTCCCTCCTCGGAAAAAAATCTGTTCCCACGTCTGTGTTGGGGAGCAGCCAGGGCTCTCTGGTTTTTGCAGTGCCAGCCAGCCCTGATGCAGCTCAGCTCCCCAAGGAGCACCTCAGCCATTCCCCCTCTCCTCCTCCTTCATCTTTTTATGCAAGCACTGAGTCACAAAGTGCTGCCAGGGCTGCACCATCCCCAGAACACCCACACAGCCATCACCACCCGGCAAAGGATGGGTTAACCCAGCCCCCTCTGCAGGCAGGGGCTCAGCCGTGGGGGTCGTGGGGCAGGTCAGACCCCAGCCCCCTCCTCAAAACCAAGGCTGGTTTGTACACAAGCTTACAGGAAGCAGCTCTGATGCCTCAGAGAGCCTCAGGGAAAGCCCTGGCTGGGCACAGCTGCCCCTCACCACGGTGCTGGCAGTGGGGGCCAGGGGGGGGACACCAGCCCCGTGTGGCTGTGGTTGGGGTGACCGCTGCCTGACCCCCCTGCATGGCTTGGGTCAAACTGACCCAACACCTGAGCAGGGCTGCTGGTGGCCAGAGGGGATGGAGATGCAGCCACCTGCTCCCTGCATCCCCCCCGACAGCCTCCTCACCATCGAGCCCACCCCACGCCTCCATCTCTCCTCCTTCAGCAATCTGCACATGGGTTTTAAATCATCCCAGGAGCCAGAGATGGCTCCAAACACTCCTCCTCATCCCCTCCTCACACCCACATCCCATGGGAAGTGGTGCCAAGAGGAGCGAGGTGGAGCATGGAAACCAAACCTCCTGTCATTGACAGTGATGGAGCCAAGCCCTGGGCACAGGGCACACGTGGCCCCATCTCCTGGTCTGTCTGCAATGGTCATGCACATCCCTAAGAGGTGTTGGAATTGGAGATGAGCAACAAGAGCCCAGGCTTCAGGGATGTCAGCATTAGATGTCAACTGGGATGTTTTTCTTAATCGGGTCCATTGTCAACACTCCAAAAATGTGCCTGACACCCTGGGGATGCTTATTCCTGATGCTGTCTCAGGAGCAGCAAAAATGCAGATGATTCAGCTCCAGAATTATCAACAGTAGGATGCAAGGCTCCAAGCAGATCTCTGGCTATTCCTGGGCAAAAGCTCAAGGCTGCCTTTACTTCTTCTCTCCTCCTCTCAAAAGCACCAGAGAACATACTCCCTTTTTTTTTTTTTTTTTTCCCACCCTGCAAGAAGGGAGCAGAGCAGGGGCTCTGGGGACAGCTGCCCCAATCCCCGGGGCTGTGGCCACTGCCCACACTGGCTGGTGGCCCATGTATGCCAGGAAGGGCAAACACAATCCCATTGACCTTCCCCATCTGCTGGGAGGATTTGCACCAACTCACGCCAGGGCTTGGCTGCCAGTGTGCTGCTGCCACCACTGCTATTTTTCTCTCTGTTTTCCTAGACATTAACACTTCCTCCCTTCACCCACAAGATGGTTTCCAGGCTTCGATTTTCTTCCCTATGGCAACAAAAAAACCCAGCCAGGAAACCTCAACCCATTCACCAGAATCTCTGGTAAGGGAGGGAGGTGAGGGGAGCCCTCTGGACTGGTCACTTCAGCTTAACACAAATCAAAACTTCTAAGAAATTTTAGAAATTTTAACAAGTTTAAAAAACCCAAACTTTTAGTACTATCAGAAAGCAAACTTTGCCAGGCACGTGGCTCATCTGGGTCTAAGGTGGTCCCCAGGTGCATCACAGGGGACATCAGGAAAAGGAAGGGATGTGCAGCTATTCCCATTGCCAGGGCTGAATCTGCTCAGGCACTGGGCTGGAGCTGGGGGCAAGATGCTGCTCTCCAGCCTTCAGCCCTCCTGCTCCAGCAGCAGGGGCACCAGGGATGCTGCAGACCCTTCTCCTAAAACACCAGATTTGTTCCCCAGGGAAAGGACTGAGCAAAGAGTGGCTGCCAAAGAGGAAAGGGGGAGGAGGGATAAGAGAGCAAACAAATCACACCAACTCAACCCAAAACAAGCCACAGAAGTGATTGCACTTAAGCTTTTCACACCTGCCTAATTTTTTTTTATTTATTATCATTATTACTATTCAAAGAAATTCCTGGTTTTGTTTTGCCTCCTCAAAGGAAGAACCAGAGGGGAGAGAGGTCCTCCAGCAATCAGATAATAACCACCAGGGGAAAAAAAAAAAGCTTCCTGCTCAAACAATGGGAGACAATTAGGACGAGCTGTGGTGTGGGAGCATCTTTTCATCTGCCCTGCCTTGTCAAAATAACAACAGCAAAAAAACCCCAAAAACTCCACCAATGCTTCCTAGGAAGGAGGGCTGCCATCAGGTGTTTATTTTGGGTCGGAGAGCCACGCACCCTGGCAGCTTTGCTGCCACAGCAAAACAGCAACATCACAGGATCTCCGGGGGGAAACTGGGCCAGGGGATGCTCCAAGGATGCCAGGAGAGTCCAAGCAGCCAGGACCACACTGCACCAAGCAAGACGCAACCTTTGAGGCAGCCGCTGGGCTCCCAACCACATTCCCATCCCTTGTTGTTGTTGTAACTTTTTTGGGACTGCCAGCCGGGGAGAAAGGAGGAGTAAACTGGGAGCAGGCTCCTGCAAGGCTCTGGTGTCTCTGCTTTATCACCATGCTCCCACCCAAGCCACCCATCAGCCTCAGAAGGACCTTTTCCCTTCTCTGGCCACCCGAGGCAGAGCAGCTTCCTCCGGGTGCTCCACTGCTGCTCCTTTAAACTCCTCCAGCAGAGGCACCGGGAGAAAACACCCGCGCTGAAAATCCAAGTGTGCGTCATTCAGCTCTCATTTTGATTGTTAAAAATTCATTAATGAGAGCAGATTGGTATTATATCGCTGCCTTAATTAAAGAGGGCTACGGAACAGCATTTTAAATAGCAATGTCATTTTCTAATTGACACAGCTACATTATAAAGAAAAATACTTAAACAGAACTTGAAACCGAGCTGGTTCCTTCCGATGGCAGGGCTCATTTTGGCTTAAATTTTTAATCTGCTCATGAAATATTTACAGGCAAGGAAAGGGATAATGTTTCTCCAGGTGTACAGTTCCCCTCCTCCAGCCCTGTCCCCTCTGAGGTTGCTGAGGGCTCCACCACCCAGGGATGCTTCTCCATCCTCCTCCATGCAGGACCCCATGGCCTCAAACTCCCCAAGACCCAGGAGCTGCACCAAGCCCCAGGAGACTCCAAGCCCTGCTCAAGTCAGTGCTCCACATGCACCCTTTTTGGCTAAGCCCCATTGGATTTGAGTGGAAAATGTGATTTTTTTGGTGCCTTTCTTGGGCCAACATTTCTTTCCCACCATGGGCAGAGGGGTGACTGGGGCTGAGCACACTCAGGCCACAGGGGGTGGGAATGTGTGGGTTCAACAGGGAGGCACAGGGATGTGGCAGCACAGCACCAGCCAAAAGCACCCATGTCAGGCCACATTCAGCCACTGCATCTCCCCCTTCTCACAGGCAGATGCGCCACAACTCACCCATTATTTCAAGTGTTTCATACACAAGCCTCCTACAGCTAATTCCACACATGTATGAGCACAGATTCCTCCTGTTTCCCATTTAGGGGAAAAAAAAAAATCTGGTCAATGCTTCAAGTCCCAAGAAAAACAAAACAAAGAAAAATATAGCTTGGTATGAATGCAACATCCTCTGGAAGGCAGCGGGTCCCCTCTCCCCAGCCCCACAGCACCGCTCAGCCCCGGGCAGACAGCAGCCCAGGGACTCAGGCCCTGCTCATGCCAGCAAGAGATTTTTTATTTTATTTTTTTTTTCCCTCCCCCAGCATTAGTGGAAATTAGTGGCACTAGTCCACGCCTGTGTTTCACCAGCCAGAGTGAACTGAGAGAAACTCCCTCCCCAGGCCAAGCCCATGGAGCGCGGTAGCACCGTGCCTTGGCCCCCGCGCTCGGTACAAGCACCCGGGCAGGGTGAGCCAGAGGACAGGTTGCTCAGAAGCTTCCACGCTGGATCAGCCTCTTGCTAGCATTCCAGATGACTTTTCAGATCTTGAGAAGACAGCCCACTGCCCTGCCTCAGTTTCCCCTCTTGCTGCTCGTCTCCTTCTTGCAGGGTTTGTTTTGTTTTTTTTTTACAGCATCCCCCAGCCACGGGTCAAGGAGAGTCAGGAGTCCAGGGGTGATGCCACTACGTGTGTTTGCTGTGTCCCTCACCCTCTGCCTTTTCCCAAGAACAACAACAACTTCCACAAGCAAAACGTCCCCAGCCCACAGGGTGGCTTGAGCATCGCTGTGTTTGTTTTTTAAAGGAGAAAAGATTTGGAAAACCAACAAGGGAAGGGAAACATCAACTCCTCTGCTCCTCTTGCTCCCCGAGGGAGGGATGTTCACCTCCATAACCCCAGAAACCCACGGGAAAGCAAAGATCAGGAGCTGGCACCATGCAGGACATGCCCCGGGAGGTGACAGTGTGCCCAAGGATGCTGGAGGTTTCGGGCTGACCCCTTCCCCATCCAGGCATCTCTCTGCTCCCCTCTGCCCCGTGTCCCCAGCTCCCAGCTCTTCCCTTTCTGTCACGAGAGGGTGAGGCTGTCCAGCTGGCTCGCAGAGGATCTGGACAGGCTGTTTAATCAGGGAGAGCGATTCAGCTGTAATTTCTTCTGATAAAGTATTACAGATGCTACATTTCTAGCCATCTGGCAGCAGGCTGTGTTTCCTGCCTCTGCTTCTCGCGCTCTCGGGAGAAGAGAGGGATCAGAAGCTGAAGGCAGGGGAGTGGGGAGGGCTGGGATGGGACGGGACGGGCAGGACAGAAATTCCTATCTCCCATCCCTCCTGATGCCACACTGCCCATCCTGCAGGCACTGCTCAGAGGCTGGCACCAGTGAAGAGTGTGGGAATGTCCCCAGGAGAAGCAGAACGAGAACGAGTGGGGATGGAGCTCTTAAAAGCCAGGCTGATCTCTAGCAGGGCAGGGACAGAGCCCCCAGAAGATCTTCCTGGGCTGGAAACCCATTCCAGCAGGGTGAAGCCCCTCAGCCCCGTGCATCAGCCCTGGTGCAGGCACAGATTTGCATCCCCAGACCCTGGATCCCATTCGCAGCCCAGGGCAAAGCATCTGCATCCTTGCAAATCACACCAGGGAGAGCCCAAAACCAACACAGCAAAGTCTGTCCAGCCTAAGGAGTAATTTCTCTCGAGACAAGCAATCCAGTGGTGCAGGGGGAGGATCTCCAAACAAAAAGCAACTCGTTTGGATTTACCAGAGCCTGAGCAGAACCGTCACAGGGTTCAGTGCATTAAAAATAACTGAAGGGAAGGGCTGGCACTTCATTACTTTCGACAGAACTGGGTCTTGGTCACACCAAGTAGCTGCTGGGGAGCAATCACAGCCCCACAGGCCACAGCCCTGCCTTGCACTGCTCAGGTGTGAAGCCAAAGCAAAACAGGGCCAGGGATGACAGGGGGAGTTTGTTTTCTCCCTTTTTCCCTGCCCCGCTGCTGCAAAATGTACTCATCCCTCCCTGTCTCCTTTGCATCCCTGCTCCTGCTCTCAGGACCCCATCCCTGGCTGGGAGGAGGGCTGGGACCCCCAGGAGGGCTGGGGAGCAGGGTGCCAGGGAGCAGTGATGCTTCCTGCAGCAGCACCCAGCTGCAAACACAGGGGAGATGCCTCAGCAGAGGGTGGTGCTGATGCCAGGGGTGGTGTGTAGGACACCCAGCCCTGAGTGGAGCTTCTTTGTGAACCACAGAGAGTTAAAGGTTGGCTGAGGCCCTGAAGCATGAGGATTATGCATATGTAGCTAATGTAATACAATTATACATTAATATATAACTAACAGTCATGGTAATACAACATTACAGTAGGTAGATTATCCCATCTCCTGTAATTTATTATTGTTATTTGTAATCCATTAGTGTCCAGAGCTGAACCCAGGTCAGAGTGCAGTGTCCTGCCACACTTTTGCTCACCCTGGCAGGAGTGGGCAGGCGTAAGACCCCCTGCATGGGGCCCCAAAATCCTTCAGCAGGGAGTCCAGAGCAGGGACCTGCCTCCCCACCAGGACCAGGACCCACTCTTGGGGTCCCAGTGGGAGACAGCCACCAACACTGGGTAAAGCTACGAGGCACTGTCACCTGACATCCTGCCCCAAAATCCTGGGGCCAGACAGGCTGAGGGGCTCAGCAGGCACCTGGCAGGGGTAGGGATCTGGCAGGAGTAGCTGGAAGGGGTATCTGCCCAGGGTGTCTGGCAGGGGTAAAGTGGCAGCCCCAGGGCCAGGCCAGTGCCTCACCATCACCACAGAGCCATTCCAGTTGCCTTTGAGAAGAAGGAACAAAGCCCAACTGGTTTTGAGCAGCCACCAATTAATCTTGATCGACACCACCCTCCATAGTGAGTCATCCACCCAAAGTCAATTTACATTTTTATTAAATCACACAGGAAAATTAGAAGCGTTATTACTTCCCTCCCGATTCAATCCGTGTTCTGTGTCCCCCCCCACCATTCCCCGTGTGGGAAAACATCCCAGCATCTCCGGTTTAACTGTTTCTTCCCAGCACTCCCCACAGCCCAAAGCATCCCTTTTGCCTGGAAATAAATCAGGCCAGCCTTTCCAGGAGAGAAACCAGATACCTCAAGAGAAAGCATCACACTGCCTGGGGATGGAAACCACAAAGGCAAACAGCTCCAGCCCTCAGCACAGCCATGCTGGAGGAACCCCCCCCCCCAAGCTCCACCCTGCTGCTCTTCCCCACAGGGCCAGATCCTCCCACTCCTAACACCACCATAACCCTTGCACGAACCTGGATGTGTCCTGGAAAGTTCACTGGGAAGGAAAAGCAGATCCGTCTGCACGGCAGGAGCCGGGCGATCAATACCCATTTATATCCATCCTGAAACCCATCCCCTCCTGCCATGTCTGCTGCACACAAGATTGTATCATCCTCCCTGCTACAACACGAGCATCTAAATTCAACATCAATTTATTTATGGTCTCCGCATGACACAAGGAGATCTGCAAGAGTGGAGGAAATGTATCTTCAGAGAAAGATAAAAACTGTGTGTGTGCACCAGAG
This sequence comes from Florisuga fusca, assembly GCA_038090715.1. Classification (NCBI taxonomy): domain Eukaryota; kingdom Metazoa; phylum Chordata; class Aves; order Apodiformes; family Trochilidae; genus Florisuga; species Florisuga fusca. The sequence goes on from JAAWXA010000033.1 coordinate 9,150,389, forward strand.
AGAGCAGAGGGGTTTCCCTGGGAGCAGCTGCCTCTGTGCACCAGTCTGGGGTTGTGCTGCATGTCCCTGCACTCGTGTTTATTTGTTGTGGGGTAAAAGAAGAAGAAGGTGCTCCTAGCACTGCTAGAATTAATATTTGCTTGCAGGGAAAGCCCAAAAGCTCCTGCTGGGATCACCTCTCTCTTCTGCTGGGACTGGGCTGGAGAATCCTTGCTCTGAAGAGCAATTAACTGGACTGGGGCAGAAAATTATTTCCCAAGGATGAATGCTGACTGTTTGCAAATTCCCATCAATGCTGACCATATTTCCTGTGGACAGAGCAAGAGGAAGGAGGGGAACTTCCATTTTGCCATTAAATTCTAAAAGTGCTACATTTTTGTCCTAAAGCAGGACAAAAGCATGGTTGGAAACCTCGGAGCTTCCTGCCAACGAGGAAGCCTCCAAGTTTCAACCACACTCCTTGCAAACCAATTAGCAGTGTCCCAGACAAGGTCTTCTCAGCCTTCCAGCTCCCACTCCTGACACTGTTTGTAAACCCCTCCCTGCAGCTCTCCAAACTCTCCTGCTTGGAGACACACACCCTGCCAGACAAACACGGGGGGGTTCTGGGTGCACACACAGCTGGGTGCCCACGAGCTGCCTGCCCACTGGCACTGGGGAGCAAAGCTGGCACCAAGCTGGGCATGGCCCCAGCCTCATTTCTGCCTGTCCCCAAACCCCAGCTGCACTGCAATCAGCCCTCACAGCAACAGATGCTGATGGCACAGGGATGCTGGCAGCACAGGGATGCTCATGGGATGGGGATGCTCGTGGCACGGGGATGCTGGCAGCACAGGGATGCTTGTGGCAGGGGGATGCTCGTGGCATGGGGATGCTCATGGGATGGGGATGCTCATGGGATGGGGAGTCCTTAAAAAAGACACCACCCTTGAGCCCCAGCTTTGCAAACACCCAGCACAGCCCTTTCCACCTCTCCAGGCTCTCCTCTCAGTCACCTCCACACACATCTGCTGGCTCAGCACAGCAGCCCCTGCCCCCACCCCTACATCTGGAAGAGAAGCCAGAGGAGGAGATGGGAGAGGGAATCCCCTCCCCAGCGAGGTGCAGAGCCCTGTTCACCCCATTACATCCCCGGGAGCCACAATTCTCCTCGGGGGGCAGCTGCAATGCAACTTTGGATTTCCCAGGCTGCCTGAAAAGGGCCTTTCACGAATTCCTCTGCTGCCTGCAGTGCTTCTGAAGTCCTGTTTTTCCACTCCAGCAGCAACCCCCCCTCCTTGTTTTCCTTCTCTGGCTGCTGACCCAGATTTCATAATGAATGAATCCATGCAGCGCTCTTCAGACTTTAATTATTTTTTCACTTTTTCTCATCATACATTATGCATCAATAAAAAAAAAAAAAAAACAAAACACCAACCACACCACAGCACAATTAATTTAAGCTTGAATGGTTAACGCCTGCCTATCACTAATAGCAAAAGTGTCTGGAAATTGCAGCTCTTATTTTAGACCCCACATTAACATCAGGGAGGAAACCAGTTTTTTAAGAGGCTGCAGTAGGTTGGCTAAGAGAGCAGATGACAATTAACATATCTCTTCATAAAAGCTTTTTTTTTTTGCTTTTTTTTTTTGCTTTTTTTTTTCTTTTTCTTTTTTTCCAGGCTATTTACAGGAAGAACCTGCCATGCACCTGCCTCTCCTGCCCTGGCTCTCACCCACCCATGAGCTCTGGTTTGGCCAGGACAGCAGCAGGATCCAGGATCCAGAGCATCCCCCACTCCCCCCCCCCGCTGCAGGCAGGGCCCCGGCAGCCGGGATGCTCCCACCCTGCAGCGAGAGGGACCGGAGCAGACTCACGTCTCGGCACCGTGCGAGCTGATTTTTGGCACAAGCACAGCGATTCCCCACTCAGCAAAGAAGTCCCAGAGGATGAGGTGCTCTAACCACAAACCTCAATACTGTCCTCCTCCCCGCTCCTCAAACCTGCCGCCAGCGCCAGCCCGGATTTCCCTCCCCTCTCTCTGCTCCGCACCGCAGCCGGCACGATGCTGCCTCAAGCGCGGCGATGGAGCAGCTGCAGAGGGGACCAGGCTGGAAATCACGGCAATGGCTGATCCATGGGATCAGGGAAAAAGCAAGGAGGTGTCACGGAACGGGCAGAGGGGGGTGGTTTTCAAATCCCACATCTCTCCCCATCCCTTTGCATCCCGCCCCAGGAACAGGAGCCTCTGGGCTGGTGCACCCATCCTGCAAAGGGCTCAGCACCCTCTGAACAGCCCAGTGCCTTGCCAAGCCCACCCCATCCTGAAGGGCAGCTGCGGCACAAGCAGGACCAGAGAAAGCTCCCGTGGGATCCCACCAGGAGCATGGATGACACCAGGGAGGGAGCAGAATTGCTGGGGCAATGAAGGAACACAGGGATCCCCCCCCAGGGGATCCTCCCTTCCCCAGGATCACAGGGACCTCCCAGCTCACAACCAGTGGGATGAGATCCTTCTTCCAGAGGGATAAGATTTTAATCCCTCCAACCCCCAGGACATAAAAGTCCCTGAGCCAGTCCCCCCAGGGGTGGCCTCACAGGGGATGCCACAGGCTCGGGGGGGATTCTGCCAGCTGCACCCACACCTCTCCCTTCCAGGCAGGGCCAAAAATACAGACCTGCTCTGGACCAATTCTGACCTTTCCAGATGAAATCCCAGCCCTGCTGCTGCTGGCAAAGGCAGCGCTGTCGTGATTTAAGGATGGCCAGGATCTGACCAAGCTCTTCCTGCAGCCCTGCCTACGTAAGTCCCTTAAAAAAAAAAAAAAAAAAGCACAAGCAAACACAGAAAAGACCTAATTTGATCATATTCCTCTGAACTCAAAGCACCTTTGACCTAAATTCCCACCATGAGCTGGAATTCACTCTATGCAGGGAAAGGATTACAGGGGAAAAGAGCCGTGCATGCACGGAGACACGGGCTCCTGCTCCCACCCCAGGCAGCAGGGAAGGACAGAAACCTCCAGCAAGCCCTGCCCAGGCCTAAGAGCACTAGTTTGCCTTCAATTTATGTCAAGTGGAGCTAATTTCATATTATCATATGATATTACAGCAGCCTACCTCCCTCTTCCATCCCATAATGTGAAACCTGCAAGCAGGGCTATGGGAAACATATGGAAAAACCTCCCCAAGCACAAACATCCACCTACTGCAGGAGCTGCTGAAAGTTAGAGAGCTGTCCAAAAGCAGGGGGGAATCACAAAAGAGGTTTTAAACAAAAGGAAAAAGCCTTGTGTATGGGTTTTTTCCCTCCAAAACCACCCAGAGACTGAAGCTCTGCTCCAACACAAGCCTCACATTTTTCCTACTTCTGCCACCAAGGCAGCTCGCAGCATTTGCTGGTTTGTTATGAAGGTAACAGCCAAAATTATTCCTGCTCTGTCCTCAGGAGCAGATCTCCATCCCCTCAGAGCCAGCCAGGCTCCTGCAGGTGAGGAGAGGCTCTGGCAGCAGCCGGTGGGTGCTCAGGAGGGACCAAGCTGACCACACACCATGGCTCCCCGTGACCTCACGAGTTTGTCAACACCTTTGCAAGATGTTCCCTGGGGAGAAGGGAGATTACAAAGTGCTGACAAGCTCACAGGATGAGTTTTGAGATGCCCAGCAAGCTGGTCAGCCTCCACTGAGCTTCTTCCTCAGGCTGCACAGAGAGCAGGGATGGCACAGCATGGAACATGGCCAGGATGCCAAGATAGAGCCAGGGTCACCTCCTGGGCACAGTGACATGAACATGGGGGTCTCCAGACACAACATCTGCTTGGCCTGGCCAGGAACCATCCCCATAAGGAGCTGGGCCAGCCTGAACCATCGGGGTGGGCTGCTGTAACAGGTCACTTGTTTGACACGTCCATGAGTCCCTGGCACAAATCCAGCCCTGCAGATGGCATCAGAGCAGGGGGTTAATCCTCACCTTGTCCCCTGGCCACTCTCCACCATGCCCTGTCCCAGCAGCAGCCCCTGCCAGCCTGGAGCAGCCCTGGCTACCTCCCATGTTGACTTTGGCCAGCAGGAACCATGTCTCTTCCTTGGGGCCACTTTGCAGGTGGTCAGTCAGTGCTAGCAAACTGTTCTTCCTTGGCCCAGGGGAAAAGGCTTAATTATTATTGGGGCTTTTTTTTTTTATTTCCTTTCTTCTATTTTAAGCTCAGAGACCTAAACTTAGCTCTACTTGCACAATGGGCCTCTGAGATTTAAGCCCTTCCCAAACAACTGACAAAACAAGTTGCCTTTTGCAGGATTCCTACAAACTTCTCAGCCAGGCCTAAAGAAGTAAAGAAACAAACAGCAAAGCAGGATTTCAATCCAGAGGGATTTAAAGACAACTGTACCTGCACAAACCCTACTGCCCACCTCCTGGCACCCAGCAAAGAGTCCCAGCCCCAGCTCACACGCTGTCACTTCTGGGGACAGCAGCAGAAAGCCAAGAGACACCAAAGCACCAGCACCAAAAGCATCACCTGGACAGGGGCAGGGATGGAGCAGGCACAGAGATGCTCAGGCTCTGAAGTCCAGATGGGTGCAGTTTGCCTTCCCAGAAAAGCAGAGAGGAACCCACGCTGGGATCTGCCCCCTCCATGCCCTAAAACCCCCAGGGGACTGCTCAGCACATCCACAGGACCAGAATTAGTTCCCAGCTTTAGTGGCAGCCCTGGTGCTGAGGAACCTGGGCTGTGAGTGCACAGCTCCTGCACCCCCCAGCCCATCAGCTGGGCTAACTGCACAGACCCTGCTGGCAGCAAACCCATTAATTAATACTTGTTAAGTGCCTGGGAGTTGATGAACTGCCATTAACTCATCTGCTAGATGCTGGCCTCCTAAGGCAGGTGTGCTGTGTGTGTGTGCAGAGCCCTTGCACAGCTCGCTGCTCGTGTGCCTGAGCAGTGGTGCCTGTGGGGTGCACCCTGCTGCTCTGCAGGGTGCTCCTGCACCAAGCCATGCCACCAGCACCCTGCCCAGCCCTCCAGCACCATGCTCCCAGGGGAGCCTCCAGGGCTGTCCCCAGGGCTGAGCCCTGCCCAGATGTGTGTGTGTGGAGCCCACCAGGGAGGGGGCAGTAAACCCCCACCTGGCACGGGATCACCCGCCAGGTGCTCCCCATCCCAACCTCTCTGCTCTGCAGCTCAGCATCAGGGAAAGAACAAACCTCCCCCTGCACCCCAGGACACCCAGCCCTCCCTGCAGCATCCCTGCCTGGGCTGGGACCCGTGAGGAAGCAGCAGGGTGAAACCCTCCCACCATGAAGGACGTGGAGCTGTTGGAGCGAGTCCAGAGCATGTCAGAAATTTCATCAGAGGGCTGGAGCAGCTCTGTTATGGAGACGGGCTGAGAGTTGGGGCTGTTCAGCCTGGGGAAGAGAAGGGTTCAACCTGCAGAGAGTCCTTGGAGCAGCCTGAAGGGACTCCAGGAAAGCTGGGGAGGGACTTGGGACAAGGGCCTGGACGGATAGGGTGAGGGGGAAGGGCTCCAAGCGGAAAGAGGGGAGACTGAATATCAGGAAAAAATTCTTTTCTGTGAGGGTGCTGAGCCCCTGGCCCAGGTTGCCCAGAGAAGCTGTGGCTGCCCCATCCCTGGCAGTGTCTCAGCCCAGGTTGGATGGGGCTGGGAGCACCCTGGGCTGTGGGAGGTGTCCCTGCCCATGGCAGGGGGCTGGGACTGGGTGACCCTTAAGATCCCTTCCAACCCCAACCAGCCTGTGAGTCTGTGACTCCACTTCACCCCCAGCAAATCCTGACTGTCAAAGTCCCCCAAGCAGCAGCACCTCCTCACTTCCCAAAAGCAGCTTCCCAGCAACAAACCCAGACGTGCCAGGGAACACAACCTGCAGCAGTGTGGTGGGCAGAGCCCAACGATGGCCACCCCAGGGCCAGCAGCAACCCAGCACACGAGCCCGTGGCCTCAGGAGCAGCCAACAACAACAAACTCGTGTGTGAGCCACAAAGGGAAAAACTCAGCGAGGAAACAATATTCAGCTCGACTCTTCCCCGAGCCCGGGTTGTAAATAACGCCGCGTACGGGTTTGTTTTATTTGTTTTAATTATGAAAACACAGCCCGGATTGTCCTGCTGGCTTGGGCAAGCTCCATCCCTGAGCAAGGGAAGCAAGGGAGCAACCCCGCAGAGCTGCACCGTGTCTGGCAACCCTGCAATAAACAAAGGACCTCACCAGCCCCATCCCTGCCCTGGGGAGCTGGGGAGCTCAGCCCCCTCCTCAGCACCCACTTCATCCCCCTGCCAGCCTGGGATGCAGGAGCTTTTTGGGCTCCTTGGGCTGCAGCAAGGAGCTGGTGGCCAGTGGTCAGGTAGCCAGCCCAGCCCTGTGCCAGCCCCACAGCTGGGAGGGAAACAACCACTTGGGAACAGAACAGGGCACATTTCAGTGGCTGTTTCCAAGGCAATCGTGTATCTGGGTCCATCAGTCCTCATGTCAGGGGCTACCAGACTTTCCAAGATATTTATCCCCTTTTTTTTTTTTTTCCACTAACCACCAACACCAGATTTTCTCACCAACATCTCCAACGCTGCTGCTTCTGCCCCAACCTACCAGTGCTATTGCTCCACCCTCCTGCAGTGCATGTCAGGTGATGGGGCCTGGGAACTTTTTTTTTTTTTTTTTTTTCATCAGATCAAACCTTTCCTTCTCTCACTTCCTCCTGCCAGGACAGTCCAGAATGGAGGATCTGTCCCCTCTCCCCCCAGAGCATCCACCTCAGCATATGTTGAGCCAGGAGAAAGCCAAGCAGCCTGAAGCCGAGACAAAGCTACAGACACAACCAAGTTAAAAACATGTATTTTTCAGACAAAAGTTCAGTCCCCAAATGGTAAGGGAATCCAGGAAAAATGCAGCAGGCCCAGCTGGTGGCTGGCTTCCAGCACGAGCACCTCCCTTCGGAGGAATCCAGCGAGGAGTCTCGACTAATCCACCCAGGACACACCAGCATTTCTTCCTCGTGTTATAGGGTTGGGTTTTTTTGTTGTCTTCTTTTTTTCTTTCTTTCTTCCTTTCTTTTTTTCCCTTTGCTCAGCAGATTTGACATTTGCTGGGAAGGTGCTGGCAGCCGTGGGGACCAAGCCAGGGTGCTGTGCCAGGGGATGGCACAGGGACCCCACTGCTGGCTGCCAGCTCCTGGCACCAGCCCAGGGTTCACAGGTAGGAGAGGCTGGAGAAGGAGGGACAGGTCTGAGAGCCTGGAGCCACCACCACCAGGTGCTCAGAGCTCAAGCAAGGCAAACCACACAATGGTACCCCCGTGCCTCAGTTTCCCTTCCCCTCAGAGGAGTGTTGGGGGACAACACAAGCACTTTAGGGGAACAGAGCCCTGGAGGAGACACAGAGATAGTGCTGCAGGAGAGGTCCCTAAGTGCCTCGACCCAGGTCTCAGCTCCAGGCCAACCCACCCCATCATGATGATCCACATCCTGCTCCTGCCCTCCATCACCTGCAGTTCCCACAGCAGGTACCCCAACCCCCTCCTCTGGACCACTGCCTCTTCCCACCTCTGCCCCCAGGGACCCCCAGCAAGCCCCGCATGCTCCTCAGGACCCTTTTGCCTGGGGCAGACCCACTGTCCCCACTGGGCACTATTCCCACCACGACCAGCTCCTTGGTGTGAGCTGGAGCAGCAGGACAGGGACAGGACACAAGTGGCCTTGTCACCTACATCAGCTCATGACTGTCAGGAGGGATGGGAGCAGGGGGCTCAGGGTCAGCCCCTCAGTTGCCCCTCACCGGGGTGGAGTGGCCACTTTGGGGTCAGGCAGCAGGCAGTGCTTTCCCTCCCGGGGAGATGCCCCCTGTGGAATTTGCTCTTCATTCCTTGACACCCGCTTTAATTACAGGTACTGAGTCGGTTTCTCTCTTTCACAAGAGCCATGAGCTAATTTCCTGCTCCCCTTTCTCTGCAAGAGGTTCACGACTCCCTCCCTCCCTCCCCAGGCAAGCAGAGGGCAGTGGGCTCTGCCAAAACCCTCCTCAAGACCAAGGGCACCAGCTCCCATCACCAAAGCTCTGACACCCCAGGATGTGACAATCTCAGCTCCACTTCCCCGCTGTTCCCAGAGAGAGCAGAGGTGACACCACGACAGGACAGTCCCCATCCCACGCCTCCCAGGCTCCCAGCACACACCAGGATGCTCTGTGCTCACCCAGCAGCCAGCACAACACGGTTTTCCGACAGCAAAACGGTGACAATCTCCCCAAAATCCTTCCCCAGAGGCACAGCAACCACATCCCAAGGCTGCTGGGGAAGCCCAAGAGGCAGCCCCAGGATGCAGCAAATCCACCCTGATGTCAGCTTTGTTTTCCTCCCCAGACACCACAGCAGCAGCAGGGTTGTGACAAGAGCCCCGTGGTGCCACCACCCACATCTCCCTGAAGGGTTTTCCTTTGCAGGCTGCTGGCTTTGGGGTGTTGTTGTTGGGTTGGGGTTTTTTTTTTTAAACACCAACTCATTAATCCCAGTATAACGAGGACTTTTCTGGCTGTGGATTAGCATGATTCTGTTCAAGGAGACACATCATCTGCTCATGAGCAGAGGAACAGCCTAGGGAGGGATCCTCAGCCCTGCTGATGGGAGGGCTGGTGGGTCCCCAGTTGTCCCCTGCAGAGGGTTCCCACCCCAATGCTCACCCCTCCATCCCCAGCCAAGCTGCTCTCCCAGCAGGACAGCTCAATCCACTCTGATGCTACCATTCACCTTCACCCTGCCATCCCCAGCACATTTTCCTGCTAATCCTCCATGGAGCATCCACACAGCTCAGGCACAGGCTGGGACCCCCCTGGGGGCTGAGGGGAGGGACCCCCCAGCTCCCAGCACCCATGCTGTGCTGCTCTTTGCTTTATTTTTTAATCAAGTCACGAGACAGGGTGGATGCTGATCAAAATAAATCATCAACCACAATAAAGACAACCAGAGGCAGCCTCAGCTTGGACTTTGTGAGCACAGGACCAGTGGACTCACAGCAGGGAGGGTGATGGAGCAGTTCCTGTGCCACGCCTGGACACTGCATGACACAGTGACACTGGGTGACACGGTGGAACCAGGAGAAGATGGCTGTGGAAGCAGCCAGACAGACCAGCTGCACGTCCCTCTACCACCAGGAAAAAGCAACCAGGGGTTGTGGTAGTCCTTTGGATACCCACCCTGGGGACAAGCATGCCTCCTCGCTCAGGGCTGCATCCCCCCTCCCCTTCCAGCCTTCCCCAGCCCCACGACCAAGGGGAAATAGGAGAAGGGAAACCTGTGGGTGTCTCTCCCCCACTGGGTGCCAGCGTGGCTCTCCTGCAAAGATTGAGCAACGTGAGGATGGCAAGAGAGCCAGCAGCATCCCCCCAGCCCCACGCTGCTGCCCACACCCTACATGGCAGCACAGCCCCCAGCCCCACGGGGACCCCCAGGAGCTCCTCCAATCCCACCTGCCCGAATCCCATGCAATGAAAATCACTTCTGCTCCTGCACAGAGGATCTGACCCTTTCTCTGCCCCAGTCAGCACCAGGGAAGGATTTGGCTGGGCAGGAGCATCGGATCGCAGCATCCACACCGGGGTCCACACAGCATCCCCAGCAGGACAGGCAGCCCAGGGATGTTCTCCCTTTCTTCTCTGGGAGGATTAGACACACTCCTTTTCTCTCATTGCTTTTCAAAAGAAAGGCTTTTTATCACTGCCAGTCCCCGGGGGAAATCTTTCACTCTCTCTTTCTCATGCTTTTACAGCTCGGACAGGGGGAAAGGAAGTTTCCCTTCAGCTCAGTCTCTCTGCTGAGGGGCAGGGAGCAGCTCCCCAGGTCCCTGCCTGCACCCGAGCATCTCCCCAGCACGGGGGGGTCCCCACCACCTCCCAGTGAGCACCCAGGCAGAACCCTGCCTTCAGCTCTTCCCAAAGCCAGGTCTCTGTTCTGAAACCCAGCTTGTAACAATCCCCAGCAGAACAAAAGCAGCAAACCCTTGGCCCTTGCCTACCTGCTCCCCATTCCCTGGAGGCTGCAATTAACATTATCCAGTGTTTCTTAAACTGATTTTTTTTTCCTTTTCCTTTTTTCTTTTCCCTTTCCCATTTCCTTTCCTTTTCCTTTTTCTGTTTTGTTTCCTTTTCCTTTTTTCTTTTTCTGTTTCGTTTCCTTTTTCCTTTTCCTTTTTCTGTTTCATTTTCCTTTTTTCTTTCCCTTTTTCTGTTTCATTTCCTTTTCCTTTTTTCTTTTCCTTTTTCTGTTTTCCTTTTTCCTTTTCCTTTTTTCTTTTCCTGTTTCCTTTCCTTTTCCTTTTTTCTTTTCCTTTATCTTTTTCCTTCCCCTTTTTTTTCCTTTCATTTTCCTTTTTTTTCTTTTTCCTTTCCTTTTCCCTTTACCTTTCCTTTTTCCTTTTCTTTTTCACTTTCTATTTCCTTTTTGCCCTCTGCAGAACAGATCAAGCCAAAGAGAGGAAACCAAAGCTTGGAGCTGGCAGAGCTTTAGGCACACACAGCTCATTTAATGGCCCACTTGCCTGCAAAAAGCAAGGAACACTCCAAAGTGTGCACGGGACCATGGCACAACCACCTCTAAAGTGAAACAAGGAAAGCCACTGATCCCTGAAGTGCTGTCAAAAGCTCTAAGTACCCAAAAGTGAAATCATACTATTTTTTCACCCTCAGAGCTCTCTCTGTTACCGAAACCAGGGCTGGGGTTTCTTGCAGCAGACTGGGTGGTTTTGGGGTTTTTGTTGTTTTGTTGTTTTTTTTTTTAATTGCCAACCATGCTGTAACATTTTCTCTTTATTTTTAGGCATCCCTTTAAAACTATAGAGGAAATCATCCAAAAGAAGTTTCTTCAAACGGCCTGTCAGTTTGAGGAAGTGAAATTAAACCAGAAAAAAAAAAAAAGAACCCCGAACAAAAAAACCCTGAATCCTAATAAATCACACATCCACACACACAAAATTGGAGAAATCTGGGCATGCCTCCAAAGCCAAGTAAACGGATGATAAACAAAACAAACCTAGCCCTGCCTGGTAATAAAAACTTCCACAGTGGGAATTTCTCACCCGGGAATCACTTCCACCGAGGACACAGCCTCCAGGGACTGCCAGCGATGCCATCCCATGGCATGAATCCTGCCCTGCCCCTGCTTCTATGAATTTCCCTCTTCCAAAGCACTCCCTTGTCCCTGTCCCCGCTGCAGATGGATTGATGGGACACAGGGAATGCAGATGGTTGGTGTTGCTGGAGCCATGGGAAAGCCCAGCTCCTCCAGGCACTGCTTCAGCCCTGGCTTGGCAGCAGGGACCTGCTCAGATCCTTCAGACCCACCCAGACTCACAGCTTGCAGGAAACAAATAAATAAATAAATAAAAATCCACAAAACAAAAGCAAAGGGCAAGAGGAATAAGGATGAAGATGCTGGAATAAAAACCTTCCCCAGGGCAGCAAGGTGCCCGCAGCAGGAGGCAAAGGCAGCCTATGGGCCAGCAAAAGAAAAAGGAGCAGCCAAGTCTCCTGACAACCTTCAGATGCAGCTTCCCATTGATATGGATGCTGCAGAGCAATGCCCACCCCCTCCCCACTGCTCAGAGTTCACCTTTTCAAGCCAGCAGCAGGAGGGAGGGCAAAGGGAGGAGGGCAGGGACCCCCCATGAGATGTGTCCCCACAAGGACAGTCCCATGACCCTGCTCCAGCCTCTACATGCCAACAGCTGGGATTTGGGGGGGGTCTCAGACCACATGGCACAGCTGGACCAGGAGCTGAGGGTCTGACAGTAAAGCCAGCAGAGAGGGGACATGAGCAGTGATAACCCCAGCACGGTGCCCAGCACCCCCCTGGCACGGCCAGAGCTGAGCCCTCACCACAGGGACCCTCTCCCTGATTCTCTCTTTGCTTTCCAGTGGAGAGCACCCCGAAAGAGTTAAAGGTTTGTAAGCTGGGCTGAGGACTCCAGTTAAAAGTCCACTGGGCATTTTCCCATCGTGGACTTTAGCCCCTGTGATAAGGCAGGAGGAGGTGCCAGCTCTCCATGGGACCCGCCACCTCCTGCCCCACCACAGCAGGACAGGGTGGGCAGTTCCTGCAAAGCACCTGGGGCTTCACATGGGACAGGCAAGTACAAAAACAGGCCCTGGAGCAGCATTTTGGTTTTCAGGAGTGTGAGGTTCTAAGGGATGTTTGCTGGGGAGCAGTGGTGGGCTCCGTGTCCCCACATGGAAGCTGTCCCAGCTCTTGCCATCAGGATTTGGCTGCCCCCAGGGAACTCATTTCACCCATCCCCAGCCTGCCCCAGGAACAGCCCCCCAGGGATTTTGTGGAGGGGCAGACAGAGCCCAGAGATGTCTCTGCCTGTTGGTCCCATGGGAGATGCACAGGCAGAATCTGTCCTGCTCTGGCTGCTGAGAACAGGCACCAGGCTCCCCTCTCCAAGGTTGTCTGCAAATCCTCTTTCCCCAGGACTCCACATACCATTTTTTAAAAGCCGGGTGATGTAATCAACCCATATTTATAATGCTGAAAACATCCCAAAGCTCCATCTCCTCCAGCTCCCAAGCACACTGTGTACTCTTAATAAAATAATTGCAGTGATGAATAGCTTCTTATAACATTCCACTTCTGCAGCTACCGACAGGGCCCAAGAGCTGGGATGGAAAGTCCTTCTCCTAAAGGTTACATTCAGCATTTCACCTTTTCACAGCAAAAGACTCACCAAAAATTTGGAAACGGTGTCAGCCCTGCTGATGGGAAGGCTGGTGGGTCCCCAGTTGTCCCCTGCAGGGGGTTCCCACCCCAATGCCCACCCCTCCATCCCCAGCCAAGCTGCTCTCCCAGCAGGACAGCTCAATCCACTCTGATGCTACCATTCACCTTCACCCTGCCACCCCCAGCACATTTTCCTGCTAATCCTCCGTGGAGCATCCACACAGCTCAGGCACAGGCTGGGACCCCCCTGGGGGCTGAGGGGAGGGACCCCCCAGCTCCCAGCACCCACGCTGTGCTGCTCTTTGCTTTATTTTTTAATCAAGTCACGAGACAGGGTGGATGCTGATCAAAATAAACCATCAACCACAATAAAGACAACCAGAGGCAGCCTCAGCTTGGACTTTGTGAGCACAGGGCCAGTGGACCCACAGCAGGGAGGGTGATGGAGCAGTTCCTGTGCCACGCCTGGACACTGCATGACACAGTGACACTGGGTGACACGGTGGAACCAGGAGAAGATGGCTGTGGAAGCAGCCAGACAGACCAGCTCATGTCCCTCTACCATCAGGAAAAAGCAACCAGGGGTTGTGGTAGTCCTTTGGATACCCACCCTAGGGACAAGCATGCCTCCTCGCTCAGGGCTGCATCCCCCCTCCCCTTCCAGCCTTCCCCAGCCCCACGACCAAGGGGAAAAAGGAGAAGGGAAATCTGTGGGTGTCTCTCCCCCACTGGGTGCCAGCGTGGCTCTCCTGCAAAGATTGAGCAACGTGAGGATGGCAAGAGAGCCAGCAGCATCCCCCCAGCCCCACGCTGCTGCCCACACCCTACATGGCAGCACAGCCCCCAGCCCCACGGGGACCCCCAGGAGCTCCTCCAATCCCACCTGCCCGAATCCCATGCAATGAAAATCACTTCTGCTCCTGCACAGAGGATCTGACCCTTTCTCTGCCCCAGTCAGCACCAGGGAAGGATTTGGCTGGGCAGGAGCATCGGATCGCAGCATCCACACCGGGGTCCACACAGCATCCCCAGCAGGACAGGCAGCCCAGGGATGTTCTCCCTTTCTTCTCTGGGAGGATTAGACACACTCCTTTTCTCTCATTGCTTTTCAAAAGAAAGGCTTTTTATCACTGCCAGTCCCCGGGGGAAATCTTTCACTCTCTCTTTCTCATGCTTTTACAGCTCGGACAGGGGGAAAGGAAGTTTCCCTTCAGCTCAGTCTCTCTGCTGAGGGGCAGGGAGCAGCTCCCCAGGTCCCTGCCTGCACCCGAGCATCTCCCCAGCACGGGGGGGTCCCCACCACCTCCCAGTGAGCACCCAGGCAGAACCCTGCCTTCAGCTCTTCCCAAAGCCAGGTCTCTGTTCTGAAACCCAGCTTGTAACAATCCCCAGCAGAACAAAAGCAGCAAACCCTTGGCCCTTGCCTACCTGCTCCCCATTCCCTGGAGGCTGCAATTAACATTATCCAGTGTTTCTTAAACTGATTTTTTTTTCCTTTTCCTTTTTTCTTTTCCCTTTCCCATTTCCTTTCCTTTTTCTGTTTTGTTTCCTTTTCCTTTTTTCTTTTTCTGTTTCGTTTCCTTTTTCCTTTTCCTTTTTCTGTTTCATTTTCCTTTTTTCTTTCCCTTTTTCTGTTTCATTTCCTTTTCCTTTTTTCTTTTCCTTTTTCTGTTTTCCTTTTTCCTTTTCCTTTTTTCTTTTCCTGTTTCCTTTCCTTTTCCTTTTTTCTTTTCCTTTATCTTTTTCCTTCCCCTTTTTTTTCCTTTCATTTTCCTTTTTTTTCTTTTTCCTTTCCTTTTCCCTTTACCTTTCCTTTTTCCTTTTCTTTTTCACTTTCTATTTCCTTTTTGCCCTCTGCAGAACAGATCAAGCCAAAGAGAGGAAACCAAAGCTTGGAGCTGGCAGAGCTTTAGGCACACACAGCTCATTTAATGGCCCACTTGCCTGCAAAAAGCAAGGAACACTCCAAAGTGTGCACGGGACCATGGCACAACCACCTCTAAAGTGAAACAAGGAAAGCCACTGATCCCTGAAGTGCTGTCAAAAGCTCTAAGTACCCAAAAGTGAAATCATACTATTTTTTCACCCTCAGAGCTCTCTCTGTTACCGAAACCAGGGCTGGGGTTTCTTGCAGCAGACTGGGTGGTTTTGGGGTTTTTGTTGTTTTGTTGTTTTTTTTTTTAATTGCCAACCATGCTGTAACATTTTCTCTTTATTTTTAGGCATCCCTTTAAAACTATAGAGGAAATCATCCAAAAGAAGTTTCTTCAAACGGCCTGTCAGTTTGAGGAAGTGAAATTAAACCAGAAAAAAAAAAAAAGAACCCCGAACAAAAAAACCCTGAATCCTAATAAATCACACATCCACACACACAAAATTGGAGAAATCTGGGCATGCCTCCAAAGCCAAGTAAACGGATGATAAACAAAACAAACCTAGCCCTGCCTGGTAATAAAAACTTCCACAGTGGGAATTTCTCACCCGGGAATCACTTCCACCGAGGACACAGCCTCCAGGGACTGCCAGCGATGCCATCCCATGGCATGAATCCTGCCCTGCCCCTGCTTCTATGAATTTCCCTCTTCCAAAGCACTCCCTTGTCCCTGTCCCCGCTGCAGATGGATTGATGGGACACAGGGAATGCAGATGGTTGGTGTTGCTGGAGCCATGGGAAAGTCCAGCTCCTCCAGGCACTGCTTCAGCCCTGGCTTGGCAGCAGGGACCTGCTCAGATCCTTCAGACCCACCCAGACTCACAGCTTGCAGGAAACAAATAAATAAATAAATAAAAATCCACAAAACAAAAGCAAAGGGCAAGAGGAATAAGGATGAAGATGCTGGAATAAAAACCTTCCCCAGGGCAGCAAGGTGCCCGCAGCAGGAGGCAAAGGCAGCCTATGGGCCAGCAAAAGAAAAAGGAGCAGCCAAGTCTCCTGACAACCTTCAGATGCAGCTTCCCATTGATATGGATGCTGCAGAGCAATGCCCACCCCCTCCCCACTGCTCAGAGTTCACCTTTTCAAGCCAGCAGCAGGAGGGAGAGCAAAGGGAGGAGAGCAGGGACCCCCCATGAGATGTGTCCCCACAAGGACAGTCCCATGACCCTGCTCCAGCCTCTACATGCCAACAGCTGGGATTTGGGGGGGGTCTCAGACCACATGGCACAGCTGGACCAGGAGCTGAGGGTCTGACAGTAAAGCCAGCAGAGAGGGGACATGAGCAGTGATAACCCCAGCACGGTGCCCAGCACCCCCCTGGCACGGCCAGAGCTGAGCCCTCACCACAGGGACCCTCTCCCTGATTCTCTCTTTGCTTTCCAGTGGAGAGCACCACGAAAGAGTTAAAGGTTTGTAAGCTGGGCTGAGGACTCCAGTTAAAAGTCCACTGGGCATTTTCCCATCGTGGACTTTAGCCCCTGTGATAAGGCAGGAGGAGGTGCCAGCTCTCCATGGGACCCGCCACCTCCTGCCCCACCACAGCAGGACAGGGTGGGCAGTTCCTGCAAAGCACCTGGGGCTTCACATGGGACAGGCAACTACAAAAACAGGCCCTGGAGCAGCATTTTGGTTTTCAGGAGTGTGAGGTTCTAAGGGATGTTTGCTGGGGAGCAGTGGTGGGCTCCGTGTCCCCACGTGGAAGCTGTCCCAGCTCTTGCCATCAGGATTTGGCTGCCCCCAGGGAACTCATTTCACCCATCCCCAGCCTGCCCCAGGCACAGCCCCCCAGGGATTTTGTGGAGGGGCAGACAGAGCCCAGAGATGTCTCTGCCTGTTGGTCCCATGGGAGATGCACAGGCAGAATCTGTCCTGCTCTGGCTGCTGAGAACAGGCACCAGGCTCCCCTCTCCAAGGTTGTCTGCAAATCCTCTTTCCCCAGGACTCCACATACCATTTTTTAAAAGCCGGGTGATGTAATCAACCCATATTTATAATGCTGAAAACATCCCAAAGCTCCATCTCCTCCAGCTCCCGAGCACACTGTGTACTCTTAATAAAATAATTGCAGTGATGAATAGCTTCTTATAACATTCCACTTCTGCAGCTACCGACAGGGCCCAAGAGCTGGGATGGAAAGTCCTTCTCCTAAAGGTTACATTCAGCATTTCACCTTTTCACAGCAAAAGACTCACCAAAAATTTGGAAACGGTGTCAGCCCTGCCCCATCCCACCACACCAACAAGCACCTCCCTCTCCCTAGCCCCATTAACATCTTGCTCATGAAGTCAGCAAATCACTGTGGGTCAATCTCAGTCCTTAAGCTGATGTGATCTTGACCCCCTTGGATGAAATGAATGCTGAGCTGCTGATCCCACCCCAGCCCAACCACCCTGACCAAAGCTCCTCTGCTGAGGGGTCACCTGTGACCCCCACCCCAGCCCCAGCGTGGGGCCGGGCAGTGCTGGGAGGTTCATTTCCTCTGCTTTGGAAATCAGACTGGGGATTTAATCATTCCCTTGCAAGCCCTCATATGCCCGTGGTTTCCACACTGGCAATTACAGGGCCAGCCCAATGCACGGGGGTTGGGTTGGTTCTTTTTTTGTAGAGTCACTTCTACCTTATTAATTTGCATTCAATCAGGGGGCACACTGCCTTTGCCTTTCCTTCCCATGCACAGCAAGCTTCTATTCCCAGGCTCTCTGAGTCTCTGCTCCCAAAGCTTTGCCATCAAGCCACCAGGACCAGCCAAGGAAAAGCATCACCCAGTTGGGAGCCAAGGGACATCAGGTGACTTGCACAAGACATCTGGGGAATGGGTGGCCAAGAGACCCAGGGTCAGCCCCACAAAGGTTCAGGGAGTCCCTGGGCCCAGCCCTGTGTAGGAAGAACTGGCAGGACTGGCTGCTCCCACCCCATGGGCCCCTTCCCACCCACCATGGGCAGTGGGGACCCCAACCTGGACCTCAACCAGGTGCAGGCACTCTTCCATCCCAACATGCTGATGTTACATCCAACACATGCTCCCTCCTCCCTCCAAAGGGTTGGTTTGGGGTGCCCTCATTTTGGGCAGGACTGGGAGCACCCCCTGTGCTCTGGGGCATTAACCAGGATGAGTTTCATCCTCTACACCACTGCTGCCCGGGCCATACCACCTGCTCCTGCATCCCCAAAAACATCTTTTGGGCTCCCTCAAGTCTGGCTGCCCCTCCCGGGGTGAGGCTGAGCTGCTGCACCAGGCAGCCAGGGCATTATGCAGGGGGACAAATGCTACCATTCCAAGAAAGAGACCTAGAAGGTTGCCTGGCTCAGCCCTGCATCCCCTGCTCTGGGTTTTGGGAAGGTGCAGGGAGAGGTGAAGCTTCTTCCCCAGTTGTGTAGGTTTGGGGCTCTAGATGGGCACTCAGGGCTTGCTGCAAAAAATCCCTGCCCTGCAACAGGTTCTGCACACACCTAGAGGCCCTGAAACCTTGCTGGAGAAGCCAGACGTGGTTTTCCATGCCCTCCCAACCTTGGCTCCCGTGGCACAACACGCGTGGGGAGCAGTGCCCATCATCCCTTGGCAGCGGGGGCAGAAAAACAAAGAGAGATGAGAAAACCCAGGCCAGAGCCAAGCAAAGCCAGCAGTGACCCATGGCCTCTGATTTCCACAGCCTAAACCTGCCCCACAGGTGAGACACGAAACTGCTGGCTTTTCCACCCGGGAGGAGGTGAAACCCCGAGGCAGAGCTGCAGGGAGCACCAAAGCCCTGGAGCTGCAGGGCACAGCAGCACGGCCACTAAAATGCAATTCCAAACCCAGGCAAAAAAACCCCCAAAGAAATAAATCTTTGTTTTCCAAGCTTGTAAGAAGACAAGAAACTGGCTGGCAAGGTATAATTGCCAACGGATGAGGAGCAAGTCCCTGCAGAGCAGTAACCCCCACAGCAGGTCAGCAGAACCCACCCCCCCCAGAGCGTCTGGGATTCCTCCTCCAGCCCCAGCCCTGAACCCCTGTTTAGATAAAGTCTCCCAACATTTGCAAACAATGGGTATCAGCTGGCTTGGGGCCAGGCTATCTCCGGCAGGGATCAAGGCTAAGCCTTCCTAAGTGCCTCAATGGGGGCCTGCAGGTGATTGTCCCAGGAACCTTAACTCTTCCCAGAGCCACCTCTGATGTCCCTGGTGCAGAGAGCAGGGTAGAGAGTGCAGCTCCAAACCCAGAAACCCAGCCCAGCAAGGGTGAGGATGGGGCTTTAGGGCAGCAGCAGAGCTCTCAGCACCACATCCCTCCTCCACCTCTGCTCCTGCTCCCTACCACAGGATCCAGAGGCTGAGGTGCCCCCCAGGTATTTATAGGAGCTGCCCGGGCATCCTATAAATACCCCCGTGAAGGCTTGAGGAGGGCAGACTGTAAAGCACAAAGAATTAACACCGTGGCTGGCACAGCTTGCTCACAACGTGCCTATCCAGCAGATCACGATTTGCTTAGGGGTGCGGAAAGTTTCAGCTTCAGCAGGTTTACCCTGACAGGAAGGGAGTCTGGGTGGCCCGTGGAGGTACAGGAAACCCCTTTCTATCACGCACATCACTACGCTTCCTCTGGATTTCTTTAACCTTTCTCTCTTGGCCTGATTTATGCCTTCACACTGATTTTTGCATGCGTGCACTTCCCTGCTCTCCACTCTGGTGATGTGGCTCCACACCAGCAGCAACCCTGGCAGGGACCTCAGCATCCATCTGCCCAGAGCTGGAGCAATCTCTGTAGGGATTCTCTGCCCCTCTCCAGAGGAGCTGGGGGTTTTTTGCAGGCAGTGAGGAAAGGAAGGTGCCCATGTCCTGCATGGCTGTGCTCGGTGCTGTGCTCTGCCTTGGGGCCTGGGCAGCCAACACACAGCTCCAAAGCACCCCTGGGACCCACGCTGGTCTGCATGAGATGGGGAGGCAGCAGGGAAAGCACTGGAGCAGCAAATCTGGGAGCCCAGGGACACATCCCAGCAAAGGAAAAGCAGAGATTGAGGTTTTGCTGCAAAGGCACCGGGCAGCGAGCCCCAAGATGCAGCAGCACAAAGGATGGACTTAAATTTTTCCCTGCAGAGAGGAAAAGGATCCACCACCAGCTCAGTCTTGAGCTCTCCAAAGAGGGGAGCAGCAGGGAAGCTGGAGGAGCCCAAATGCTGCCACCCACTCCCCATCCTTGGGACAAAGTGGCCCAGGCAGGATGCAGCAGGCAGCATCCCGAAGAGAAAGGGCATCCCCAGCACCATGAGCACACGGACCAGTGCCCAGGGATGCCATGGGGGGCAGGAGGAGATGCGGATGGCAGGGACACAGCCATAAGGTCACCTAAAAGGCCATTTGGGTGGGAAGATTAGCAGCTTGCTCCCAACTTAGCAGAGATTCCAGCAGAAGAGGAGCAAAACGTTGGGAAACGCATCGGCTTCCCGGGAGCAGCTGGTGGGAACGTGCCTCTACCCAGGGCAGTGCTGGAGCAGGGACAGCAGTACAGAGCCCTGGGGAGGAACAGTGAGGAACAGTTCAGCTTAAGTCCCCAGGCCCCCAGTTTGGGTCGTTTTTAACCCGTGCAGCCACAGATAGGAAGGAGAGAGCGGGTGGCCCTGGTGACAGCAGCCATCCCCCCAGGGAGGTGGGATGCAGGGACACAGGCAGTGCACCGACCATCCCTGCTCTTATGTCCTAAAGCTCCACACAACAGTCCACACAGTCCTGTCCTTACAGCCGCCACCATCCAGGGAGGAGGAAAATAAAATAAAATGGAATAGAAAGCAAGCACGGGTCCAAGAAGTGTCACTTCATCCAACGTGCATGAGGCATGGCAGGTCACCCCCGAGAGCCACCCGCTCACAGCCACCCCCCAGCCCAGCACAGCAGCTGCAGCCAGAGGGAAATGAAGTTGCAAAGGTTATCGTTTTGGTGTTTGACTGAGCATAAAAATCCTGCCTGGAAAAATAAAGAAAGGGGAAAAGAAAAAAAAAAAAAAAAAAAAAAACCACAGGACAGCCCCAGAAAGCCAGGAGAGGGGTTCCCAACCACACTAACACACATCTGCATCTCAGAAGAGTTCCCTGAGCAAATAAATGCAAAGTCTGTTAAAAAAATTTATCTGCCTGCACGAGAAGGAGCGAGCGTGCCTGGCGACGCTATGGAGACGTCATTATTTTCATGCATCTGCCTTACCCAATTTTATTTAGTTGCTTTCTGCACCATTTCATGCTCATTCTGCTGCTGAGCTAGACAATTGCTTTATAACTCTAGGGTGCAATTTCACTGTCTGTGAGCCACACGCACGCACGCGGGGTCTGTGCTGGGATGGAGCAGGGAGCTGCACCTCCCTCTCTGCCTCCCCATCCCGACACGTGGGAGCTGGCATTGAGATGGGCTTTCTTAATAAAATAAGAAAAATAAAGGAAAAAACAAAACAAAAAGAGAGAGAGAGAAAATTAAATTAACATGCTAAGCCACCATCTCTAATGTAGTGTAACTCAAGGGGTGAATATGGGGGGAGAGCAGACCCAGAAAGCAACGGCTTCCATATTAAGGGGGAGGAGGAGGGGGAGGAGGAGGAGGAGGAACTGGAGGGCAATTTGCTCTCTCACGCTAAGAGAAAGTGGAGAGAGGGAGCCCAGCAGGCTGGAGGGCAGAAGCACTGTGAATCACACCAGATTTTTATGATCAATTGCAAGTCACACTTGATCAAGTGTAGGTCAAAAGGGAGGTGCTGGCCATGCAGGTGCAGAGATCCAAGCCAGCCCTCTGCACCTTCCTAAAGCTGCCAGGTCCCTGGCAGGGTTTGAGTGGCCACATAGGAGCCCCCTTGGTCCCCCCACTGAGCCTCCCCCTCCAGCACCCCACAGCAGGTGTAAAGGTGTGGGGTGTAAGGGGGTGTCCAGGAGCAGCCCCAGTGCTGATGCCAAGCAACCTGGGACCGTGCATCTCCCCTGCCCCAGCACCAGTGAGCATCCCCAGCACAACCTGCTGCAGATAGGTCCTTATCTGCCACCTCCAGGTTCTGCTGGAGGCCACAGCTCCTCCACATCAGGCAGAGCCCACAGCTTCCCAGCCCTGATAAAAGTCCCTCCTCTCACAAAAACCAGGCAGAGAAAAGAGGTGCTGGGGGCAGTGAGAGGCAGGGGCACACGAGGAGCTCAGCACGGTCAGGCAAGGATGGATGGGTGAGGAAAAGAGGTCTTTCTTTTTCTTTTTCCTCCCTTTTTCCAAGAGCACCCACCCACACATGGGTCCCCAGGGATGAGCTGCGCTCCCCAGGGTGCAGAGCAGAGAAGCAGCAGCCCTGGCACTGTTGTCACCCATCCCTTGGTGATGGCTGAACCAAAACAGCTCCATGCCATGGCCCTGGGTCTGCTCCTGACCCAGCTCCTCTCCCTGTCCCTTCGTTCCTCTGCCATTGCTCACTGTCTCACCAACCTCCTCCATCACATCCTGAGCCAACCCCATCTCCCCACTTCGTCACCTCCACATCTCCCGGGCTTCTCCTTCCTCTCTTGCTTCACTCCTGACATTGCCACATTTCCACTCTGGAATGGGCACATAGGAGACATGCTGCCCACAGGAAAATTGTCTTGTGGCAGCCCACAGAGTTCACAGCAAAATAAATAAATAAGTATAAAGAAAGAAATAAAACCCAAAAAAACCCAAGCTCAAACAAACAAACATTAAAAAAAAACACCAAAAGACAAACAAACTTTCCAGCACTTACTCCAGGGTCAAAAATGGAGAAACAATAATCAAATGTTTCTGCCTTTGCACCCAGTGTGGCTCAGACAGCTGAAACCAAACGGGGCATCCCTCCCTCATCCACCCCTGGATCTGCTCCATGGGATGAGGGGGCAGTAAACCTCAGGGGGCTCCACACCTGTCCTCAGCTCCCTCCTCCACTTATTTTTTGTTTGGGGGGTTTTTTAATCACTTTTTTTGTTTGTTTTTTGTTTGGGTTTTTTTTTCTTTTCTTTTCTTTTCTTTTCTTTTTTTTAAGTCTGCAAAAGCTAAAGAAAGCCAAAACTCCACAAAGGAGAAGCCCATCAAAAGCAACAACCAGATGGGAATGCCATTACCATTTTATTGGTCACCAATACCAGTATTGCACCTTTTATCTCTTCTCTCTGCAGTGATCTCACATCCGAGGGAATCCGGGGAAAGAATTACAGCTCAGCTCAAAACCCAAACCCAAACACACCACCAACCCCCAGCCAGGGCCCACCGAAACCAAGAGATTAACCTAAAAACAGTCATTTCCCAGGGCTTGAAAGAAGGAGCAATGCCCCTGGCAAGAGGAACCACCAGAGAGAGGACGGGAAACAGATTTCTGATGCTTAATAAAACAAATATTTAGGGTGTTTCTTCCTTGCCCTCTGCTTTGGCAGCACCTGGCCTGCACACAAACCCCATCTGCGAGTTTTTCTTTGCTCCCAGGACAAAAAAACAGTTTGGAGGCTTTGGGATTGGTTTGGCTTTTTGGTTTTGGGTTTTTTTTTGGCTACCAAGAGCAGGGACCCTCAGAATCCCCGGGGAGCTCAGATCCCAGACGGATCTGCTCGGCGGGGTTGGAAGCCACCGTCCCAGCTGAGGTTTCACCACCACCCCACACCCTTGCTCCAGGCCCTCTTCCCAGCTTTTCCGGGGCCCAGACACGCCGCATGCCTCAGTTTCCCACCCTGCATCTGTCTCATGTCTCATCTGGGCAGGCTGTGAGTTTCCAAGGGAATATCCATCCCCTTTTGATGTGCAGAGGCAGGAGCTGGCACAGCCATGGGGATTACAGCCCCAAAGTGCAACCTTGAAACTTTTACTGGAGATCACAATAAAAGGAGGAAAAAAAGAAAAAGAAAAAAAAAAAAAAAGAGTGAAACCAAACAAAAAACCACCACCAAACCAACAACCATTTTATGCTTACGAATGGTCTGTTTGAACAGGATTATTTTTTAACTCCATGTTAAACAAAATTTCAAAGGAGACGAGCTGCATTTGGGCTTAAATTGAACCTTTTCTTCCTTTTCTTGCAAAGGAATTGTTCCCTGTTTATCTCAGAAAACACCCTCCATTTTGAAACGCTCCTCAATAAAAACTCAGGTTGTTTCCCTGACTTTGCTTTGCTTTGGTTTTTCTAAGCAAAACGTTGTCAGAAAAGGCAAGTTCTCACAGCCAGTTTCCATCTCAACAATAGAGCATTTTCCCAAGCTAAATTGCTTCTGTCTGAGAATCTCCTAGCAGTCTGAGCTGGCTGGCATGTGTGGGGATCCTTCTGTAGGGTTTTTTTCCTGGGTTTTGTTTTTTGGGGGGTTTTTTTGGTGTTTTGGTGGTGGTTTTTTTCAATCCTTATTTGCAATATTATTTCGTCTGCTCTGAGCTGCCTTGATGTTGGAGCAGCCTTTGGAGAGACACAACCACTCCTCCCTCCTCCGCTGTCCTCCCTCCAGGCACACGCTTTCCCTTTGAGGAGGAGGAGAGGGGAGAAAGAAAATAAAAAGACAAGCAAAGAGGAAAATGTCAGAAAGCTCCTTTTTGTGTGCGTGTCAAACGTTCAAAGTTATTTCAGAGTCTAGTCTTTAAATGTAATAAAATACAGCAACTCCTGACAAAATCAATTAAAATAAAACCACCCAGGCTGCCTCCCCTGGTGCTTTGTAGCTACGCTGACTTTGAGAGCCCACCTGGGCCTTTTAGGAAGCGATTATGGAAGTGTTGGGTTGGATCCTGCCCCAGGAGGAGGATCTGCTGAGCATCCCCTTGCACCACTGGCCAGAGGGAGGAGAGACCCAGATCCCTCACCCGCCACGGGAGGTGATGACGGGGAGATGTGCTGGGGATCAGAGCCAGAGAACAGGATTAATTAGAGCCCAATTAGGTTACCGAGCTCCCTGCAATACCAAGCACTTTGCCAGCTTTTGGTGTCCCTGCCTTTGGCTACCACCAGCTCAGCAGAAAGGAGCCCACTGGGGGTCAGGGACCCCCACGGCATCC
This sequence comes from Florisuga fusca, assembly GCA_038090715.1. NCBI lineage: Eukaryota > Metazoa > Chordata > Aves > Apodiformes > Trochilidae > Florisuga > Florisuga fusca. Next base: position 9,174,995 of record JAAWXA010000033.1, read on the forward strand.
CCGCTCCATCCTTGCCACCCTTGGTTAAGTTCCTCCTCCAGGGCCACCACATCTCACCCCCTCCCACAGCAGGGTCATGGGGTATTTATAGCAAGAATGATCTGGGGATTCCAGGCTGCTGGGAGCCTGGGGGGAACACCCTGGTCACACACAGACACACACACACCCCCATCCCCAAAATGCACCACAGGGGATGCTCGGAGGAAGGAGCAGCCTGTGTGAGAGGGAGGACCCAAAGCACATTCCAAGCCACTGCCCCACAGCACCCTCAGCTCTGCTCTTTGTTTGTGTTCTTAACCACCCTGCAAAAAAAAAAAAAAATTTAAAAAAACCACTACAAAATAAAAAATTCAGACGGGTGGCAGGGCACTGGCATATGGGAATCCACCCCAGCTCCCAGAAAACAATACTCCAACAAAAAGGTTTTTAACCCATTTCTTAATAAATATTTATTTTCGCCTTCAAGATGTGGGTGGGACGAAGCCAGGGTGTATTTTCCAGTGAAATGTTTTGATTCCCCCTCTTGACTATTTTTTTTTCAACGGGAGCAAAATGCCAATAATAATATTTGCAATGAATAACTAAAATTCTGTGGCTTTCTCCCCCGCTCTCTTTTAAATAAATAAAATGCCCTAAATATGAGAAACACAAACGCTCCCTCCAACCCAGCAGGACAATGTGGAGTAAATTCAAGGGCCCACAGAGGATTTATTTAACTGTCACACTCCAGATTCTGGAAAAGGCAAAAATTCCTTTCCAGCCTGTTTTGCATATGTCAACTGGGAGAGGTCGAGCCCTACACTGGGGCTTCAGCTCAGGAGACCAGGACATGGCTGGAGTTTCTCTCCTGCTCCTCCGAGGCCCCTCTCTGGTGCAGAGCCCACCAGGAGCTTCCAGATGCCAGGCAGAAGATTCCTCCTCCTTTGCAGGGATGCTCCAAAAATACCCTGACACTTTGCTTGCATCTTTCAAAATTTTTCCTCCCTATGCATCTCCCAACCAGCTGGAAATTTTTGCAACTAAAAGCAGCAAAAGGGCTTTTGCACTGCATCCTGGCTCATCCCTATGGCCAGGCCAGGGGGCAGGGGGATGAAGATGTCCCAGGGATGCTCAGCCTCCCACCCAGGGCAGTCACCAGGCTCCAGGTTGTTCCCCCCCGCTGGACATGGGGGTTGTTTTGCTGTTTTCCTCGGAAGTGTTCCCATCCCAGCCAGGCTCAGCACGGACAGTTCTCACCCCACATCCTGAGCAGCTGCAGCTGCCCCTGGCACGGCCACACGGGTGGGAAGAGGGACACAACCCAGTGATCTGACCTCCAGGAGGGAAGCACCAGCCTCAGACACCCGGTAACTCTTTGCTCCCTGTCTGAAGCTGAGCCCTGAGGGAGGGATCCCCAAGCTCACCGTCCCACTTTTGCTCCCCAGGACCTTCTCAAGGCAACGGGCATAAAAGAAAATGAAGCAATAAAAGGATTGTGACAGTCAGAGCCCTGTGAATAAGCAGCTACCTGAAGAACCAAGTTCCCTGGTTTGCACATCAGACCCTGAGCAAAGCCTGACCTCAGCACGTGGATCTCTCCAGCCTCACAAGCACTTGCACGACAGCATTTTCTTGATTTTCCTCCTCGTGAAGACTCAGCCCAGCGCCCCCCCCCCCAGAGGAACAAAAGCAAGACATCCCCCATCATTCAAAACCCACTGAAGGAGAATCTGCAGCCCATGCCCGACAGCTTCTAAGGCATCATCTGCTGGACCCCAAGGTGTTTCTGAGCCCCCCCCCCATGGTACTTGCACCCACAGCCCCTGCCAGCAGGCTGCAGGTGGTCCTGGGAGCAGGACAGGGACAGCATCCAGCCCAGGAATGTGCCATCCTCTTGGGGAGCCTCTGCCTCCCATCTGCCAGCAGCTCCCCAGACGAGCAGGAGAAGGAGATACTACTATTAAAAGTGCCCAGCGCTGGCCAAGCTTCCACCCGTGACATCAGTCGGGTTATCTGAGTCTAACCACGGGCAGGACTTGGCCAGGAGCCTCCTCTGGGTTATCCTCTCACAGCCAAACTGAGCTGAGATTTGGATGGGACCACACAGTAACGGCGCCTGGGTTTGGCACCCAGTTGCTCCTGTTCTCCAGCTCAGGCCTGTACTGGTGTGCAGGGAAACAAACTCCACAAGCTTGGCTATTTTTTTTCCTCTGGTGGTTTGCAAGCACCAACTCTCCACTGTGACACGGGACAGGGTTAGTGAGACACTCTGGCATCTGCAAAGTTGGGACCCAGCAGTTTTTGGACCATCCCACCTCTGAAAAGCACCGAGGTCCCACCATGCTCCAATTCCCCTGGGAAATCCTCTACCTGTGTTCCTCAAGGCTCCCCTCACTCTCACAAACTGTCCACACACTTTCAGGTTCAACCCACCTCCTGTCCTCAGATCTCCCCCCTCCCAAACCTGCAGAACCCACCACCCTTGCAACCAAAGCTGATTTTTCCAGGAATGGATGATCAAAGCCCCGTGGATGAAGTTTAAGAGTGGCTTCCCTAGCAGCACGACACGGAGCAGGCACAAACCCAGACCACGCACCCTCCACAGCTCCTGCAGGCACTTGAAATTTTCTCCTAAACCGGCGATGCAAAGTTACAGCCCCCCAGCATCCCCATCCTGGGGTGGCTGCCTTGTTTTTCCTCTGGATGTTGCCGGTGTGCTGCAGAGCATGTTGCTAAGACCCACCCTCTCCCCGACACAGAAACCAGCAGATAAATCAGTTGTTTTTCATTTGCACAAGTGTGAAAACCCATCCCCGAGCCAGCAGCAAGGTGACACACACACTCCCCCTCTCTCCTCCCCCGTCCAAGTCAACATGACTAATAACACAACGTATTATTTAGCATCCACAGCCTAACAGGAGAGCTAAGGTCTGAAAGAAAACACAAGTCTATAGGTAGGGGCCTGATCCTGCCCGTTTCAACAGAGCTTGGGACTCTCTTCCACCAGAGCATCAAAGGAAATGGAAACCTCACAGCAGCCATCCCAAAGATGGAAAAAAAAAACCACTTTTGTGTGGCACCTTCTGCTATGGTGGGGGTGTTTGCCATGATCCCCAGCACCCAAAAGAAGGAGCAGGTTGGACTTTGGAAGCAAGACCCCCTCCTGAGGGACACAGGAGCTGAGATCCAACTCCAGGAGAGTCAACCCAGCAGCACTCCTCACCTCCCGGCCACACCAACCCCCTGGTCTGGAGGGACAGGAGATGCCAGCTGAGGAGCAGCCCCCAACCCACAGCACTCCTGGAGACCCTCCTGGGGAGCCCGGCTAGCTGAGGACCTTCTGCTGGGCTTTCTATATATCCTGCTCTTAGGGAGGAACAACTAAAACTGCAATTCTTACAAACAAACAAAAGAAAAACAAGAAACACAACACAGCAGCACAGGGCGAGCAGAGATTTAAATCCCAGGGAAGCCACAATGGATTTTCAGCCACAGGCCACGGTGCTGAGCAGTGACAGAGGTGGCAGGATTTGTCCCTCTCTTCCCCCTGGACTGGACTCGGCACCGGGCTACTTCACTAAAACTTTTCTTCCCCCTCCACCCTGAACACTGAGCTCTGCAATATCACTTCTCCCGAAACCCAGACGCAAGGAGGCATTTTCCCTTACAAGCCAGGACTTGACTCAGCCACCGACCCGATGGCAAACTCCAGCTGGAAATAAGGTTTTTAAAATGTAACTAAGATGAACAAGAGGGAAAATAAAAATAAATTTAAAAAAATAAAATAATAATAATTTTTAAAAATTAAAAAAAAAAAAAAGGGCAAGAGGGTCCCAAGCTTGCCGGCTTGGAAGAGCTGCGAGCCAGGGACAATGTGGGCACAACCCGGGGGTCCCTGCGGGAGATCCCGGGGGGAGAGGCGGGGAGGGAGAAAAGGGAGTTAAAACAAAATAATAAAAAACCCATAAATTTAAATAAACCCAGAGAGAAAAGCAAGAAGGGGGAGAGCAAAGGCAGCGAGCTGCCAAGCCTCCTGCAGAACTAGCCCCGGGCGGGGAGGGGGCTCTCCCGGCCGAGCTCCGCTGCCCCGTTTGAAAACACCGATTGTACCGCTGCCCCCCCCGGCCCGGCCAGGCCGAGCTCTCCACAGCCCCCCGCAAAAAANAAAAAAAAAAAAAAAAAAAAAAAGGAAAAAAAGGAAAGAGAAAAAAGAGGTGGAAAAAAGGAAAAAAAAAAGGAAAAAAAAAGGGAAAAAAAAAGAGGAAAAAAGGAAAGAGAAAAAAGGAAAAAGAATAAAAAGGGGGGAAAGGGAAAAAAGAGGAAAAAGGAAAGAAAAAAAGAGAAAAAAGGGGGGGGAAAGGGAAAAAAAGATGGAAAAAGGAAAGAAAAAAAGAGAAAAAAGGGGGGGGAAAGGGAAAAAAAGATGAAAAAAGGAAAGAAAAAAAAGGGGGGAAAAGAAAAAAGAAAACATGAGAGGGAAGGACAATTGAAAAAGGGGAGGAAAAAAAAGAAAAGAAATGAGAAGGAAAAAAAATAAACCACAAGGAAAAGAAGAAGTGAGAAGCTAAAAAATAACCAAAAAATTACTAAAAAGGAAAAGAAGACCAAAAAAACCAAATTAAACGAAAATAGAAAAAAAAAAGGATTGCGGCTGTGGAACACTGCTTTGGCAGTCTTGGGGGTGGGAGAGGGACTCTGTAAGTGATGCTGAGTAATCTTATAGAACAACAGACTGGCCTGGGTTGGAAGGGACCTTAAACATCATCTATTTCCAATCCTTTGCCATGGGCAGGGACACCTCCCCCAGCCCAGGGTGCTCCCAGCCCCATCCAGCCTGGAGCAACACTGCCAGGGATGGGGCAGCCACAGCTTCTGGGGGCAGCCTGGGCCAGGGGCTCAGCACCCTCACAGCAAAGGATTTCTTCCTGATATTCAATCTCAGCCTCCCCTCTTTCAGCTTAAAATTGTTCCCCCTCAGCCCATCCCTCCAGGCCCCTCTGAAGTCCCTCCCCAGGTTTCCTGAAGCCCCTTTGGGTAGTGGAAGGTGCTCTAAGGAGGGGGGGGGCACCACCATCACAGAGTAAAGGGACAGTATCCCCCCTGACCCCAGCCTCAGAGCAGCCAGTGAGACCCCCAGCCCTGTCCCCAGGTTGTGTCAGGGGTCAGACAGTGTTCAGGACAGGATTTTTTTCATTTCCCATCAACCAGGCACAACAAATCACTCCCTGTGGGGGTGTTCACCCGCAAACCCCCACCTCCCTCAGTACAGGGGGTCCCAACCCACCCAGAGCAGCTGGGGCCCTGGTGCCCCCCCTCTCCCCACTGTGCCTCCAGGTTTAATAAATGATGCTCGGCCTTGTAAGAATGTGTATTAGCAACTTGATGGACCAAAGCCACTCTGCTATGCATGAAGCATATTAAACATCATATCGACCCTCACTCCTTCTGGCCCCAGCACCCAGAGCAAACAGGCACAGCCCACAGCTCCAGCTGCTCCCAGGGAGTCAGGGGGTCACCCAGAGAGCCTGAAGTGACACCAGGGACAGTGCTTGGGGGGTTCTGCTGGCATGTCCCAGCTGTCCTGCAGCAAAGGGGTAGCTGGAGATGGGCACCCACCAGCACCCTGGTTTAGAGAGGGCACAGCAGGGAGGAGCTGCCAGGAGACACTGCTGCTGGGTGTCAGGTCCAGCCATGGAGAGCTTCTGAGCTTCTTATCTGACATGATTTATTGGCAAAGCATCTGATGCCATGAGTATCCAGCACCTCCTCTAAAAACCTCTTATCTCCCTTTCATTGTCACATCCCTGTGTGCATCCATCCATCTCATACCTGCCCCTGTTGTATCTAAAGGCCCTGGAAAGGCCCCTCATCCCTGATTTTTCCTACAACTCTTCTGGGCAGACCCACAGGTGGGCTCATAGGTGGGGAGGATGCAGCTGAGCATCCCATAGGACCCCAGTGAGGATCAACTTGAGGCCACTGCCCCTCGCCCAGCACAGCCAGGGGTGCACCACAACTTGAATTATAACAAGAAGAAAACCACCAAGGGGACCCAGCCTGCAAATTGACACCCAGGCAGAGCTGCAGAAGTTAAAACAAAATAAAACATCTTGGATCCTTTTTATCCTCTGCTCCTGTAATTTTAGCATGTCCAAACAGATTTTGGTGTGTGTTTATAACTGGTAACTTCATTTGCTCCCGGGCTGGGACCTTAAATGCCAAGTTTCATCTCCAAGTCAGTTTTTATGGCTGAGTTACATTAACTCCTGGGAGAAAAGGGGGAAAAGGAAATATATAAGGATATAAAAAGAAAGTTGGGGGGGGGGATGTTAGAAAAAGCAGCTCCAAAGCCTCTAAGAGGAGGTTGGCAGGGCAAAAATTGTAGGACTCAGTGTCCTGATGCACAAAGCAAAGCTCAGCATTGTGTCTGACAAGGGAGAACTCATCTGGGGGCAATGCTGGGCCTCTCCAGGCAGATGCTGTTGGGATCATCAGTGCCCTGACAGCCCAGGATGAGTGGGGACCTTCCTGGCTTTGAGCAGGTTACCTGCCAGCACCAGGTGACCCCTCCACCCAGCACAGGGAGGATCTGACCCCAAACCTCAGGATCCCAAAGCGCACACCTAGCTCAGTGGCTGCAGCAGATAGCAGGGTTATTAGACCCATGGCTGAAAAATCCACCTTTGTAGAGCCTTAACACATGAAATTACCATAACTAGGACATTTCACGCTCCTCTCCCGTCAAGCTGTTTAGAGCAAATTAAATTTCTCCCTAACCAGCCTGTAACAGTTCGTGTTAGATGTGGATCTAAATGTTAATTGCAGTGACAATAACAGGTCTGATCCTGCAGTCCTTATTTGGGTAAAACCTCCCACAGAAGCCAAAGGAATTTTGCCCCAGAGAAGACAGCTGGATGCAGTCCCACATTTCCCGTCTCTTGAAGATGCCAGAAGGTAGCAGGGATATTTCTGTGATGTTACAAACCTTCCCTTTTCCTTCCCACCTCCCCCTCCCCTCAATTCCTTAATGCACTATTAATTCAATCAGCTCTGCCAGGCTGCCTAACACTCTGCTCAACTTCAGCTTTGCACTTCCCAGCTAAGGACTTAAATCATCATGGGGAGCACTGGGGGGGACACATCATTTTTGCAGGTCATTGACTTGTGTATCTATCTGCTTGATGCAGGGATGCTTGAAGGTTCTGCACTGCCTGGGAGAGCTGTTTGGGGAAATCCTTCAGTGGCTCTTGTTCTCTCTGCCCTTGGGTAATGTGAATTCCCTGCAGCCTGGGACCCTGAGGAAGGCTGAAGTGACATCCTGATTTGGGGGGGATCTCCCTGTCCTCCTCTCATCAGCTTTCAAATTTTTGGCCAGATTTGTCAGAGACACTCTATTCACTCATGGATCCGGGGCAGGGAGGCAACAGCTTTCCCCTCCATCCCCACACCCCCACTCTGTTGTCTCCCCCTGTGCTCAAGATATTTTGGGCCAAAAGGATGCAGGTGTGTGTGAGCATCAGCAGGAGGTGGGCACCCAGGTGCTTTGAGGGGGGAGCTGAGACCCAAGACTTCATTCAGCACCGGGCACCTGGGCCCAGTAAGGCAATTTGGAAATAACAGGTTTTTGTGTGGGGTTTTTTTTGTTGTTTTTTTGTTTGGGTTTTTTGTGTTTTTTTGTTTTTTGTTTTTCTTTTCTTTTTTCTTTTTTCTTTTTTTCTTTTTTTTCTTTTTTCTTTTTTTTTCTTTTTTTTCCTTTCTTTTTTTTCCCCAAGTGATGCCTGCTTATCTTGTCCATAACTCAGAATTATCTGATGGGACAAAAGCAAAACCTGCTGGGCTTCCCCTACTGCTTCATGCCCTCCTGCATAGATAGGAAAAAAAAAAAAATCTATTTCCCTCTCCGGCTGCATTTTATTGCAGATTAAAGAAAGAATAAATATAAAGTAAGTCTGAGTGAGGAAGAACAGGAGGAGTTCACAGGCTGTTTCTGGGCTCTTTCTCCCACAGCCCAGTGAGGGGGAAGGCTGCAATGGGTGGCCAGGCTGAGGTAGGGGCAAGGGTGGTTGTGGCCACTTGCCTGGGGCTCATGGCCACAGAGACCCTCCCTGAGAAGGTGGCGTGTGAGTGTGTGTGCACACAGGAGCTGAAAACCAAAGGCAGATGGAGAAAGACACCTTCCACTCCCTCACACACACTTTGGGAGACTTTTCCTGGCTTGTCCTCAACTCCAGCAACCTGCTCCCCCCCCGAAGTCACTGCAGGCTCCAGGACCCTTTGGACCCCCAGACCAGGGGGCAGCTGGAATATCCCCACTGGGGCACTTTCTGCCTGGGGTATCCTGGCTGCAGGTCTGGGATTCAGGACCTACCTCTTGTTCTCAGGGGTTCCCAGGTTGCTTTACTTCTCAGTGTCAGCCCAGACAGTGACAGTGACACAGCAGGACCTGGGGGGCCATGCCAGCGGCCACAGTGGCACACAGGGAGCCTGGAGGCTGAAAGTGGAGGCATTCCCCAGGCTGCAGGCTCCTGCTGGGACCTCTCAGCATCTGTCACACTCAGAACCATCTTTGCAAACCCAAAGCACTGCAGAGAGTGACTGCCCACTCCTCAGGGACTCCCTACACACAAACCAGCAACAACTCCAAAGGACAAGACATTTTTTTGAAGTGTTGGAGGATTTAAACTGCTTTCTTTATTTTTTTCTTTCTTCCTTTCCTTCTTTCTTTCCCCAACAGCACTTAACAGGCTGCTGATGTTTGTTTATGAAGTGAAATGCACATGATTTATTTGATCTGCTGGAGCTGGAGAGCCACATTCCCACGCCAAGGATAGGCAGAGCCATTGCATCCTCCCCTCTTTTGGAGCCTGCTCAGATAAAATAATGCATTGCAGCACCAGAAGTCTTCTGCTGTGCTTTCAGCTGCTTCAGAACAGGGCATTAAATGCTCATTAGAGACCTCCTGACTTCCAAGCTGTAAAGTTCCATTTGGTCTGACTCTGCATATGGAGCGAGTCTTAATAAAGTGCTCAAGCAGTTGCAACAGGTTTGGGGAGGAGGTCTCGGGGCACCTGGGCTCTTGTCTGACTCTAGTTTGAATAATCCCAGGGGAAGTCTCCTCCTCCCTGGTGCTTCGCTGGTGGGTTGGGTTTAACGGGTCTCACCCGGTTTGCAGGGACAGTGCTTTGATTAACTCCTTTTGTGAAAAAAAAACCAAGCCTTTGTAAAAGGTAGAACTAGGCTTGCCATTTATAACACCTGGAGATCTCTTTATTTCAACTCATCACCCAGGCCAGGGCCTGACTGCCAAAGCAGCCAGCAAAGCAAGCATTAAGGGCTGGAAGATGAAATGCAGCCCATGAACTACAAGATTTACAGCTCTGTGGGGAAAGCACGTGGAACATCACCCATCCAGCAGGTGGGAAAGCAGCCAAATCCTCACCTGATGTGAACCAGCAGCATCGTGACCAGGTCCAGGTCTGGGCAGCAGCTGAAGCTCATCTTACAGTGCTGGGAGGGGGCTGTGCCACCTGGTTTACACCAGAACTTGAGGATGTGACCCAGGCAGTTCAGAGAGCCTTCCCCTCCTCCCTGCATACAAAACACTTTGCAAATGAAGTGTGAAGATAATATGCTTTATCATAGGCATTTATTACTGCTGATTGTTGTATAAATCTCCCTCCATTCACATACATATACATAAGGTGTACATAAATATGCAGGACCCGGCAGTACCCAGAGCCTTTTTGACAATGTCAATGTAGCCCCCATAAAGATAGTGGGAAATGATTCATAATATTTATATGACAGACATGATATGAACTGTAATAGCCTGTTGGGATCAAGAATATCCATAGGTCTCTGTCAGCCACAAATGTGATTTAAATATTATATATGTGGCAACTGTAGCATTAGTAATATGATAGCTGTTATTGATAGTGGTCATAAAATGCAGTAGTTTTGCACTGAAGAATGTGAAAAATAATCTAGTGGTTTCCCTAATGGTCTTCCCAGCAATGCACCAAAAGGAAGTGTACTTTCCATGCCTCCTTTTTTTTCAAACCCTCCTCCTCCTCTCCTCCCCCACCCCAAATTACCATCAACTTCTATCGGATTACTGCCAGGACCATATTTTATTCTGCTGATGTCAGGTTGTGGCACTGCATCTCCCTTGGGTCTGTCTGGGAGGCTGGGGAGGGTTGGGGGGTCCCTGCAGCCCCCGGGGCTGTCAGCCAGGCTGCTCAGAGGTTTCATGTGCCAGGAGGGTCTCTTGCTGTCAGTGCTCTGACTGCACAGACCGAGGAGGAGCAGGAGAGGGGCTCAGAGGAGAAGCTGGTGCTATGCTGGGGGTGAAGGTGAGATGTTCACCCAGCAGAATGGACAAGCCTGGTCCCTCCCCTGCAGGGGCAAGGGGTCCTCAGCAGGCATAAATCATCACAGCTGCACTGAGCTGTGCTCACTGAGCTCCCCAGGAGGGGCTCTGGCACCCACACGTGGGAGTTGGGGCACCTGAACCTTCTTGGCTGACCTTCTGGGACCAGCTCGGGGTCTCCTGGAGGGCTGCACCATCCCTCCTTCCCCTCCAGCACTTCACAGCAAGGAGATGAAGCCTGGAGAGGAACATAGTTTTTGACCCTGCATTTGCATCAGCAAGAGCCTGCCTGGGCTAGGGCAGAGCAGGGAGAGCTGTGGGTGACACCACTGTCCCCAGGTTATTTACTCTTTGGCCTCATGCATCTCCCCAGCTGCTGGAGCCTTTGCACTGCAGCCAAAGGCCCCCCAGGGCAGAGCACAGCAGCTGGTGGGATCTCAGAAACCTTGTCCACAAAACTAAACCAAACATTCTTCCACCACTACCCCAGAAGCAGAGGTCTCATCCCCTCCCCTCCTGGCTGCCCCCTTCCTTCACCTCCCCCTGCCTCTGTCCCAGATCTTTCCCCAGAGCAAATTCTAGAGGAAACCCACTCCAGTGTCATGATAATCCAGGGGATGCCCCAGCCATTAACTGCCTGTCCCTGCTTTTCCTTCATTCAGCAGAACCAAGCAAGGATGAGACTTACCTGAGTGGTAGCCCCAGCTTGGCAGAATCCCTGGGACAGGGCACTCCTCATCCCAGGGTCTGGGAAGGATTCAGGAGCCCACACCGTGTCCTGATTTGGATCCAGCATCAGTGCCCTGGGGGCAGGGGCTGCTCAGGAGGTAACTGGGGATGCTGTGCCAGGGAGCAGCTACAAGATGCTGGTTACATCCTTCCACATCACAGAGAATAAATCAAAGAAATGATACAGGCTCCAAACAAGCCTGACCACGGGGCAAAGCATTGATCAGCTCCCTCGAGTGCAGCCTTAAAAAATAAATGATTTAGAGTTCTGTTAGGGGCTCTTTGCAGAGGAACCCACTTCTTCTCTCATCTCCTTGCTCTGCACCAAGGAAAGGCCATGCCATGGGCTGCCCTGCCACGCTGCTGCCTCAAAGGACTCCCTTCCCCACCAGGATATTTTAATATTTCAAAGCAAACAGGACACAGGAATTCCAGTTTCATCCAAAGCACCAGACTTCCAGGGGTCTGAGCCAGGCCTGAGGAAGAGAGAAAGAGTTTGGGCACAAATGGATGAAAGAAACCAGAGCAAGGAGGGAGTGAGGACTGATTCCCCCCCACACACACACATACACACAAAAAACAAAAAGAGCAAAAATATGTCTGAAAGTGAGGGTACAGGTGTAATTTAATGACAGTTTTCTACACCATTTGCATTGCAAGGGACCTAACCTTCCTCTTCCTCACCCTGGTGTGAGCCAGGCATTGCCCCAGGGAAAACCACGGGGCTATTTCTGCTGTCGTTTGCATGAACATAAATCAGGAATTTACTCAGTTGAAATAAGTGGAATTGCATCAGTGTAAAGCCAGTGTGAGATCAGACTTACAGTGCTATAAAAGCTGTTTGAGATTAGAATCAGCCTCAGTATATTCCAGAGGTGGTTTGAGAAAAGCCTAGGGAAATTGGTAATATAGCAACTGGGAAAAAGAAAAAAAAAAAAAAAAAAGAAAAAAAGAAAGAAAGAAAGAAAGAAAGAAAGAAAGAAAGAAAAAAAGAAAGAAAGAAAGATTTGGAAAATCAAATCCTCAAGGCCAGCACTTACATTCTTCCCTCCCACTGAGATGCCTGTACTGGTGAGCACTTCTGCCAGAATTGTGTTTCTGTGTTATTTCTCTTTTGGGTGAAGCAGCTGTGAGATGCTCTGTGTGAAGAGTCTGTACAAAAAGAAATGGAATCAAATCAGAGAAACAACTGAAGTCATGCCTTCTCCATCCTCACATGAATCCATTTGGGTTGATCCTTTGGGTGCATCACTACCCTGTCAGATCCAGAGTCCTTTCCCCTCCTCTCAAACAAACCTCAGCATCTCCTAATTCCATCTCTTCTTATTCTCACCCCTCTGTCTGTCTGCATGGAGACCTTGAGGAGATTTTTAGGGGGCAATTGGCTTCCCTGGCAGGTTGGATTGAGCTGGGATTTGCTCCCAATTGCAACAAGCGACAAGGTTCTAATGGGATTTTTATTTTGGGGAGGGAGGAAGGTGAATGGAGGGGAAGGATAAAACAAATGCTGTCTTTTAAATGAAACGATGATGCGTGAGGCCTGACGTGCAATGAGAAGCAGATCAGTGGCAATCTGAGTTGTTAATGTGCACTGATATGTGGTGGCAAGCATGCTCAGAGGCAGGCAGAGCCATTCTGGCGTCACAGACCCGGTGGAGGCTGGGACAGCATCCTCACCCAGTGCTGATTTCTACTGCCCTAAAATTATACGTTGTGTTTCCAAGAGGATGAATTCCAGAAAGTCCCAGGGCCCAGGCTGTAAGTAGGTCAGGCTGGATGTTCATCACCATGGTCTCATATGGCCTTGCAGTCTCTGTGCCCTGCGGTGAGGATGCAGAGCAAGCAGTAAATAACAGAGTGCTGGGGGACAGAGGCTCCATCCCCCTGGCAGGCTCAGCAGAGGGGACCTGACCTGGCAGCAGTGCTGAGATGCCCCGGGGCTCCTGTCTGTGATGTCCCAGATACTGCTGTGCTCCCTGTCCTGGTGAGGGACATTTTAGGGATGATCTGGTCCAGCCCCACTTTCTGCTCCTCTCAAGGTACACTCATGTATTCCCACAGGCAAGCAGGGGAGCTGCCCTTCCAGAGTCTCCCCTGCATAATCCCAGGAAAATCTCCATCTCTGCCACAAGGTGTAAGTCATTCACCCCTTGGTGATGCTCGGGGACAGCTCTGCAGCACCAGCCACACTTTGTGCCATCCAAAGGGAGAGGCTGGGGGCACTAAAAAAAACAAAAAAACAAAAAATCTAGAATTTGTCATGTAAATGGTGGGAAACCCCAGAGGCACAACCAAACCATGATAGTTCCTAAGCCAGGAGGTCCTGTCCTGCCAGGCTCAGCACAAGGGATTCACTTCCTCAGGGCAGTGGCTCTCTCCCACTGCCCTGAGCTGTGACCACTGGGCTCTGCAATTCCCCTTCTCCTCCTCCTTGGAAGCCCCAGCAGGGTTTCCCTGCTAAAACTTCAATTTCAGCTCACTGGAATTTCCCTGCAGAAAAGAAAATCCACCAGAAAATTCCCACTTGGCTCTCTGGCACGGTCAAAAGAGGCAGACACAGGGGTTGTGGTTGCCCATGGGATGCTGTCAGCAGGTCCAGCAGCACGAGCCCCTCACCCTCACCCTGCCCACACAACCCTGGTCCTGGAGCAGCACCCAGAGGTGCTCCATTTCCCTTGGGAAGAGCGATGCCCCTCGGCAGGACTCCTGCATCCCTCTCTCAGCACTGGGGTTGCAGCAGGAGACACAACACCTGGATCCCCAGTGTAAATCTGCAGCAAATCCAACATAAACATTTCAACAGAGATGGCAGAAGAGGGGATGAAGAGAAGCATTAAGGGTGGGGAGGGGGCAGATCCTGCTGTCATTTACATGATGGGAAACTGGTTGCCACTTCCCAGCCTGAAGTGACCTTGGCTGAGTCCCCCAGATTTACTCCTCTTTGGCAGCAGCACCACAGAGAGCAGGATCCGACCCTTCAGCTCTTGCTTAACCAGCAAGGTTGGAATTTCAAGTAAGTCTGCTCCTGAAATGTCTTGAAATCTCGTGGTTTCCTCCCCCAGCCCCTTATGGGAGTTCCCAGGGGACCTGAAGGGATTTTTACCCTCCTGGCACAGCTCTGCTCTGCAGACACCTCAGATCCAAGCTCAGGCTCAGAGTGCTGAGCACTGAAAGGCCCCAGCCACGGGCTGATGAGTGAAGCAGGGAACACCTTCCCAAGTCAAATAACACCTTCCCAAGTCAGGTAACACCTTCCCTTGGCTCTCCAGGAACATTTGGTTTTGATGCTGCTCCAAGGGGCTTTTGATCCCACTCCTCAGAGCACCCGACTCGACCAGCACCCGGGGAGCTCTGCTGGAGGCAGGAGGCATCGGCCTCTCCTGGGTTCTGCTGCTCAAGTTTTGCAGGTGTGACAGTGAACACAGTCAGACAGTAACCAGGACAATTTTATTTCCCTTGACTGTTTTGGGCTTTTTTGTTGTTGTGTTTGTTGTGGTTTTTTTTTTCCTCAAGGATCAATAGTTCCAGGAGTTTTTGCCAGACGAACCCAGCTCAAGTATATCTTGGCTTTAACCAGATCACTGGAGGTTGAGCACTGGCTCGTGCTCAGCATCTCAGCAGGTGGTGAATTTGAAGCTGGTTTCGATGTGCTTCTACCCTTTGTAGAGCTCCCAAGTGGGTTTGATTTAAAAATTACTTTTGGCATTCGTAGTAGGTGATCAGTCCCTAATGCAGCTGAAATGACTTTGTGCCCAGAAAGTGAGACCCAGCAGGGTGCAGAGCCCAGGATCCTGGGGTACCAGTCCTGGGGTATCCATCCCAGCATAGCAGTGCTGGTCCTGGGGTGCCTCTTGTGCTCTGCTCCGGGCAGGGATCCGTTCTCCAGAGCTGGAGGAGCTCCAACATTCCAGCTGCCCCAGGCTGCCAGCCTTGCTGTGCTCCCAAATTATCCACAGGTCTGCACCTCTCACTCCCTTTTATCCAGCATTGCTCAAGTTTCTACACCCAGCGCTGCAGAAGGTGGCATAAAGCACAAAGCACTTTGAAATCCTGGCGAGAAAAAAGGGGAGAAAAGTGAGAAACTCAAAGCAAGCCCCCCCCGTGTGCCAGGGGCTGTCCCAGCCAGCTTAGTTTTCAGGTTTTTTAGTAATCTGCTGCTGAGAGAGCAGGGGTGTGGGTTATGTGGCCAAGCAAAATGCAAAATAAAACATTATTGTAAAGAATAATAGTGCTGGGGAGCTGCACTACCTGAGAGCTTGGCACTGGGACTGCTGCTTCATCACAGAGCTCTCTCCTGCTAAAGCTTTTCCAATACCTAAAGCTGGCTCGATGGGGTCCTGATCCCTGGTTGAAACATCAATACTTCTAATAAAAGAAATAACAAGTGAGGTAAAGGGCCACACCAGCATGACCTGCTTTATGAATTAACGCAGTGAAAACTGGCCATTTTCCTACAACCCTTCTATAGGAACTCCACAGGCATTTATTGGACATGGGTGCCCTGACATAAAGCCAGAGCCTAATGACTGACTTGCTATGGGGTGCCAGGACAAAAACAGGGAAGGCTGGTTGGGTATACCCCTGGGGCTCTCAGAAACCCTCACTATTCCCCTCATCCCGGGGATGAAATCACCTCTCCCAGCCAGCTTTCACCTTGGCGTGGATCCCCTCCCAGCCTCAGAGCCAAGAGCAGAGCAGGCAGCAAAGTATTTCTGGAGGAGCCCCCTGTTTGCTGGGATTTTCACCCATTTAGGGTCCCCTGGGTGTCTGGGCAGGAGCTGGGGCAGGAGGGGGTGAGTGCCAGCAGGAGATGGGCAACCTGAGCCCTCTTGTCCTGAGTGCCAGCATTTTCTCCATGCATACAAGTGCACGTGGCTATATATATCTATATATCTGCATCTATATATACACACCCCTGCATAGATGGAGGGAGAGCTCATGTGCATTGCTCTGCTCAGCTGTAATTCTGCCCTGTGATTTTTATTTTTTTTTTTAATTTATTTTTTTCTTTTGCACCCTGGGTGATGCTGATCAGGAGGTGTGAAGCAGACCTGACTGTGCTTTGCTGCACGAAATGATCCCACCCTCCCAGTAATGTTATAGCCAGGCACGGCGGGCAGGATCCGGCCCCTGGGAATGCCAACCTGCCAGACTCCTTGCCCCTGCTGGCTTTACACCACTGTAACACCAAGCTGGGCCCAGCTCTTCCTCCCAGAGACACCACGGTGCCTCCATAATTTATCAGCTATTCAACATTCATCGCTGAGAACAAACTCTGACTACAGAAGGGTTTTAAACCCTTGTTAAGTATTAAAGTGGAGATAACCAGGGTAACTGGTGGGCACTGGGGGTGGATGGGGCAGCATCCTCCCTGCCCACCCCAGGGCTGAGCCAAGCCCTGGGTCCAAAAAGGCTCGAATTATACTTTTTCCCCCTCTCTTTCTTTTTTTTTTTTTTTCCTTTCAGTTCCCTCTCCAGTGCCATTTCTCCAGCCACAAGAGCCCCCAGGTCAGGGGGAGGTCGGGGGCTTGCTGTGCCCCCAGCCCCCTCCTCGGGGGGACCCTTGGCTCTGCAGCAGGGGGGGCCCAGCCCAAGCCAGCAATGGGCTGACAGAACCATAGAACTGCTTGTCACCCCCCTGGTGACAAATCAGCCTCGGGTGACAAGAAGGGATGGAGGCACTTCCCAGGCTGATGGGGGGGGGAGGGGGAGGNNNNATGGGGGGGGGAGGGGGAGGACAGGATTGGGGCCTCAGGGGGGGATGCAGGAGAAGTGCCAGAGGTGGCAGCAGGGAGGATGGAGAGGTGGGACTCAGGTGGTGGAGCCAGGGCAGCTCAGAGCCAGGGGTGGTGGCTGGGGTCTGGGCTGGGGCAAATTTAATAAGTCCTTCAGAGGCCTCCTCCCAGAGCCTGGCTTAATGGGATGCCAGAGACGACAGGGTTGCCTCGATCTGCTCATTCCCTGGGCCTGGGGAACCATCCATCTTGCTCTAACCCTATTTTAAAAAAATATAAAAGGAAAGAAAAGGAGGGGGTGGGGGAGAAAGAAAAATGATAAATCTGTTCAGGGCTTTTGTTTGCCTGCGATTCCTGTAAAGGACAAAAAAATGAAATAAAAGCCAAGCCCATTTTTTCCCTGCTTGGTGTTGCCATGGGATAGAAACACCCCCCTCCCTTCTCAAGAGTGCAGAGCCTTTGGGGAGGGAAAAGAAAAAAAAAACCAAACCCAACAAAACCCCAAGCCTCATTAACGTTATGAGTTGCATCTGTTCCCTGGGTCTGGGTCACTTCCAACCCCCCAGCTCTCCCATCTCCTGCCTCCCCCACCCCTGCTCATTTATTTGGATATCCACGGCCTCAGAAATCAAAGGGGAGACCTGAGACAATGACCATTGTGCTGGGAGCATCCCTCCTTGGAGAGCATCCCGGCTCTTGGCTGGGCACGGGAGGGAGAGGTCTGGGAGCAAGACACCTGTGCATCCCTTCAGAAAACAGAAATTATAATCCTGGGTTGCTGCTGCAAGGAGCAGGAGAGGGAATTCCCTCCTGGATGACGCCGTGGGCTTTGGAACAGCATCACAGGATATTGATCCTCTGCACCTTTTTCTGCTGGGAACCTCTGAGCTGCCAAGCCCAAGCCCTTAAGAAACCAAGTGAACAAATCTCCCTTTTCTGCTCCTGTTCAACTCCCTGGCTCTTTCCATGCTCAGGGAATTCATGTGATCAGTACCCAGAGCTATTTACCACATCCAGGGAAGGCGGGGAAGAGTGAAGGAAGGAAAAAAAAAAAAAAAAAAAAAAAACACACTGTCGTAAAAAATCTGTTTGTACAGTAGAGCAGAGGTTCTCCAGGACTGTGCAGAAGGAGGGAATTTGCTTGCTCTTCCAATTGCATGTGATAAGGAATGTGCATTCAGTTGCCTTTATCAGAGCTGCAAGGTAAAACACAGCAGACAGCGGAGGGCAGGGAGCCATAAAGCAAAGAGCTTTACAGGGAGAGACAAAACAGCCAGAACCAGTGCAGGGAGAGGGGGATTTTCTTACCCAGCCGTGGCTCCTATCTACCCAGCTCTCATTTCCAGACTATTTATAGACAAAGTGCTGGGCAAAGGCTGACCCCTGCCTGCACTGAGCCCCCAGCACTGCCTGCAAGGCTTCCCCCACCCCTAACTGCACCCCTGATCCCCACATCTGCCTCGGAGAGCAGAAGGGAGCAGCAGCCCCCATCACCCTGGCCTGCATCTGCAGCAGGGATGGGCACAAAGGGACTTCTGGTGGGAGCAGGGAGAAAGGGAGGAAGGAGGAGAAGTGGGGATTTCAGCTGCTGTGAAAAGGGAGGTTTGGTGCAGTGGGGATGTCCTGGTGCTGCGGGCTCCAAACTCTCCTGAACAGCACGTGCCAAAACGTGCCATGCCATGCCATGCTGTGCTGTGCTGTGCCATGCCATGCCATGCCATGCCATGCTGTGCCATGCCATGCCGTGCCATGCCGTGCCATGCCATGCCATGCCATGCTGTGCCATGCTGTGCCGTGCCATGCCGTGCCATGCCATGCCGTGCCATGCCGTGCCATGCTGTGCCACCCCAGCTGGGGACAGGCAGACGAGTCCTGGGCCAGCAGCACAACCCAGCAGAGGCTCAGGACCTGGCAGAAGCATCTGTGTGGTGCTCCTGGTGCTGCTGGAAGGCTGGCACCATCAGGAGAGGTGACAATGACACTTGTGCCTGCAAGCTGAGGAGAGGAGCGTGCACAGGAGCCTCCTCTGCTCACACTGGGATCCCTGGGTAACACCGTGGCTTGTGGGTATCTGTTTGCTGGATCATGTGTAAAAGGCTTCCTAGTCTTTATTATGAAGACTATAAATAGGTTTGTGGTTCTTCTTTGAGTTCAAGAACAAAAGGCTGTTTCATTATCATTAAACTTGCGTTTCAGTTGCTCTGTGAAGGGGTGTCTGGCTTTTTATTGCAAGCCAGGGCTTTCAAAAGCTCCTTAAATGTTAATGTCACCTTTAAAACAACAGTGGTGAGGCCTTTGATCAGCAGAGCTGGTCACTTCTTGCATCTCAAGTAAGAACCAGTGACAGATCTTGGGATTTTAATATTTCCCCCTGCCAACCCCCAGCACCAGAGGAGAATCCAGGCTTTGATCAGATCTGATTTTAGCCACCTCAAGGACCTGCTCCTTAAAGGAGACGTTCAGTGCTGGGTTGCCATGTCTTGACAGGATGGAGGAGAGCAGGGCACTGCCAGCATGGCTGTGCTGGTCCTGCAAGAGTCACCTAAGCAGGCTCTGGGGACAGGAGAGGGGTCCTTCTCCAGCCCCGCTGCTGCAGGATTCCCTGGGAGACGTGGTTGGGGACCACCAGCAGGACTCACTTGTCTTCTCTTCAGATGCATCGCGGGAATTTAGAAGTTTGGAGTGGTAACAGGATCATCTCGAAGCCTTTCCTGTCCCATGGCACCAGCATTGTCCACCAAAAACTCACAGCAAGACCACACAGCCCCATTGCCCATTGTCCCACATCCATCTGCTGCCCTGTCCCCCTCTCCTTGGTACTCAGATGCTGCCACCCCACACACACGGCCACCACGTTTGCTGTGGCTGAGCTTGGGGACAGGTTGGGGACAGGGTCACCCACATCCCTCCAGGAGCAATTGGGCACATCACAGAAAGCACATTTCAGATTCAACGAGTGCCAGGGGCAGGGAAGGCGGTGCTGGTGCCGGTCTGGGTACAAGGATGTGTTTGTAGAGATAAGTGTGAGCGTAACCTGATGACACAAGTTGCCTGCTTCCAAATGTCAGGCAAAGTTCATGCAACCCATGTGAAACCAGTTAAATTTTAACAGAAATCTGCAAAGTGCTGTGTTGTAATTGAATCCATGATGCAGGCGGGAAGCGTGTTCAGACACATCCCAAATTTGCCTAAACCAGAGTATTCCTCTTGAAAGGAGGAAAAAAAAAAAAAAAAAGGTTTATTCAAAGGAGGCGGCTGCTGCTGCTGCTGCTAAATATGCACTCACCCTCTCTCCTTTGCCTGCTGCAGGGAGAACACGCTGCCTGAAAACTTGAGTCATTCTGCATCGGGTTTGATGTGTCAAAATTGGTTTAAAAAAATCCCAGCTGAAGCAGCAGCAGGGAGAGCTCAGCTCAGGCACAGGCAGCTGAATGCAAAGCGCTGCAGAGCTGAACCGCATCGGGCTCCACATCAAGAGCAGAGAGTCCTTTCAGTTCCACCCGGCATTAAAGGAGGAAAAAAAGGCTTTTTGGCTTCTCTACACTGCGATGTGGCTTTGTGTTGTTTTTCTCTTTGCTGGCTGCTAATTCTCCCTTTGTCCTGGCATGGCAGGGTGCAAACTCCTTCAAGCTTTAGAAATGGAAAGTTGTTTTGCTGGTTTGGTGCTGGGTTCCTGTCGCTCCAGCCCTGAAACTCTCTGGGCCGAGCAGTACTGCAGCATCACACGGGATGGGACACGCACTCCAGTGTTAAAGCAGACATCCTGGAGCACTTTCTTCTTCCTTTTCATATTCTTCTGGTTGAGTCTTTCTCAGGTCCTGCAGCCCAACTCGAAGTGATGGATCCCAAAGCAGCCGTAAGGAGGAGGAGGCCGGAGAAGGGAGCTCTGTGCTCTGACCCGCTTTGAGGGGTTTGTCTCCAGCTTTTCCATTCTTGTCCATTTAGGCAGTTTCTTACACTAAATGATTGACAGGATGGAGGGGGTGGGAAAGAAGTGGGTGCCCATTTTAGTTGGGATTAACTGCAGGCAGCCCCGCGCCCGGGCTGGCCCCGCACTCAGCATCCCCATGGGTGGACCCAGGGGTTCATCCCCTGCTCCTCGACAGCAGATGAAACCTCAGTGTTTTCCCTGTGATCCTAATGATGGGTGGGTGGTTCTGGCTGTCCCCCCGGAGCTGCTGGGAGGGAAGCTGCAAGGGATGACCGAGCCCCTTGTGTGATTTTACTCTGCAAGGGCTTTTCATAAAGGAGCTAAAAACAAATTTAGCACTTAATGCTCTGAAGAGTAAACACTTAAATGCCCTATCATCTGCCCAAGTGCTTTGTTTATTATTCAGAGAAGCCAAACTGAAGCAGTTTTCCATGGAGATGTAGTACCTCCTTCAGATTAGCCCGCTTAATTAGATCCTGGCTGCGCAGCGCTGGGCTCTGGAAAAGGTGCTGATGGGGGAAAGCTGAACAATTCCTTCCAGAGGCCAAGCCTTGGCTCTGGCTGCCTTTGGGTACCCCAGTGCACACCGCAGTATTTTGGGAGGTGAAGCTGGAGACCTCATGTTCTGTTTCAAGGCTGCTGATCTGCAGGGGGCACAGGGACAAACCCAGCAGGGGTGCTGGGCGCAGAGAGCTCAGTCACACCAGCTCCAAACCCCAGCAGGTACAAACCTGATCTCCAACAGGGACCAACACCTTTACATCCCTGGATTTAAGAGAAAGTTAGGGTGGAAGCTTCTGGTTTAGGTACTAAGGACTGGCAAATGCCACTCCCGGATGATGGTGGCTGCTGTGAGCGCTACTCCCCGAAGCATAAAAACTCCAGTCTCCTGTTTAAAAGCTATTAAAGCTGATACATCCCATAATGAACATCCTCAGGTGAAGAAGACAAAAAACAGAAAATGCTGAAACCCAACCAGGAGTCCAGACACAATAACAGGCACACACAAGAAGGATGTGACACTGGGAGACAAACAGGGGTAAAATTTATGTCTCTGGAGATTACAAGAGCATCATATATCAGTGATGGAGCCGGGCTCTGAGCACCAGCATGAGGGCTGGCCTAACCTTTTAGAGAAAAATCTCAGAGCAGCAATGATGGCCAAGAAAAAAAGCAGAGCCCTGTCCCTCTGGCAGCTGCCTGTGCTTGGGGACAGAAGGGGAGTTTGGTGGCAAAGAGAGGGAGATGCCAAAAGTCAGATGGTGGCCATGTGCCTGGTGCCCAATGCAATAAGAAAAGGGGTTGCTGACTGGCTGTTAATGGGCAAAGGTCTTGTGGGTGAACCCAGGAGGCAGGTGAACACCACACAGCCCTTCACTCACTCCCCCCCTCTCACAGGGGGGTGGGGGAGAGAATGTGCAAAAAAAAAGGTAAAACTCGTGGGTTGAGATAAGAACAACTTTAGTAGGTCAGAAAAGGAAAGGGAATAATAATAATAATAATAATAATAATAGAATATACAAAACAAGTGATGCACAAAGTGGATGCTCACCACCCTGCTGACTGATGCCCAGCCATGCCCCGAGCAGCCACTGCCCCACCTCAGGCAACCTCCTCCCCTGCTCCCACATTTATTCAACATCCCATCAACATTCAACATTTTGTCCAGGTTGGGTCACCTGTCCTGACCGTCCCCCCTCCCAGCCCCCACTGGCAGGGCACTGGGAGAAGCTGGCAAGTCCTGGAGTGAGTGCAAGCACTGCTCTGCAGAGTGAAAGCATCGCTCTCCTGGCAACATTATTCTCACCCTAAATCCTAAACACAGTATTATATCAGCTACTAGGAAGAAAATTAACTCTATCCCAACCAAAATCAGGACACAAGGCTAGAAATTATCTACTTGAGGAGCTACCAGACATTTGTGCCATGAGGGTTTGCACCTCCTGGCATTGTTTGGGGCACCAAGGGCTGACCCTGCTGTTTGAGCTCACCAGGCTGGTCCTTGCTTCTCCTCATCCCCTTCCCATCACACGCTGCCACCCCACCACCCCCAAAAAGTAACTCCTGAAGTCCAGGGTTGACAGTATTGGGAAGAGGAAACCAAAGGCCAAGCACAACCCAAAAAACCAACTGCCATAGTGTGGAGGGGAATCTTGTCCTACCTGATGGAAAAGATGACGAGCAACCAAGAACAGGTCCATCGTGGTGTTTCCCTGTTGTGAATGGCTTTAATAACATCAGGGCTTCCAGCTGAACCAGTCTGCAGAGAAAGCTTTTACCCACAGTTCATGGGATTTGGCCGTTCCTATATCAACTTCCTCATGTTTATCCAAAAACCTGTAAATAGTCATGAAAACTCAGGAACAGTAGAAGGGTGTTGCCTTTCAGTTGGATTTTGTGTAATGTGACTACTTTGGACTTCATTTAACACTAAAATGAACTGTGGGCTGCTTGTCTTCAGGCACAGAACCTCATTTTCTTGTTTTAAGTGACTTATTTGCACACATGCAACATCTGCCATGCTGCAGTCCACTCAGCATCTTGCAGCTGCTCTTACAAGAATTAAAAATGGGTATGGCCACTGTTAGTGTGTATGCTGCCAAGGGGAGAAAAAGGTTTTAAGCATCAACCTCAACAGGGGGAACTGCTACAAAACAGAAGGGGTCCTGCAGGACTGGGCTGCTCAGCTCTAAGTCACTTGCAACTCCCATCCCTCATTATTTGACTCCAAGTCAGTACACCAGCAGTCCTACCTCTGAGTGAAAGCTGTCCTACTTTCAAACCACTAAATGCAATACCTCAGTGCTGCAGGTTCCTGTTGCTGTAGAAGCACTTTTGCAGTCAGATGGGCCTCCCTGGTTTGGGCTGTTCCCCTCCATTCTTGGGTTGCACAAGCTGAAATCAGTGTTGATCTCTCAAGCCCCAGAGCAGTAACTTGCCCCTCTGGCCCAGCTGGCAGGAACACAGGGGCACAGTGACTCCATTGCTGGACTCAGCACAGGAGCATTTCATGCTAAGCGCTCCCCTTCGTGGTGTGGATCTGTCCCGGGGATCAGACACCCTCCACCTCTGCCTGACAAATAAAAAAATGCCTTTGCTCCCCTGGCTGTGCAGAGCAGCATCTCTGCTGCCTTCTTGGCCAAACCTCCCCTTTCCTTCCCCCCCTTGCAGGCAGAGATATTGAATTCATCCATCTCGGGGGCCGTGGTGTGCTCGCAGCCTGACAATACGTTATGGTGATGTAGGTCTTCATTTTCTGCTGTCAGGGACTATAACAACTGTATCTGTTACCCAGGAGGCCAAACGGGGCAGCTGCCCCCCCAGCCCATCCACCTCCACCCTGGCCAACCCCACCGGGAGGTTCCCCCCTGCCCCCTCCCCCAGTCATAGCTGGTGCTCTTCCTTCAGACCTCACTCTACAGCCACCACAAATGAACCTGTGAGGGGGACCCCAGGTGAAAAGCCACCAGCAGGTTTTGNCCCCTGCCCACCGGGCACTGCGAGGAGGAGGAGGAGGCAGCAGTGGGTGCTTTGGGTGGTGGGGTGGAGGATCCAGGAGATGGATGGCCCTCGGAGCTGGGAACACAATGAGGTAATTCCACCCGGCAGAGCCTCATCAATCCCCCGGCTCCGGCGCGGCGTCCCCACGGCTCGGCCACAGCCGTTGGTTCTCTTGGGCAATAGCCCAGGTGTGTGGCTGTCACAGAGATAAAAGAGGCTTAATTAAGACCCAATAAGCTGAGTGATTTGTTATCTCAGGGCAATATATTACTCCAGCCTATCGATCCCACCAAGGCACATGTGTCCAAGAGCCGCCGACAAGGCTCGATCCTTCCCCAGAGAACACCCGGTGCTGCATTCCCACCAGCACAGCAGCCCCTGGTGCTGGGGAGGGGGCAGAGGACAGGGATCAGCCCCTGACATCCCCCCACTGCTGGGTGTATGTACAGAAAAGACAGGATTTGCCATTTCCACGGGAAGAAGTTGCAGCAATCTGGTGATGCTCCCATGGTGGGCTGGCTCTGCCCGGGGACACACAGGGTTGTGGGGTCTGCCAGAGCACACCCAGATATCACCTGTAGGACCGTGGCACTTGCAAGTTGCAATTCCAACATGGGACCATCCCCATGTTCAGCATCACACTGGCAGATGCTCAGGAAGGTTCCCAACCTTGGCAGGTAGGACAGAGCTTGGAGCAGGAACAGAGCTGGGAGGTGACAGTGAGGAGAAGGTGACAGTTTGATCACACACCAGCATGATCCCAGCTGGTGAATGGGAAGCCCCAAGGCCATGGCATGGCCCTGTACTCAGCAGGGCTGATGTCCACCCAGCCAGGTCCTGCACACCCAAGCACACTCGTGCCCGTGACCTTCCTGCCCCAGACCGTCCAGGGCTGCGCTTCCCCCGAGCTGCAGAAACGCTCCCTCCTGAGCTAAAATCAAAGCATTTCTTCTGCAAAACTTGGAGGCGAGGGTGAAGGGGAGAGAGAAGGGAACCCGAGTCATTTGACATTCGAAATGTTAAACCGCTCAAGAAGTTCTTTGATCTTTTGAGGTTTTGCTGCAAAGGGAACACCCTTTCCCCATTGGTTTACTGAGTCACGCTTATTACTTCAATGCAGAAATATTCTTTATGTCAAGTGTATAAATATCCAGCTCTAAGCTTCAGAAGCCTTTTCCTTTCTCCTTTTTTCTTTTTTTTTCTGCCTGTCTTTTTTTTCCTTTCTTTTTTTTTTTTTTCCCCTTCTCTCCAGAGAAGCCTGTTTCACGCTCTCCTGGAGCCACTTGTGCTCTCCCTTGCAGCCCCAATGGTTCCCCAGCAGGAAAACTGGGTGCTGTGCATGGGTGTCCCTAGGGAGCACCCTGCCAGGGGCCATCCCCCTCTGCACCCACATTTCTTGGAGCCCATCAGCCTGGCAAACCAGAAGGTAGGAGGGAGGAAGGCAGCAGAAGAGCTCGTTTGACACTGCAGCTGCATTTCACTTGGATAGAATCACAGAATCATCAGGGTTGGAAAGGACCTCCGAGATCATCAAGTCCAACTCTTGATCCACTACCACAGTGGTTCCCAGCCCATGGCACTCAGTGCCACATCCAGTCTCTTCTTAGAAACCTCCAGGGACGGAGAATCCACCACCTCCCTGGGCAGCCCATTCCAATGCCTGATCACCCTCCCTGTAAATAATTTTTTCCTAATATCCAACCTAAACCTCCCCTGGCAGAGTTTAAGCCCATGGCCTCTTCTCTTACTGATGGCTGCCTGGGAGTAGAGACACCCCCCCCCCGGCTNGTCAGAGCTTGAGGATCAGCCTCTGCCCCAGGAGCCCCGGGGGGTTTGCTCGCAGGGGGATGAACAGCCCAGCTCCACCACAGAGAACAGGGTCCAGCACCCTCCTGCTTTTAGTTTCTGAGGTGGGTGTCAGACCCCAGCAGGGAATGGGTCAGGCACTAGTGGTGCCATGGGTAATGCCAGCTATATTTAAAACCATGTCACAGCTTAAGAGCCCTGACTTGCCTTTGTCAAAGCCCCCAGTATTCAGCAAAGTGCGAACCTCACTCAGCCCCGGACGCTCGACCAAGCAAAGTAGAAGTATTCCCAAAGGTATCCCCAAAATGGGACTGTTTTGCCCTCTGGGCCAAGAGAGGTTAAATCTTCAAGGACCCTCATTGCCCTCCTAGCTCAGGGTGAGCTGATGCTGGATGATGTCTCTTACAGCCCAGCCCTACCTCCCACCAACCCCCACTGAGGACCACCAAGCAAAGCCCAACCAGCTCTCAGTCCAGCCTCCCCAAAGCAGGAATTCCATCAGGAACGACAACCTGGTGACCCAGAGCACCAAGGAGAGAGCCCTCTGGCAGAGGGATGAGGGCTCAAGCTGTGTGACAGCTCTGGGGACACGTGTCTGCTCCGTGCCCACCCAGCTCCCTCCTCTGCAGCACAACCAGACACCAACCAACAGCCACCCCTTGTGCCACCAGGGCTCTGCTGCCAGCAGTGGCATTCCCAGTGACCTTGCTCCAGTACCCAGAGCTCCAGGCGGACCCCAATCCACCCCTGGCCATGCTGCAATCCCCCCACCCTGCGACTCACCCCCTCCCAAAGGGCTGAGCCCCCAGCACCCCAGGGTGGGCACCCAGACAGGGCTGTGCCCATCGGGGGCTCCCAGCTGCCACCTCTCCCTGCTCTCCTCTTTGCTCACATCCCGGTGTGGAAGTGGGCTCCTGCTTTCCCTTTTCTTGCCTTTTTTTTTCCCCCCAGCCAAGGAGGTCCTGTTACACAACCAGCAGCCAGCTCTCTGCAAAGCAAACAAACTTGACATTCACGTAACCTGCCGTGCTCTCTCCACCAGGGATTATTAAGTCATTAGAGTCTGTTAGCAAATTTTCCCAAATACCTTTTGCTTCTTCCCAGGGGCACCTTGATGGTTAATGATCCCAAACTACCGTCTGGGCTTAAAATCACCCACTCCAGCCCAGCAACTTGCTCCAGTAATCCTCAGGGTGTGAGAGCACTGAGGAGGGGGGGGTCAGGAGTGACCCTTAAGAAACCCACCCCCTCTGTAAGGACACTCAGCTGGAAGGGCAGAGATTCAGCCAGGGGAGGGTGGGTGGANAAAAAAAAAAAAAAAAAAAAAAAAAAAAAAAAAAAAAAAAACCAACAAAAAACCCCAAACCAGTCGGGCAGGCCAGTTAAGTAGAGAGGAGATAGGTTTCACCCACCTGCATTTGCCTTGCCCTCTGGTTCTCAGGCTGAACAGCATGTACAGCAGGAGTCCAAGGAGCTGCAGGGTGGGAGCTGGGGACAGCAGCCTGGCCGTGTCCTCCCCTGGCCCCCAGGTCCCTGTGCGTCAGCAGCACTGATTCAAAACCTGCTGGTGGCTTTTCACCTGGGGTCCCCCTCACAGGTTCATTTGTGGTGGCTGTAGAGTGAGGTCTGAAGGAAGAGCACCAGCTATGACTGAGGGCAGAGGGAAGGGGGGACCCCCCCACTGACTCCTCATCTTTTAGCCCCATGGCTTGCAAAGAGCATCTTGTGGAGAATCACAGAATGTCTCCAGATGAAAAGGACCATAAGGATCATCAAATCCAACTCCCACAGACATTTAAAAAGTTTGGGAATCAATTTAGTAACTACAAACCTCATTTTCATGAATATTACTAAAACCAGCAATAATAATATTAATAACAATAATAATATTATTATTAATAATAATACACCAGTAGCTACCAAGCAGGAGCTCTGTACAAACACAAATAAAAATACTTTCCACTCAGATTAGAACAACACTTCAGTCCCCAAGACCCTGCAGCCTCCAAAGCCTTTTAAGAGACCAGGGCATTTCTACCCCATTTCTACCCCGATCAACCCTTCTTTTTTGCTGCCCTGGAGAACTAGGTGTGCAAGGCATTATCTGTGAGGGAGTCACCTGGGTACATCCAGAGGGAGGTACAGACTGCAGTCATTAAATCCACTCCTTTCTGGAACCACACATGAAGCAGCCAAGCTGTTGCTGGGCCACCCAGACCTCTGGTCCTCAGCAGCTTCAGGTGGTAATTTTAGAACAAACTTTGCTCTAACCCTGATGTCCCCAAGGCTCCTTTACATGTGAGAGAGGTGTCATAGTTGTCAGCAGTAAGGAAGCAGAGGGAGGATGAGGGTGACAGGTAGCTTTGGGATGGGGTGCTGGAAGGCAGCAGCAAACTCTCTGATTTCCCAGGCAAGTGCAAGCACCTCGGTGATGCTGGCAGATGTTGGACCTGTCTTTCTATAAAAATATCTCCCTTGATGCCATGCCCTGCAGGTTTGGAGCCCAGGCCAGGGCCTGTGGCCATGGGGGTGGATGGGAATGTCTTTGCTCTGGGAGCTGCACTGGTTCCCCCAGGTTGGGCTGCAAGATAGGGAAAACCAGCCTGAAACAGGCTCTGATCTTCCCACCCCAGCCTGCAGCTACTTGGATCTGCAGTCAGGGGTGGGATGGGCCCCTTGTGGTCCCTGTCATCTCAGGTGTCATAGCAGGGAGCTGGCTTTGCAGGTGGGACCCACAGCTGGGTCCCTGGGCTGGGTCCATCCCACAACTCCCAAGACACGCGATGGAGCCCTGCACCACCCCAGCCCCCAGCAGGGACCAGGGGTCCCCTGGGGTGATTGTCCCCTCCACCTGCCTGACATTAACCAGGCAGAGACCCCCAAGTCACAAACACTCTGCACCTCCTCACCAAAGTCACTGGTGGAAAGAGATTTGTCACATGAGCCTGTTTACTTCTGAAATAAATCTCCCTCCAAGGCAGGTAAATCTCAGGCAGGATCTGGAAGATACCCTAATGTGGCATTAAGCTGAAGTTAAGGTTATATTCCTCCAGGGATACCAGATGAGATTTGCTTACCTTGAAGACAGGACATGTATTTCAACTTTAATGGGTTGATGGAGCCCCTTTAATCTTGTAAATATGAATGAGGACGGGAGAGCTGTTAAACAAATGGAGGGGCTTTACCTGAACTTTTTTCTTTGTCACTGGCTTGGACTGTGTTAAAGACCTTTGTTTTCTCAGTGGAAAACTTGCTCAATCATTCAGAAAGGGAACTGAATGCCTTTTGAGAACATAACCTTTATTTTCCAGATAAATGGTTTGCTCAGAGCAATTTGCATGTGGGAAGCTAGTATATAGCACAGTAAAAAAAAATATGTATTTAAAACCCAATAGCAATGTAGGTCATGATACAAACATCTACTGCAGAGATGACTTCTCTGGGGTTGGAAAGTTAGGGAGCTCAAGGCAATATAAAAGGAAGGGGAGGTTTTGTGCAGGAGCCCTGCTTAGGGCTGAGCAGGTAGATGGATGAGTGAACTAATCCATACTGGTCCAGCTAAAAGGAGCTGGGCAGTGGGAAGATACAGTCAACCAGTTGATAAATTCTACAAAGGGTTCCCACCAGCCAAAGCCTGCTCTGCAGCCTTCCTCCCAGGGGCTGAGGTTGCAAACCCAGCCCAGCCCTAAGGTCTTTTTCAATCTTTTTCCAGCTTTGATACCCCTAGAAGTGTCTCTGCTAGCCACCAGTGGCACTTGTCCACCTTTGCCTGAGGAAGGAACCCTGCAATTCCCACGACAAAGCTGACCAAAGGAGCTGCTGTGGCCACACCAGCAGGTCGGACACAAACCACCACTCCAGGACTCATTTTCCTCCAGAAGCGGCTTTTCCTAAACCTCCCCAAATCAATGCACCCCAGAACTCCTCAGAGTGACTCCTCCTCATCCTCCCTGTATAAACCTCATAGAACAGACCCACTCACCCAGCGCGGGCCAGAAACAGCCCTCAGGCTTCCACGGGTCTGCAGACCAGGGGCTGGGAAACCTTTGAAGTGAGAAAAGACCCTGCAAGGCATCACACACCCACCCTGCTCCCAACCTCGGCTTCCCTCCCTGCCATCCCGGGGAGGAGGCAGAGCCGCAGCCCTGGGAAAGGCTCCGGGAGCAGCTGCGGCAGCGAGCGGTGCCAATTCCAGCTGCTCGCTAATGAGCGCTGGTAACATGTTGGCTCCTGCAGGCACCTCCGCGGAGATGTCTGCCCTAGCTGGAGAAGTATTTAACACTTGGCACGGGGAGGGAGGTGGGGGTGGAGATTTCCACTCAGCATCCAGCAGGGCTGAGCAGCAGCCGGGGGAAAGGTGGCACAGGGAGGGCACGGGCAGGGCAGGAGGAGACACGGGCATGGGGAGGGCTGGGATTCACCCTGGCTGCTGGGGATGGGATGCTGCAGGAGCTGGGATGGAAACCTGCAGGAGTTGGGATGGAAACCTGCAGGAGTTGGGATGCTGCAGGAGCTGGGATGGAAACCTGGAGGAGCAGGGGGTTTGGTTGCCTCTGTCACCACATCACGAGCTGACAGCTCAGGGCTGTCCCCGCTACAAAGCTCCTTGCTCTGGGTTTAATCTACTCCCCTAAGAGGGATTGTGCTGGCTTGTGCTTTTCTTTGACAAGCTTTTCTTGTTGGCTCTGCATGACCAGCCTGCCGGGCAGCACCTATTGTGCTGGAGCAGAGGGACCCTTCAAACACTGCTGCAGGTCCTGTGAGACATCTTCATCCCCAGAGCTGCCTCTCTGTATGGGAACTGGGGGAGAAAGGGCCCAATACATCCCCAGGGACAACAAAGCATCCCCAAAACCGAGGGGAACAGAAAAAGCTGGGATCCAACTGTCCCAAGAAGCTCTTCAGAAAAAGGGCTGTTGTTGCCCAAGTCACCTTTTCATGCTGATTTCCCCCCAGCGTGGCCAGAGCCATGCAGGGATGAGGGTGACCAGACCCTCCCGGGCCTTGGGGGCTCATCCCAGACGACGTACAACATCCCCGTTGGGATGAGGGGGACAGTTTCAGTGCTCCTCAGGCTTTACACGGGGTCGGGGACAGCTTTGCTGCCTCTCCTTTTCACTACCAGGTCACATCAGCATTTTCCATGTGTTTGAACACTGATCAATCGTTTGTCTGAAGCACAATCAGTAATTATGAGTCAGTGTTAGCATGGGGGGGTTGAGTCACACACAAAAGCATTTTTGTCTCAGTACCCTCAAGGTTTAAGATACATCACTCACCTGAAGCCTCCTGTGTGTGGTCTCAGTTCAGGGCTTTCACAAACATCATTAAGGATCCAGCAGTGAGTTCAGCAGCAACCCACAGCCAAAGCTGCCACCTCCCCTTCAATTCCCCGGGGTGGGAAAGCACCCTCAGCACCTGGGGAGCACTTAGGTGGCCCCCACTCCCCCCCTCCTGAGGATGCAGAGGTTGGGGATGCTGAGGAGGGGTTTCTTCCTCACCCACAGCATTCAGCTGGCTCTCAGCAGCTTGGCTGAACACAAAGATGTCCCCCAGGTAGCAGCTCTGTGCCAAGCCCATCACCTTCCCAGTGGTTTGCTGGGAAGCCAAGGCAGCTGCAGGGCCAGGGGCAACCTCTCTGAGATGCCAGGGGCTGGGCATCTTCTCCTCTCAGCTGGACCTGGAGGCTCTCAGCACAAGGACTTGGCTTCAGGCCCTGCTGCTGGCATCTCCCAGGCAGGACTGGACCTGGTCGGGCTTCCAGCTCTGCCATCAGCCCCTGCACCTCACAGCTCTGCGTGGTCAAAGGCTGCTGAGGAGGGGCCACCTCCCCCAGGGACACCAGCAGCCTCCCCAGATGTCTGTGCAGCCAGACCCCTCCTTCAGGGTGTCCCACAGAGGAGCCCTGGGCTTGCATTCACTTGCCTCCCAGCTCTGGTGGGATGCAAGGTATTAGAGGGGGTGTTTTACTGAGGGGTGGGGTTGGTTATAGTTGGAGGTTTGTCTACCCACTCCCTTTGATCCCCCCACTCATCTCCTTACCCCATCTCCTCTCCTTACCCCTCTGGAATTTAACTCCATCTTTTCCCCCAACACAGCATCCCTGTAAGCCAGGCTTGCTCTAGGGAAGATGTTGAAACCCTCAGAGGTGATGTGGGCTGTAGGTTAATTTATTCACCCAGCTGCAAGGCAGGAGCTACCACCCAGCAGCAACCCTGGAGAGCTGGTCCCAAGGCTGACCCTGCTGCTGAGGCAAGATTTAAAACCCATGGGAAGAGCAGCGTGTGGGTAGCAGGGGCAGGAGGAGTCCTTGTGCATCCCCAGCTCCAATCCCACCTCTCTGTGACAGCCGTGCTGCCACCACCACCCCAGTGAGACACTCACCATGGCTCTTCTGCTCCTGGCTGCCTAAGGCCATGGAAAATGTTGGAGTAGAACTTGTTCAAGGGCTGTATCCTAATGAGGCTGGAACTGGCTTGAAAATCCAAAAGTTATTAGCAGGGAGAGCATGTCCCAAGACATCCACACCCCCAGCACGATCATCTAAACCTCACTGAATCTGGAGATGACACAAAAGAGTGGGGACACCATGACAAGTGCCATGAGCCCAGACTCAGGGTGGGGGGAACACCCCCAGGCTCAGTGTTTGAGCCACAGCAGAGAGAAAAATCCTGTTGGCACAACCCAGGAGGGAGCTCTCAGCCTCCAGCTCCACCTCCAGGAGATCAGCCCAGCCAGCTTGTGCCTGCTGCCTCTGCCTTCAAGCACAGGAGAGCCCAACAAACCAGACTTTGCTCACCCCTCCTCCCCTAAACCACTTTGGAGGAGGGAGATGAGCTGAAAGCTCAGCCAGGCTGTGGAGCTCCAGCCAGATGTGGTCTCGAATGGCCGAGCTCAGCACCTCTGAAAGCTGAGGTTTATTGATGAAGGTGCCCACTGAACCATGCAGGGCTGTGGGAATTACCTCCCCTGCTCCTGGCAGAGGGTTCTGCTGCCAGAGCCCAGCCCAGCAGACACGGGGTCTGGTGGAGGTGAGGAAAGAGGTTAAAGGCATTCCCCACCATGACAGGTCTGAGGCTCCTTTGGATGGCCGGGGAGAGATAACAAAGTGAGAGGGGTCACCCCTGAGAGGAGATGAAAAGGCTGCAGAAGCCAGGGATGATGATGTGTGAAGGGCAATGTTTGCTTCCCAGTGACAAGCTCTTGGTCAGAGCCCTCCAGCACCAAGGATGCCTCCCCAAGGGACAGGGCTGCGTGTCCAGAGGGTGGACACTGGGCAGGAGGCTCCTTCCCTGCAGCCCAGAGAGTCTCTTCCCAGTTCAGACCCCTGTGAAGAGCAGGGAGGAGGGATGCCTCCCTCCCAGAGCATCCCAAATGCATCTCCAGAGGTTGATCCCAGTGTCCATCCCTGGATGAGCTCCAGCGTGTTTGGGAAGTGATGCTGGGCTGGGCATTAGCAGCTGAGACCACAAAGAAGTCTGCACCAGTCCAGCAGGCAGGTGGCAACCAGGCAGACAGAGCCCAGCATCCAGGAGGGAGGCAGAGAGCCAGGGGACTTGGTGTCCTTCCCCAGAGAGAGCAGGGACATCTCCTCCTCTTTCCCTGAAGCACAGCCCATGGATGGAAGTCATTCCCTTGCCAAGGAAACACTCCCTGGGAGCTTTTCACACCTGGTTTTGTCACTTGAAGTTTCACACCAATGAATAGCTGTGACCTCAGGAGGGGAGTGTATCAGCTATATTTCCCAAATATCAGCAAATTGTGTGAGAGAAAGAGATATGTTAAGGGGGCAGACTGCTCAAACCATTACCATCCTTCTTAGTACCACTTAGCTGAACCGTTAAAAAGATCCAGGGCTCCCAAAGACAATTAAGCTCAAGGGAAGCCATAAATCTCAATAAACATCAGGCCAAGTTTTCTTCACTGCTTGAAACAACAGATATAATTTCATTGGTTACTGAGCTCATGCTCCCAAAGGGATTTCAGATAAAAAGCCACTTATTCAAAACACCAAACCCAGGCTTCTCCTGACTCTCAGGCTACCGAGGGGTCAGATTTCCCAGCAGGAGAACGTGTGCCCTGTGGTCTGCAGAGGTGGAGCTTGACTGGAGAAAACCTTTGCAGATTTATGATGTCTGCAGCATGGGGCTGCGTCCTACTGCCAAGGCCAGGCAGCCAGCACCTGGGAGGGAAGGTGGCCCTTCCCCAGGGGAGGAGACCTGGGGACAGCCCTCCATCCTCAACTGCTGTGCTGGGCAGGCAGGGAGGTTTGGCAGGATGTGGCCCTGCTGGAGATGGACTTCTCCTTTGGGTCTGTGTGTATGTTCTCAGGAACATTCCCCACAACCAAGGCTGGAGGGGGCATGTCCTGTATCTCAAAGCTGGATGCCACCCTTGTCTCTTTATCCCCGACATACCTGAGGAGCCTAAACAGGACACCTGGAGTACATCACCTCTCCTTGCTGTCCCAGGAGCAGCCTGGCAACTTGCCCTTGTGCCATGACCAGCCTGCCCTCTCCCTGTGCTTTCCCCCGTGGAGATCAGAGCCTTTCCCAGCACAAATCCCATGCCAAGGAAGCACACAGCAGCCTGAAGCCTGCACACCAGCCTTGCAGGGTTAGTTTGGGTTTTTTTCCATGGTTGGTTTTGACAGCTCCTCTGCAAGGTCTCTCCATTCACCAAGAGCTGCTTCCTTGTGCTTTGATTTAAGTTCTTGCATGCTTCTTGTATTGATTTCTCTCAGATGTATTTTATGGGGAATAAGCACTCAAACCAGGAGGCCAAGACCTCCTGCCTTGTGCACAGCCCAGTAATGGATGAGCTCCTCCTCACACTCACTCCCTCGCTCTCCCTCCCCTTCTTTCCACTTCTCTCACCTTTTATTTAATCCACTTTCAAATGCTCCGGGGTGAAGGACAGCAAATGCACAGACACGTGAGGGTTGTTTTTTTTTTTTTTTTTGCTCTGGATGCTTCACTCAAGGAGCCAAGCAGGAGCTTCAGGGGAGCTGCCCTTAAGATGTGAGTGGAAGGACTTCTCCCAGCTATTGCCAGGAGCTGCAGCTGCAGAAGTATTCCCCATCTTGCAGAGATGACAGCAAGCACCTGCTGGCTCTGGGCATCCCAAGCTCCTTATTAAGCATATTCAGATTTTACTCATGGTAAACATGTCATTACTTGTCATTACTTAGAGCCTAAAAGCTGAAGATAAAACCAACTCAAAGCTCAACTTTTCTCCCCAAGCTCTCCCCATCGTTACCAGTCAGAAATGCTCAGTTAAGATGTCAGGGATTTTGTCCTCACACTTTCTTTGCTGTCTGTGCAGACTGGCTGGGGCCAAACACATCCAGATATCCCAGGGAAGGTTCTTCTGCTGGCTGCAAATCTTCTGACCTCAAAAGAAGTGGAGACGTGCAAGGTCTCAGGGGACTCTTGAAGTTTCCAGCCCAGTGGTTCAGCAGCATCCAAGCCCTGTGCTCTGGGTCTGCTGCATCCAGCACAGCCAGAGGTGACCTTGGCTCTGCACCACTGCTGTCCCCATTACACCCCAGACCAAAGGTGAGTCTGTCAGAAACAGCAGCACATTTCCCAGAACCAAACCTCAGAAGGCTCAAGGGATGCCTTTTTCCTGTGGTAGTAGTAAACAAGCTGTCTGGGATCCCTGTTGCCAGCATCAGGTTTCCCAAAACCCTCAACCCCAGACTGCTGAAATACTGACACTGTCCTGAAGAGGAGGAATCCAAAAACCCTGCACCATGTATTTCCATCTGATGATGTAAGCCCAGGCGAGGAGTCAGAGTTTGGAAGGCAGCCCTCTCCCTGCACACAGGAGGAATAAAACTATTATTGTTTTTCTCAGTGAACTGCAAAGCCTGTTTTTAACTGAAACCTGAGCTCCCCGTCTCATCACGTGCTTCCAGGAGCTGGAGCTTTCCGAAGACCAAGTACTTTGAAACTCTGGATAAGACCATTAGAGTTGCTTTATTTCCTTTATGTCCATCTGTTTCTGTTCAGCTCAGTTGCTTCTGTCCCAGACAAGACATTTGGCTCTTCTAAATAAATCTTATAGCCCATTTGGATTAAAGACTTTCTGATGCAGCCTCTGCATATAATCCCTCTGATTTGCATCTCAAAGAAATTGAGTTAAAACCCAGTAAGAACCATACACGGAGTGCTTGGAATTGCTCAGCTACGTGAGCCACTCACGAGGTCCCATATGGATAATGGGGCTTTTGTTTTCTCATTTCTGGTGAACTCCTGCCTTCCTATGGCTCTGGTCTCCCCAGGCACACTCCGGGGACTCGGGAAGCAGACAGGGTGCAAACAGAACTCCCTGGTTCTGATGCTGTCCAAGGCTTGAGCCTTACACCCGAGAAACTGAGAAGGCTGCAGAGAAAAGTGTGAGACACACTTTGAGAGGCTGAGGCAACAGATGCCACCAAGGGGAGAGTGGAGGATGAGTGACAAATACCAGCCCAGCTCAGTCACTTTGGGTGGTGTGTCCCTCTTGGCAGGGATTTTTCCCATCCTCAGCACCCCTGCTCGGGCACAGCCCAGGCTTGGCTGGCAGGGGGCTTGGTGGGGCTTCCCCCAGGCTGCTCAGCCTCTGGAAAGGTGATCTCATTGTTCTGCAGGAGAACCTGGATCACGGGATGCCAGGGTGCTATTCCTGGCAGCGATGCAGCCTCCTGCTTTCCCAGGCCAATGGTTTTCCCCTTCCCGTGTCCCAGGGTACCCATCAATGAGACACACCTTGCAAAAGGGTTGAAACATGGTCCCAGATTGCCCAGATAAGCAGCTCTGCTGGAGGCTCCTGCTGTCACGGTGCTGGCAGCAGCCCAGATGCTCCCTGAGGCCAGGACCTGGCTGTCCCACCGGTGCTGGCAGCAGCCCAGATGCTCCCTGAGGCCAGGACCTGGCTGTCCCACCACTTTTCCATCCAAGCATCTCTAAGGAGGTGAAGCAGCTTGTGCTGGTGGTGTGGGAAGAGCCACTTCCTCTCTTCTCACCTTCAGAGCAGTAAAATCCTGAAAACAAAAAAACAACCAAAAAAAAGAGAAAAAACAAAATAACGAAACAAACAGATAATAATTTAAAAAACGAAGAAAAGCCTCACTCCACCACCATTGCTGCCCACCGTGCTGCTCCAGCTGGGGTTCAAGGGAGGGGTTCCTTGGGCCAACAAAGCCCTTCCCAGCCTCCCTTGGTACCTTACCCATAAGCAGAGCAGACACAGAACAGGTTGGCAAACCTCCAAACATCCTCCCCAAAGCCCCAGTGCTGTTACCTCCTCTGTGTGATGGGAAACTGAGGCAGGAAGCAGGCAGGTGGCTGGATTCCAGCCCTCCAGCTCCCAGGGCTGCAGCAGAGGATCAGATCTACAGCAGGCAGAGGGGTGCAGCCAGGAACCCTGCTGGGGCAAAGCAGACACCCACACTCCTAATAATAATAGTCATTAATTACGTGGGAGGAAGAAGGGACAGAGCAGGACTGCCCCAGCATGAACCCTTACCCAGGAAAACCTCATTTTCCCCGGGAGAGAAGAGCCTCTGCTCTTCACCCTTGAAAGCCAGGGGCAGAAACAAGCTGGGCCCAGCACAGACCATCACTCCCTTTCCCTCTGCCACTGCTACAGCCCAGAGGAAGAAGCTCCTAGGATATTACAGAGCCATTAAAAGCCAAATTCATTTCCAGGGCTGAAACCAACTGCCCATAGTACAGTATCTTTTGCAGCTGTGGTTCAGTGTGGCACCTGAGAGCTGTGAGGTTAATGACACAAGGCTGTCAGCAGCCTTAATTATATTCCCATTTTTCCAGCCCCTGATTAGTTCTAGAGCTCATCTGGTGTCAGAAATTTGGTGCCTAAGCTTTGACAAAAGTGTTTCATTATTACTTAATAAACGGGCAAAAAGGGAAGGCACGTCTTTAAACTCTGTTGTTTTTTTTTTTCCTTTTCTTTAAGCTATATTTTATTTAACCTCACACACTAAAGCTCCCCTACCTCAACCTCTTTGGGCTGACCCCATTGCCAGCAGCCCCCATGCAGGGGTGCTGGCTGAGCTCACCCTCCTGCCACCTCCAAACCTGACTCTGATTCCCTCATAAAGGTGCTCTGTTCAGCTGGGAGCTGCTCCCTGTCAGTTAATAACAATCATTTATTACTGTTACAGAGCCCCTAAAGTGGGCCGGGTGTTTGCAGGGAAAAAGAAAAATAAAATCAAAAAAGAAAACCAAAACCCAACACATTTAAAAATAATTATAATAAAAGCACAAGCTTCAAACCAAAAGCTCCAAATGGTTTAAAATCTAAAGCAGAGCTTAGGTTCTTCTCCAGTCCTCGGTGAAGTTTAATTAGCTTGAATATTAATAAAAATGGTGAGGAGAAGCCTCATATCTTTTAGCTCCTTCTCTAAAATCTTGGATGCTCCATCACACACCCCATGGAGAGCACTGACCCAGCAGCAGCTCCCTACCCTTGCTCACCCCCTCCAAGGCAGGTTGGGACCCAATTCCTGGTTACTTACCCCAAAACTTTTCTCTTTTTTTCCTTTTGCAGGAAATTCCTGTAGTGAAACTGGGGCAGATAATCACAAAACATGACACTTGGGCCTCAATGTGATTTTCAAAACCAAGGGCTGCTTCTGCAGCACCATGAGCTGAGTGCTCCCTGCACATCCTGCATTGACCCTGCTCTCACCTCCTGTGTTTATGAGCACCAGTGACAAAGTTTTCCCTCTTTCTGTGAAGTCAGGACAGGCCTGCCCAAAGAAGCAGTCACATGTGGTCAGGTTTATGGTGCAGATTTGTTGCTAGTGACTCTCTGGGCTTGGCCATCTCCATGGCAGTTGCTCGGGATAAGGACCCTCCTGATGACTTTATCCTTGACCTGCGATCAGTCGGAAAGCACAGAAGTTTCCAGCAGCTTCAACCACTTAATGTTTAACTTCTGTGGGAGCTTCTGGAGGCTGATATGGTACAATTTTGGCTTTGCAAAGACAGCTTGCCTCTAAGGAGCTGACTGCAAGTCGTTAGCAGGACTGTTCCCACCCTGGTTCTTTGCTTTTTAATTGCCGCGAGGAGCGACACGAAACATTCGTAGCAAAAAGCTGCAACCTCATAAAATTTGCTTCATTTGAGGTTTCATTCCAGCAGAGCAGTGGGTGATGGAAACCAGGCTGACATTAAGAGTCACTTCCAGTGTCTCCAGTGATGCCAGGGCTGGAGGTTGGCTCCAAAGTCTTCCAGAGGCTGGAGATGGACAAGGAACAATCGCTTTTAATTAATGGCCTTAGCTCAGCAGAAAACACCTGAGCAGGCAGGATGGGATATTTTTGGCACTATCCTCACTGCCCTATCAAGAGCTCTGCATGGATGTCATGTTTTTGGCCCTGTCCCCATAGGCTGAGGGCACTAAAACAGGCTCCATGAGAAGGGGGCTGTGGGGAAGGGTCATGACATCTGTGTGTCCAGCTTTTAAATCATTCCTACCTCCAAGAATTCCTGAAACCATTGGAAGTCATCCACCTCCTCCTGCTTCCCTCCCCCCTGAAGGACTCAGAGGGAAAGAACCCATTGGAGCAGAAATGATGTGGTATCTCAAGATGCTCCTCTCCAAGCTGGCCAAACCCATGGTGGGTCCCTCTGAATGGGGAAGGACTTTGGTCCTAAAATTCCCAGTCCCCTCCCAGCAAGGCACTGGTAACACCAGCTCTGCTTTGCCCAAACCAGCCCATCCCCAGCTCATTTCCAGGGCTGGGTAATGAAGGGCAGGTACCAAGTTTGGCAGCAGTGCTGCTGTGCTGCTCATTGCATCAAACCCACCCTGGCTAATAACAGTATTAATTACAGCACCCGGCCCCTTCTTCCCACTGTAAATCTCTATTAGCAATAAACTAGAAGGGCCATAAAAAGGAGTTTACAATGAACCCACAAGGTGATATGTGTCTGAATCCCTGGCTTTGTTGCAGCTGGCAATAAAGCAGTCTTTTATTATAGCATATACCCTGCCCTCGAGATAACATACAAGGCCCAGGACTCCTCGAAGAAATGATGCAAAGCCATTTGTTGCACTTTGATTTGCTGCAAAGCTGCGGTGGAGGTGGGGGAGCAGAGGGATCCAGCTAACAGGCTGTGGTTGTTCCCTTGGTCCCAGGCTGACACCGCATCACCCTGGTGTGCAGCACTGCAGGGGAACAGCCTCGGGAGTTTTACATCAGAAATGTTCCTCTGCTCTGCAGGGGGGAAGACTCGAGTACACATTAAAAAAAAAATAAAGAAATAAATAAAAAAGCTAGGGTTTGATTAAGAAACACAAGGAAATCTCTCACATGAGAAGGCAGTTCTCGGGTAGTGCAATGTTATGGGGGTGTGATGGGTGGGGGTTAATATTTAAGCTTCTGTTTGATTTTTTGTTGGTTTTGGTTTTTTTAATAGTAGTCTGGAGCAGATAATACTGCATATCCTAGAAATAGGCACAGATCCATCCAGGGGCACGAGGTCCAGGCCTGGAAGAGATTTGTCAGTGTCAAAGTCCCAGGCAGGCTGGTTCAAAAAAAAAAACAAAAAACACCAAAACAGGTAAGGAAATATTTATATTTGCAACCTGTGGGACAGAAGAGAACCAGGCAGCCCAGCACACTGGTCCCAGTGAAGCTGTCCTGCCCTCTGCTTGCCTCCCCAGCAGGCAGCAAACATCCCCATTGCCTCACATCACAGCTTGGCACAATGCTGCCCTCCAGCCTCCTCCTGCTCCCAGGGTGGGATGTATTCCAGCCCTAAAAAAAAAAAAAAAAAGGACCTGAAGTCCTCAGGCTTCCCAGACCCTTGGGGTAGCAACAACACACTCATTAATTCAAGCTCAGCTGAAGGCTGCCACAGACACCGGTATGAAATCATGGGTTTTATTTAGTTCAGTGGTTAGGTATGATTGTTCTGAACTGCAGTTCAACCCTGGTCTCTTATATATCTCACAGTGTTAAAAGTAACAAGTCTATCACCTCTGGAGCCATTTCTCTGTCGTTTGTACCCTTGCTGGAGCTGCAGTGTTTAGCTGGAGGGCTTCATCTCTTGTAGACAGCCACCTGTCCATTATTTGTCCCTTCCACAAAGAAAATAAGCTGCTGGTGACTTTTTGTTATATCTATAAAAAGGAGCTCTCCCTTGGTGTTTGCAGGAAAGCTGGGGGCATCGTGTTAGGAGGAGGCAAAGAGGCTTTTTTCCAGGGAGCATCACACCTGGCTCCAGTCTGGGGTTTGGTCCCTTCCCACTGCTGCCTTTCTGCTGGCTGGAGCTGCTCTGGGGAGGATTTCCCTTCTTGCTGTGGATACTCAGAATTTTGGGGCTTCTCTTCCCCTGTATGACGGTGAAACCCCCCAGGGATGCCAGATGAACAGGACAAGTGGTCCCCCCTGTGTGATGCTGGTTTTTAAATGCTGGCATCAGTGTGTGCTGCACATCAGCTCCTCCCCTCACCCCCAGCACAGCTCAGCCCCAAACCCTGGACCCAACACCTCCAAGCTCCCACAAGGAGCTCCAAAACCAGACCCTCCAGAGGTTCCTTTCTCCACACAGAGGTGCCAGGCACAGGCAAGAGTGGGACACTCACATCCCTGTCCTCTCCCAAACACTGCTGGCCACCAGCCCTCCTGGTACCTGGGCCACAGCTGGGGGGGACACAGAGGGACACCCAAGGCCTCCTAGACTTGGGAACATCCCAAAAGGGAGGCACATGCCACCTGATTTCCCTGAGTGACACAAGTACACACCTGGAATGTTAGCTTTGGATGGAAAAAAGACACTGCCCAACACCTGGGATGGGACCAGTGGACGTGGTTCTCCCTTCACTGTATTTCCTCCATTGGAAAGGATGTTTGTTTGATAACCACTGCCTCTAACAAAGGGATAAACCTCCAGCACAGGGTGATGAGGAGAGGGGAGAGTCAAGCAGAAGGGACACTTCACCCTCCTTTCTAAAGAGAGAAAGGAAGCAGCCAGAAAACTGCAGTTGCTTGTTCAGTTTCAGAGGGTTTATACCCACAGCAAACAGCAGTGCTGCTGGCAGGAACTGTCCTGGTGGGATCCCACTCATCCCAGCCCAGGGCACACTCTCCTTCATTCTTCCCTCCCCCAGTCAGAGCTTTTCCCAGTTGGGTTTACACACCAGACACACTCGCAAAGTCAAGGGGAGAAAAATAATGAGCTGAAAGCAGCGAGGCACTGGGCCTGCAGATGAATATTCTGCAGAGAAATTACTCATTGTTTTTAGTGGCT
Source organism: Florisuga fusca (assembly GCA_038090715.1). NCBI lineage: Eukaryota > Metazoa > Chordata > Aves > Apodiformes > Trochilidae > Florisuga > Florisuga fusca. Next base: position 9,217,313 of record JAAWXA010000033.1, read on the forward strand.
CTTATACAGAGACAGAAAAAACCTGATGTAATAGGAGATATCAGCCAAGCCTTCTGACTAATGCACCTCACTCCTCGGTGACATCCATCACCTCTCCCAGCCAGCCCCAGCCTGGGCTCTGCTCCCAGTGCTGGACAAAAGGATCTGCAAGAAACACCTCTGCAACAGCCCCTGAACCCACTCCAGGAAAACCAGGGCTCCAAGGAAGGTGAAGACCCCTGGCTGGGTACCCCACCAGCTTTCAGCCAGGCTTGGAAGGGACCTTGGGTGCCTCCTGGGCCTTTTGCCCACCGGATGGTCCTTCCCTCTGGGCTGCTCTTTCTCTCCACAGCTTCTGCTACTGAGAGTGTCTGGGAGCCAGCAGGGCCATAACAAACATTACTCATCCACATCCAGTCCTCACCACCTCCTGCTTCTATCCATCTTGCATGACACATATGTTTACCACCAGTGGGAGGGGTTTTTATATATATATATATATATATATACACACACACATTTTACTGCAGTGAGCATCCCTGTTTCTGGGGACAGAAGAATTATTACCCACCACTTTCATGGTATAATAAAGAGCATGTGTTGCACCCTGCATAAATTCAGCTTCTGATTTGATGAGCAAGGAAATTTTTTCCTCTCCCTGTCCTTAACTGTACAGATGAGTGTTTGCTGTCATCCCTGAGGGGAGCAGGAGAGGGGCTGCTGGATGAAAAGAGAGAATATGGTCAGGCACATGGACACATGGACCCATGCAGATTGAGTTAGAAAAACACTGAAGCTTTCTAAATCTACCCAGCAATCCTGCACTAATCTGCTCAGTCATAGTCACAAATATAACTCGGGGACAATAAATAAACTAACAGGAGTTAAGTAAGTTCAGCTTCTTAACCTTTGGACAGATCAATCCCCTTGTTATCTCATTTCTCCCTTGTCTCTCTCCATCCCCCACATCTTCTTCCCTTAGGCTGACAGCAGGGAGAACACAGCACTGGGGAGCAGGTAGTTGGAAGCATGGGTGGGAGAACCAGCTCTGAAAACAAAAATAAGTCACTAACCACTTCCTTTCTAAACTCCAGGTTCCTGTGTGCCCGTGTGGGGATGGGCTCCAGCACGGGTCCTGGCTCTTCAGGAGGACAAAACACCCAGGGTCTGTGTGATTAAAAGTCCCAGGTTAAAAAGCACTGGCCGTGGCTCCTGCCTGTCTCTGCCTGCAAAATGGGAATGAAAGAGCCCAGGTGGCTGGGAGCTGAGATGTGGAAGCTGCCTGGTCCTGTGTGTGCATGAAGAGAGCTCCTGGTGTCTCCCTGCCCCTCGCCGTGACTCACTCCCAGCTCTGACACAAACTCATCAGGAAAATATGATGTGGCCAGGAGCAGCTTAGCAATGCTGCCCAGCAGATGGAAGAGAAGGGTTCTGCTTGGTGCATCCTCCTGGCACACACCTTTGTCTCCTTTCCCAGCTGGATTCTCAGTTCCCTCAGGAATGCTGCATCTCCAGCCTTGCTGATGCTGCTGCCAATCTCCAGACACAGGCTGTGGTCTTTTTAGGTCTTTTCCAAGGTGGTCAATATGTGGAGCCACCATCTTCCTTTCCTGAACTCCAGGGAGGGCTGTTTTCTCCAAGCTGGGGAAAAGAAGCTGCTTTCCAGACCCCCACCCTCAGAAGACGAGTGGGAGGAAATTAGCAATGATGCACAACTGAAAAAATTGAATTGTTCCAGCAAGTTCAAAGCTGAGCCAGTCTGGAGACATCTGCACACCACATGCCAGGCTCAGTGAAACACTAATAAATCTCTCCAGGCTGGCACTGCTGTAAGGAAGCTCCAGCACTGCTCAGCCCAATGGTGCTTCTGTTTCTGAGGTGGTTGGAGGGTCTCGGTGGAAAGGAGAGAGAGTTAAGACATAAGTGAGGGAAGAAAACCAAACAGCTTTGGGGAAAAGGGTGAACTTATCTTTGTTTTCTAAAACAAAGATGGTCATTGCTCTGACTACCCGAACGTGGTGTCCATTGGAAAGTGCATTTTCTGATTCAAACCCAGATTTTAAAAACTGTTGGGAGAAATACTATAAAAACCCCTATAAAATTGGAAGGCAAGGATGAATTCAAATGGCAGGGAAGATGGAGATGAAATCCTGATTTGATTTTGGGAGAAAAGGACATTTTTAAAAAAATAACTTTCTCAGGTGAAAAATGTCAATCCCCTTTACCAGAGATCAATAATGCAATACAATCAGCCTGTTCATGCTGGCTGCCAGTGATCTATTGCTCTTTGCAAAAAGCTTTCATTCTGCCTGTCTTTACAATTTAGCTAATAGTAAAAAACTTGGTAGTGTTTAAAAGAAAAGTGAGTAAACAACCCAGGAGCACAGGTCCTGGAGCTCTGCAGGCAGACAGCCTCAGGATCCTGCATGCTGGAAGAGGAGATGCCAGCCAGAGTGGTAAAATCCTGACTTACCTGAGCTCAGGGAGATTTGCCATCAGCTCCAACATATTCAGGATTTTACCCACTGGGTTTTTCAGATTTTTCTGTCAGTCCCTGAAATCTGTGGTGGAGAAAATGCCATGCCTGGAACAGGGAGCTGTAAGGAATGTTTAGGGCCCACGTTTGCTAAACACAAATGTCCCTTTGGGAAAGGATCCCTTCTGCTCTCTTGGGTGGTTCCTGACGTCCCCTTTCTCCAGCCTTGGCCTCTGGCTAAGTTCTGAAAAAGAATCTCCCCAGAAAGCACAAAAAATGCCAAGGGAACTCAAATCAGACTCTATTCTCAGCACCTGAACTATCTGCTGCTTTCTGGAGCTGGCAGACAGAAGGAAGAAGCAGGGTTAGGGCTGGCAGAGACCCCGGAATGGAGCCCCATGGCTCCAGGTGTGCTGCCTGGGAGAGGAGCTTCCCCCAGCCCTGAAGCAGCTCAGTCTGCAGAAGTGCTGCAGTGCTGGGGGACTCCCGTGGGGATGCTCAAGTCCAGACTTTCCTGAAGTGCTCAGCACACACCTAATGTGCTTTTTGGAAACTCTGACAGGCAGCAGATAGCTCTAGACACTGCTGTCTTGTATGAATGGCTGTCTCAGATATATAGATAGATTTATTTATACCTATACATGTATATATATGGCTGGCTTGACATACTTCCCTTTCTTCTTCCCCTTCCCCCCCTCAAGTTTTGCATGTCTGAGGCTGTTTCAGATAAAAGATACCAAAAACATGAAAATGCATTTGGGATGTCTGGGAACTAACAAGTCAGTCTGCAAAGAAAACCAGACAGGGTTAGACACCAAAAATCCCTGTTTTCTGCCAGAAACCTAAACCCAGTCCTGACTTCAGGTTCTGAGGCTCCGTGTGCTCAGCAGCAGCCGTCGCCGGGGTGATTTCCAAAGTGTATTTCATCAGCAGTAATGGGTCCTTCCTCATAAACTGTGTTTTCATAGTAAATCTTCAGTCTTACATTGCATTACAGAGTTCAGCTGCTGCTAATCCTTAAAAACAATTCATTTCCAACTGCAAAGTGCAATAAAGAAAGGATAATCACTATTAATATTAGTTATTGTTATTGATTTCAGCTTTAAAGAATTGATTTTCAGTCCTGGCTGCACTTATGAGTCTCTTTGCTGAAGATGCATATACAGGGCCCACCACTGGTTTTAGAGCTTTGCCCCAGTTCCTGCTGCAGACCCAGGAGGAAGAGGATGGGAGGAGGCAGAGGAGGGTCCTGATGGGGGAGATCCTGCTGGCTGAGACGTGGCTTCTCCCTTCTCCTGGGATGACTGTTTACCTGTGACATGGGCTGAGCTCCAGCTGCTCACCCAGTGATGGAGCAGCTTTAGGCAGCTGCCTGCAAACCTCCCCAGCTTGGGGTTTCAGCCCCAAACTGCCTCATCCTTCCACCCAGAGATATCCAGAGTGATGGCTCCTGCTGGGGTCACGATGCCCATCGTCTGCATCCACACCACCACTGCCAGGCACCAAGCAGGGAGCAAGGGTGAAGCACTTTCCCTGCTCCATCCACCTCCATCCTGCTCTGCAGACTCCACTGCTCCCTCACACCCCTCCTGTCTGCACGGGACAAGGCAACAGCTCAGCTGGATCCACCTCCCTGCAACAGACACACAATTTATCCCTCTCCCCAGAGCCACAACAGCTTTCTGCACACATGCACACACAGAGGGAAACGTGGAGATTAAGAGGGAAAGTATTACTGCTTTCTGCCAACGAGTCCCTGCACCATCCGTGAGTCTTCCCAATCCTTTGTAAGCTGTAAATTCAGCTTTAATACCTGCTAAGGAGCCTGGCTTTGCCTGGACTTTTCCTGCTTGACATCTCCTCCCCACTCTGCGTGTGGTTTACTTGCTAAATATAACATGAAAATATAAATAACACGGTCTTAGAGCAGGAGATCTGCTCATCCCGGGGAGGGACATCCTCCTGAGCCTGCAGAGCATCCTCCACTGAGCAAATCCCTGTCAATGCCCCAAAACAGGGGCCTGGGGAGGGTGTGAAGGAGTTGGGTACCACCTGGGGAAGGGATGCAGGAGGGAAAGGTTTTGGTCCTGGTTGAAGCAGACCCACGAGGGGAGGGATGCTGAGAAGAAAAGAGAGAAAGGTTTCAGTTCCCTGTTTTTGAGGCAGAAAGGTTTTTTTGAATCAACACCCTGCTTCAAAAGCCACCCAAGTTTTGTTTCAAGGGCATCAGGTGTTAAGAACCTCAAAAGCAGAAGGAAGAGGGTTGAGGTTTTAAGCACAAAATGTTTCAGTGGGTTTGAAGTGAAAAGGTTTTCAACATATTGCTTGCAATTCCAGTCAACCTGCAGCAAACACTTCTTCCCGGTGGTTTGGAAATGGCAGAATATTAAGAAAGAAATACCATATATAGCTCTTTTCTCTGAGCTTTAAAAAGTCTCCCTCTAGATATTTTGAATACAAGCTGGTGAGGATGTGGGAATAAAACTGGGATAAAAAAAACTTAACCAAGGCTGCAAAGTAATTAAATGAGAATTTAACCAAGATCATTATTTTCCACAATTTTTATTTATATGCTAGATTGGATACAATGATCTTGAATATTGTTCCACACTATTACTGTGCTATAAACTATTGGAGCAAAGCACAGCAAGGCATCATAATGCAATATATTTTTATAGCACCATAAAGTAATTACGCAGCAGACAACAAAATCCTACAGAAGTGACATATTTTATGCTTAAATTATAATTACATTAAAAGTGTCTCTTCCACTCACTGTCTATGGAGAGCACAAAGCTGTTGTCCATCAGTCTGCAAACAAAGGAGCTCTCATTGAGAGCAGGGCTGGGCCAGACAGATGAAGCTAGGAAAAAATTACTGAGTTTTAGCATTTTCAGCATGTTTCTGACATGCTTTGCTACCCCTCAGAAGCCAGGCTCAGAGTCATGTAACTATTTCTTGGGTTGGTTTCTCCTGCTGCCTGGTTGAGCCTGTAGATACACTCCCACCTAGGAAAAGCAACAAATGGTAATGGTGTCCCGAGAGCTGGGGTGGTTTTTTCCATTTGTTTCACCTCTCCTGGATGTGAGGAACGGGTGATAACAACCACCCAAAGAACACTTATACCCCTGCAGCCTCAGCTGGAAGAAAACACAACCCCTTCCCTCCATAGCAACTTCAAGCCCTCCTCTTCCAAAACCATTTTTTTATACATTTTTCTACCAATCTTGCAATGTTCTGGAGACTAAGACAGCCCAGAAGAGAAAATAACACCCCAAAATTTGCACTTGCAGCCAAGGAAGCTGCAGAAAGAGCGAAGCCATGAGGCAGTGATGGTTCCATGCTCATCCTCATGGCATCCCTCCTGGGAGCAGCCCAGAGGCTGGGGAAGGAGCAGCTCTGTGGTGAGGATGTGTGGGGAGCACATCTCAGCCTCAGGAGGGCTCAGCATGTGCAAAGCAGTCCTGTCTGGTGGGGGGATAACAGCTCAAGTCTGCAAGGAAATAGCTTCTGTGGTTTCAGCCCAGCTTTTCCTGGAAAGTGCCCAGCTCCCACCTCACAGCTCTTGGCTCTTCCTGCCTGACTCAGCCATGCACACAGCCTCCCAGCCGTGGGTGTTCTCCATCCCTTAAAGGAGGTGACATCTCTGAGCTGTGACAGGGATCACAACTTGGGCAACACGGCAAGGGGCAACATTTAGAAGAGGGGATGGAGGATGCCATGCCTGGCTTTGCTTCCCACGTCACGGGGCCTTTAGGAGTTACTCTGCTGCTAAGTGCCTCAGTTTCCCCAGCTAGATGGGAGCTGTGCATGAAGGGAAGGAGCACAGGATCAGGCCTGGGACATTAACACTGTGCAAATACTGCCACACTCAGGAGCGGTGTGAAGATACACGAAGTACCCTCCCAAAGGCATCCACACCTACAAAACCCATACATGAAGACATTGAAACCAGGGTTTGCACAGGCTGCATCTGTCTGTCTCCATTTCTCTCTCTACCCCCCACACTATCTGTCTCTGTCTCTCTCTCACACTATTTATCTCTTTCTCTCTCCCTCTTTGCACCTCCTGCCAGTGAATTGAGTCTTCCAGAGCTGAACCCTTTAGGACAAATCCATCCTGTGATGCCTGGTGTTTTGCTAGGGAAAGGTCACCTAAACTATTTGTATGAGAGAGCTGAAGCCAACTCGATATCCTTCCTGTCCTGACATCCTTTTTCAGGCTGAAGTCCTTCCTGGAAGCACACAGAGGAAAAGCACAGAACAATCCCTAGGAATATCTGCCTTTACTTCCTCCTCCTGTGCCATGTCCTTCAGCATCCCAACCAGCCAGGGGTTATACTGGTCGGACTCCACACAGTAAAGAAGAAAAATCTCAAATCTTTACCCAGGGCCATTCTCTGGGGCTCATTCAACAACCAGCAAAGTCTCCTTAGGTGCAGCTCCTCCTTAAGGATTTGGCTGCCTTGGGTAGATGGGAGCAGAGCAGCAATGGGTTGGAAGTCTTGCCTGGTTGCTGCAAACCTTTCTCACAGGTTTTTGCCACGACATGCCTGGGAGAGGTGACACACACCTGCCCAAACTGGGAATCCTTCTGCTCCATCAGCCGCCTTGTGCTTCCCCCAGCATCCTGTTCTTCTCAGGAGCTTATGGTAGGAGGAAAAGCAGCACTGCTGCAGGCTCTGCTGGAAGAAGCAGGAGGGAGGAGAGGGCAGGGGTTAAATTCAGACCTTGGAGAGATGAAATATTCCAAACATAAGGCGGATGTGGCACTTCCCAGACTGCATGTAAATCAGAGACACAAGCTCCCTCTGGCATGGCAGCACAGATGCACTGTTTATTTGGAGGACTCACATTGGCTTCTTTTGTCTTTTCCAACCCACCAGGACTGTAGAGAGTTTGCTCCAACCCTCTGTTGCATTCCAGCGTGGGGTCTCTCTCCCCCAAGGACTGAAGGCATGAAAACTATCTCCGATTTTTTTGACCGAAAGGACTCACCAGTGCCCTTCTGAAATGAGCTCCAGACCTGCCCCTCACCCCCTCCTGGAGCTTTCTCTCCCTCTGAACCCTGCCAGGAGCAACTCAGCATCAGGAAACTATTGAAGGGACTGTTCCACGTTAGCCTCAATCCAGCTATCAGCTGCAGGATGCTGATGTCTTCCCACACCCCTTCCCGGGGGGTGACAGTGCTGTCCCCTGGCACTGGGCAGGGTGGGGGTGACCAGCAGCTTGGTGGGCAGCCCAGGAAGGGGCAGGTGCTGAGCTTGGTCTTTGCACAAATCCCAGTTTGCCCCATCTGGCTGGCAGAGCTGTCCTCAGAGTGAAGTCCAGTGCTTTGCTGTCAGTGGGCAAAGGGCACCAGGGAGAGCTTTAAACAGCCCGAGGATCAAACAGGGACAGCCAGCCAGGGAGGACAGAGTGCCACAGCCAGGGCCCCTCCTGGGCAGCTTCTCAGGAGCACAGCAGTGCAGAGGGCTGGGTTGGAAGCTTCCTCTCTTGGGTGTCTCCTCTGGGTGTTTTGCAAGCAGATACTCTTTGCTGGTTTGAGCCAGCTCTGAGTTCATGCTGGGACCTGTGGCTGGGACCAGTGTGGTGCTGAGCCACTGCTGACAAACCCAACCTCAGAGCATCTGCCCCCACACAGCCCCCAGCAGCTCTGGGACTTGCGGGGTGCCTCACCCACCACGTACCTCTAACATCCTCCACATTGCTCCTTTCTTGCCCCACTCCAATTTTCTTCCTGCTGCAGTTTTCCAGCCCAGTGAGCAGGCAGGATCCTTGGCAGGGACCACAGCTGACAGCAATCCGTAAGTGGGATCTGGGGTCCTGGGGAAGGTTCTCCCTGCCCTTCTGCCTTCTGCATCTTTACTTTGAGTTTTTTGCATTGGTGAGGCAGGAAAACAAGACTGCAGGCAGTGCATTTCTGCAGGGTTCCTGGTCTGCTCAGCTGGTTAGAGTCACTTGGCCTCCAAACCTCCAGTGTCACAGCAGCTCTCCAGGCACACGGGCACAGAGGTGTCAGGAGTGCAACATCTGCCAAACCACCAGATATTTCTGACTAGCTGTATTTTTGACTAGCACCTACGGTGTGACCAGGGCAGAGAGGAAGGACTGGGCCAGCCCTGCATTGGGGTGTCACCCAGGAGAAGCTGGGCTGTGTTGCTGTCCCCACACACAGAGCCACCAGCCAGATGGGATTTGTCCAGCAGTGCATGGACACTAAAGCTTCCTTGGTTTTCCTTCCTTTCCTGCCCTCAGCCTAGCTGAGCTGTTGGCAGGGGTTAAAGAGGTGGTTGAGATGCTGGGGATGAAACCGGCTGTCTCCTGGCGTGTGACTCCTGTGTCCCCTGTGACCCACCTCTGCCCCAGGGCAGCCCTGTGACACTGGAGGCTGCCAGGCTCCTGGTTTGGTACCCAGCTCCGTGCAAGCATCCTCCCTTCTGGTGGGAGGGAAAGGGCAGAAAGACAGAAAATGGACCTGGATCTGGCAGCCCAATCCCACCAGGCAGAGAAAAGCAGAAGGACTGGTAAGTAACCAACTTAACAGGTGATGAATGCTGGGAGGCTCGCACTGGACAAGTACAGGTAGCAAAAGAAACCCTAGGGAGGATGCAGAAAGGATTTGCAGCCACACAGCTGCTTGATTTTCCCTGCTGGATTCAGACTGAAGTTTTCCTCCCTGTTGAACTTAGGACTGATGGAAAAGGACCCACCCGGCACAACCCTTGCAGCATTTTTTTGGCTCTGTGATGCCCATCCCACAGCTGAAGCCCACAGAGAAACACAGGGAGAGTCTGGAGCTGCTGGGGCTTGCCCAGCTGGAGGGGATATTTCTGAACCCACTGGCAGCACCACAGTGAGGGAAGAACAGCAAAGGAGAGCTGGGACTGAGAGGACTGGGGGAGGCAAGAAATCCAAAACAGAAACAGAGCTTGAAGGGAGGGAGGGAGGGAGGGGGTCCTTGTTTTTCATTCCCAGGTGAGGCAAGGTGAGGAGGAGGAATGCTTTCCTCTGAATCCACTGAGCCCCAAAGGCTCCCACAGCATGAGCCCCCAGGGGCTACCTTCCCCCCTGGGTGCAGGGTCACAGCATCCCAGCCTGCAGCACATGGCATCAAGGCTGGAAATGCAGCAGGAAGGTGGGCAGGGGGGAGGATGAAGGGTCTGCAGCCCCCCTGTTCCCAGGGAGCTCTGTAAACCTCCCTGGCCAGCCCAGCAGGGAAAGGAGGGGAGCACGTAGCATGAAACTTGGCAGCAGGGCTCCCCATGCTTTCCTCCCACTCAAGACAAATCAGCTTTTATCTCCCAGCTAAGTGAGCAAGAGGTGCCTCTTCCAAGGATGCCTGCTGGGAATGCAGGGCATGCCACGGGCAGGACACACAATGGCTCTTTGTACAGGGCTCTGGGGATGCTGCAAGCCTGGGGAAGAAGAACAGGTTTGGCTTAGAGGCTGAGCAAAGATCAGAATCCTCCCAGGAGCAATCATCAGGGTATCTGAGTGTAAGAAAATCCCCAGCTCCCTCCGGCTCTGTGTAATTGGGATGTGAGGACAGCTTCACCCACAAGGACACAGGTAAAGAGTAAGAGCCATCCAGGGAGTGCTGCTGGGCTGAGCTGGCGATGGCAAGTCCTGCCAGGGAGGCCACTGCACTTCTTACAGCCACACAAAAAGATATGGCAGGGAAGGACTAAGCTCTGCTTAATTTGGAGCTGGAAAAGCTCTCACTCCTTTAGATGGCTCAGCAGCAGTTTGATCTGACTGCCACAGGCCTAGGCTGTGGGGCTGTGTCAAAGCAAGAGAATCTGGGCAGGCTGAAAGAAAGGAAAGGTTGATTTTTATTTTTTTTTCCCTTCAGGAAAAGAATTCTCAGGATGGTAATTTTCAGCCCAGCTTGGGAGTGAAGGTGCCTGCCCTGCCTCGGTCTTTACCACAGGACAGGGACGTTTTCTTCTCTTCTCCAAGCCCTTCTGCTCGAGACCTTACTTCTGACATTCTGGATGAAATCTTCCCAGAGGGGGCAGGTGTACTCGTAAGCAGGGATGCCAGGAGGCCTTTTTACTGGTATTGTAATTATACTTAACATGGATCTGACTCCAGAGAGAGCAAAGACTGATGATGATCACCAAATGCCTCGAGATCCTTGAAGAAATTAGATCTGGCACATGGAGAGCCACAGATAAGCCATCAAACCCTCTGGTAGTGCTATTCTGCCTCACACTTGTGACCCCACTTCCACACCAGAGCTCAGAGAGAGGTTGTATTGGACCATCAGCAGAAACCGTGGTGACTGAAGAAACATCTCCCACCTGCTGCTGCCAAAGGCTTTTTCCTCTGGAAGTGGAAAGGCTTTTTCCTCTGGAAGTATGGCCTCAGAAACTGAGGCTGCACGGCTCAGCAGCTTTAGCCAACAGACATCTTGAGTCACAGGATGGTTTGCCATTTCTGTTTTCTCTTCCTCTGCAGGCCAGTTTGTGTTGCTGCAGGAGTTTCTCACACACTTTTTCCCAGATGCCCGGGTTGGGGCTGTGCCACCCACATCTCCTGCTCTGCAGGAGGTTTCCACCATGTCCACCCAAAGTGACAAAGCAGGAGGACGTGCACAGCCACGTCCAGGGCCCACTCAGGTCCATGCCAGGCTGCAAGAACAGGTTCTGATGCCTTGGCATCCCTTGGTGGAAATCCAAAGCAGAATATTTCCAGATCACACCCGCCTGTTACACCATCAGCCCCCAGATTTTGCTCACTCAACCTTTTCAACCCCATGTCCAGACCTACAGCCCGATGTGCAGTGATTGACCTAAGTGGGTGTGATGGGCTCAGGGATATCTGGACAGAAACAACACCCCAGCAATGCCAAGAACTTCACTCTGAAATCTCCAAATCCTACTTCTGTATAACTCCTGCCAAGAGAGCAATAATCCCATCTGTAACCCCAGGGCCAAGCCAGGGAACCTGTGGCCCTGTTTCATTTCAGAGCAGCAAGAAGGCTTTGAATTAAAGAAACAGATTTCAAAATTAATATAGACAAGAAAAAAGAATTTGCCACTGTAGGAATCTCCTGCTCAAGGAAGGTGACACTGGCCCATGTGGCTGTCCAAAAAGTCAAAAGGTGTCAAAATGGAGAAAGATTTAAGGTCCATTCTTTAGAAATTCAGGAACTGCAGCTGATCCTCAGTGAAATCAGCCCGGGCTTCTGCATGTGCTGCTTCCATTCTCTGCAGCCAAAAATTATGCAGCAAATTAAGAGTTTATTTTAAACCTTATCTCCTGGATCTTCTGCTCCTCCTTCCATAGAGAATGCTCCTGTTTTACACCGTTTCAGAAATAGCCCTGCTCTTGGAAATGGATCTGGAGAAGCTTCTCCAGGAACCCAGGTGGATTGTGTCCTGCAGCAGGGACAAACCCTCTCTTTCCAGATGCAAAGTTCAGACATGGGGCTGGTGCTGGGAAGCAAGTCTGGAATTTGGCATGAAATATATGCATGGCTTGTACATGGGGCTTATTCCCTGCTCCCTGCCTGGCTCCTGCCTGGAAATGAGCTGGATCCATGCACACAAAAACTGCTCAGTCCTCCTCTGGCAGCTTTCCCAATGCAAAGAAAAGGGGAAAAAAAAATAATATTTTTAAAACAGTCTGAAAGGAAAGAGCTGTGCTGAGATGAGGTTAAATACATATTTCAGTCTCAGTCCTCCTCCCTCCCCCAGAAGCAGCAGAAGGGCTCCCAGTTTGGTGCTCAGCACAGAAGGAGCCATGCAGAAAGAAATTCATTTGAGAGAGCTCCTTTGGCTGCTCCTTCCTTCCACAGCTCCCAGGCTGCCTGCATGGGCACTGCCATCCCACAGATGTTGTCTGGACCAGAAATCCCCTCAGCCAGGGCAAGTCTGCTGCCAGTCCCACTGCAGAAACCCCAACTCCTCCAGCACCAAGGGGATGTGTCCTCAGGAGGCAGAGCCCTGGGCTGAGACATGAAATGACCTTTGCCACCACCTTGCACATTTCAGGTCACCCCTTGCAAATTTTTTTTTTTTCCCCACCTGCCAGGAACCAGCATCAGTGCTGTGAGGTCTGTGCAAAGTGCTTTGAGTTCTGCTATTAAAAGCAGGGCTATTTTTAGCCCAAGAACTCCAGCTGAATACTTGGATTTTGATTCAGCCACTCGTGGAGCCACCGGTTAAAATTTAAGAGATGTCCAGAAGTCCTCTTGGCTCCTGGGAGACCAAAGGACACATCTGAAGTGAAGTGTGGGGTCAAACCAGGCTTTCCAAAGGAGTCTAATTAAGTTAAATATTCAACTCCCCACAAAACAGGATGTGGGCACCTGCCTGAATCCCTAAACCTTTCCAGAAAACAGGATGTGAGGGTGACATTGCTTCACCTGGATCAAGGACTGGAGTTTTATGCCCAGCTTGGCCCAGTGTCCTTCCCAAAACATCATGTTTTCCATGAAAAGGAGCCACAACTGGCTCTGAGCCTTCACAGATGCTGAAGTCATGTGAAGAAGGACAGGTGCCCACCAGTGCCAGCAGTTTTATGTTGGTGGCACATCCCTGACAATAGTGGAATGGTTCCTGATCCCACTGTGCCACCAGAAGTGCCTCATGATTTTGTAAAGCATTTGAGAACCTGAGCTCTTCTTTTGCTTGAGCAATCCTCGTGTTGAAAATGAGGTTATGGAGAATCCACTGAAAATCCCTTTGCATTTCCTTAGTACTGAGGAAATGAGTGAGATCAGCTCCAAACTCTTGCAGGGAGCCTGCCCTGCCAGAAATATTTGTGCTTGGCCCAGCAAAGTCAACCTTCCCAGCCTGGCTTGGGAGCCCAGACACTTTGCTGTTTGACTCCAAGGGAAAATCTTCCCAGCTGCCAGCATTTCAACCAGTACTGCTACTCCTGAGCAAAAATCAGCCAGGCAAGAAATATCATGGGGAGACAGAAAGGGAAAAAAGTGGGCATGGACTCAGTAGAGAAACCAGCACCCCAAGAAACCCAGCTAGAACCTGCCCAGGGGTGAAGCCAGATGACCAAGTGCATGAGTGGATGTATGGCTGGTGGTGAATTTACCACATGAGTTGGGAGCTATAGGGCAGCAGGACATAGGGATATCAAATGCTAGATCCCAATCAACATCCCAGGATTATAAAAAAAAAAAAAAAAAAAAAAAGGCAACCTCAGTAGGTTTCCTGTGAAGAGAAAATTTCAGAGGGCTTGGCTTGCATGGCCATTTGTTGCCTCCATCTCAGATGTTTTCTGTCTTAAACACACCAAAACCTTCCCAGCAAGAAGTGTCAGTGTGTCACTCTACAGTCAGAAATGGGATTGCATCACGTGTAGACATACCCAGTCTGGCTTCCAGCTAATTAGCTCCAATCCTAAGAGCAGCATTGCTTGAACAAAGGCTGGCAGGTTCCTGATGGGGAGGTCCATGCCACAGAGCCTGAGCTTCCCTGGAGGGCTATGAACATTTCCACATGCTTCATGGAAAATCCTGCCAGTTCCCCAAACATTCAGATTCCGGTTGGGAGCTGCAAAGAGCAGGTGAATGCCAAGGGAAGAGCCTGCAGCCTGGGTCCTGTGGCACCAGGAGGTGCTGCTGGAAGTTCCTGATCACTGGTGGAGATGTTCTGGGGGCGCTGGGAGTTGTGCTGGACCCTGGTGTGAAACCCAGCACAGCAGCCTCCAAGTGCTTGGTCACACAGTTTAAATGAACAAAAAACTTTCTCCAGCCAACTGTGATGAAATTGTCAAAGATTTGCTCCAGGTGGTGGCGATTCCCAGTGTGCTTTCCCATCTCCCCTGCAGGGAGGGGTGGCAGGCAGTGCAATGAGTTGTGGCTGATCCTGCACTCCGGGGGCCAGATCCCCAACTCCTGCAAATCAGAGGGAGCATCATCCAATGTGAAACAACTCCATCAGCTTACACCAGCCAAAGGACCGAGCCCTGGCTCTCTGTCCTTCCAACCACACACTCTTGGTTGCAACAGCAGCTTCAAGCTGCTGAGTTTTGGGCTGCAGCCTGGGACAGGTCATGGGGTTGCTGTTTGCATCCACAGCCTCTTGAAATGTCTGCTCTGTGCTGTGTTATCACTCCAGCATTCCAAAGCCCTGGCCTCAAGCAGCCAGAAGAATTTGCTCCCCCAGCACTAATTCCCTTTTTTTGGGTTGTTTTTTTTTTCCCCTGGAAGAAGCCCATACGATGGCTCCTGTTGTGCAACAAGGAGGGGCAGGGATGGGTTGGTCCCCCCAGTGCATCCCCCTCCACAGCATGACCTGGGTGATGGGAGCATCCTCCTCCAGCCAGAGAGGGACTGGGATGAGCCCAGAGGGAAGAAGAGCTGCAGGGCTGGAGGGCAGCAGCCTCCTCCATCCCTCCCACCTGTGGCTGCTCATCCAGAGCTTGTGCCACAGCTCAGGTCCTCACTTCTCTTATTCCCAGCTGGTTTTGGGGACAACAGCCATGGTTTCCCCACACAGAGGGGAGCTGGGCTTCAGGCCCCCTCACCACAGGGTGAAGGTGAAGCAGGGTTTCAGCAGGGGCTAAATTCACAGGGGGGCTGTAAGAAACCTCACACACACACACAAACAAGTAGTTTAAAAAAGAAAGATGCAGGGAAGAGATAAAAAAGCTTCAGGAAGAAAACTAGGCTCATTGCTTGGGTTAGGAGGAGGCTCAACCACATCTGCTTACTGCAGGGTTTGGTTTTTGGGTTTTTTTTTTCCAACTTGTGCTGTTGCAGTCACTGTTGGTGTAAGGTGCTTTGGTACCCATCAGGCTGCAGGACTGGTGAATCATCCCAGGCAAGCTCTGGAGGAGCCAGCCAGCTTTCTCAGTGTCTTTTTGTTGACATGAACATTGTGCTGACAAACCAGCCCATTTTCCCCAGCCTAACCTCCTCCTTATCAGCCATTTGTTACAGGAGTGCTGGCTGACAGGGGCTGGTGGCAGACACAGATTATTAAGTTGTTGACAGAAAGCTCATCCACTTTGAGCAGTTATCATCACAGGGAGCATCCACCAGGCAGCCTGCTCCTGACAGACTCTCTCATCAGCCAGATGCCATGTGCTGGGGAGCCTCCTTGAGACACACACCCCCATCTCCCCCTCTTCATGTATTTACATGGGTTTCCCAGCAGTGTCACAGCTGATGAGCCCCTTAGGAGGGGATGTAGTGACAAATCAGCCTGGAAACTTCTTACCTGAACCTCCAGATGAGCACAGCTCTGCAAGGGAATAGGCATGGAAGCAGGAGGGGGGTCACTTTTGGATGAATGCTGCTGCCACCGTTGTCCTAATGAACAGAGGGACCTTCATGAATGAGGAAAACCCCCCAGGCCAGACTTACACCTTGCCAAGTCCTCCAGAGCTTTACTGATGCTGGTATAATGGCACTGATTGCACCAAAAGCCAATCCAGGCTTTTGGATTAGAAAGCCAAAAGGCAATTTGGTGCTTTTTTCCCAGCTGAACTCAATAAATTTGTCCCCTCCTGGAAAAAGTGCTCAGTGATAACAAGATTAGGGGGTGGGCTCAGTCATCTGGGAAACCTGGGTAGGAGGGAAGGAGGTTTGAAGGGTAGAAAAGAGTAAGGCAGGAGAAAGGGTGAAATGTCTTAATTCCTGCTTGTCTGCCTGCTGGGGCATGGAGATTCCCTCCCTCCTGCTTTTCCATCCAGGCAGCTCAGCTGCTAATCACAAAGCAGCAGCAAGAATACCCCGAGCCCGTGCTGCAACACTGGAAAACTCAAGGTTTCACTTTGATGTCTGCCTGAAAGATGAAAAAGTCTTAATCAAAGCCCAGGGCATGTAAAACAGCAGACTCTAAAATAATTGGGCACTCCAACCTCCTCAGGTAGGTGCAAATGGGAGGATTATTGTGCCATGGGCAGCCAGAGGTGTAGGAGCTTTAATCTGAGCTTTAATGGGCCAGGAGGCAGGCAGGGAGGGCAGGGCCAGGTCATGTGGCTGGAGCACCCAAAACTTGCCAGAAAGTGATGCCTGGGGCTGCTCTCAGCTCTTCCCCTGCCTGGGACAAGGCTGCCAGGCTGAGCTGGCACTTTCCTCCCAAGCTCCAGGTTTTGCAGAGGGGATTTGTTGACCCACGGAGTCTCCATCTTATAGGGTTTCTGCCTGCAAGGTTGTAGCAGACTTTTTGAAAAGCTTTAAACTGGTGGGATGGGGACAGGACTGGGTGTAGGCTTAAGAGAATCCTCTTCCCAAGACTCCTAGTTCTGCCAGCCCAGGAGCCAGGGACATTCATGGCATCCCAAGGGGCCAGACCACTGGAGAAATCAGGAGGGATGGAGAAGAGAGGAGAGCTCCTCACACTCAGTACTTGGAGAGCAAACCTCAGAGCAGAGGATAGCATGGGCATGGCTGGAGCAGAACCCACAGATCCCCATTTCACTCGTGGTGTTGGTGTCCAGTTGGCTCCCAGTGCTTCCCAGCCACGTGCAATGACACCCAAGTGAAGAAGCCCTTCTGGAGCAGGGAGCTTTCTGCCATTGAGAAGGTGCTTCTTTGCCCTGATTGGAAAAGTTAATTAGTAATTAGAGAGGAAGGAACAGCAGATCAAGATTTTCAAGTTCTCTTCCAGCAGAGAGCAAGGGGGAGGCAGAGGGGAGCAGGGGGATGGACCAGGGAGAGGACAGTCTTAAAGAACGAAGAGGACGTGAGACAAAATGTTCTTGCTTGATGTTGTAAACAACCCTAAAGTGTTTTGAAAGACTCTGTCAATATAAATTACTGAGAAACAAGATGCTGGAATTGCAAAAGAGGAGCCCAGCTGGAGAAAGGCTGCTCGTGGAGTGCCTCTCCTCCATCCACCTCAGACACTCAGTGGAGCTGGCACTGCTCTCCGCTGCCCTCACACATTCTTCTTGGTTCTTCCTCCTCTCACACAGAGATGCAGCGAGTGCTTTCTGCAAGATGAGTGCTTTAAAGCATCCTCCAGACCCAGCAGCCCCACAGGCAGTAGGAATTTACCAGCAGAGTCCTTTGCACACCGCTTGCCTGCTGCAAATATTCCAGGATAATTCCCTGTGCAATCCTTCCCTGCCACCCCAGCTGCCCCGGGACGTGGGTGTGCAGGGTTTGCTCAGGGGTGTCCTTCCTCCTGCCCTCACCTCCAACCTCCAGGGCTGATGCTCATGGAGCTCCTCACATTCCCTGTGGGGCAAACATCCATTCCAGCCACAGCACCATAAATTCATACCTTGGGTTACCTGAGTTAACTTTGTGTGTATGTGTGTGTGTGTGTGTGTGTGTGTGTGTGTGTCCCAACCTGGACACAGCAGCAGATGGGGGTGCCC
Source organism: Florisuga fusca (assembly GCA_038090715.1). NCBI lineage: Eukaryota > Metazoa > Chordata > Aves > Apodiformes > Trochilidae > Florisuga > Florisuga fusca. Next base: position 9,235,070 of record JAAWXA010000033.1, read on the forward strand.
AGGTCCTGAGTCCAGTGACAAACCACAAACAGCCCAAGAGCAACCAGAGCAGTGTTACCTGGGGAGGCAGGAGAAGGAGACCCACCTTGATTGATGATGATGATGGTGATGATGATGACAATGTTCTTCAGGAAGGAAACAAACACCAGCAATAACAAACTAAGAGACCCCAGCCCAGGCAGAGCTGCAGCAGAGCCCTCCCTTGGGCACCATTTTATACTGTGGGATGGGAGAGAGGTCCCAGGCAGTTTTTTGTCCTGGTCCTCTCAAACCAGAACATGCAGGAGCCAGAGGTCTCTTTTATGGGGTGTGTTAATCCTCTCCCAAAAAGAGTGACTGAAAAAAAAAATCCAGCCTGGCAGGGAGGGTCAGTGTGGAGAGCCCCCAGCCCCAGCACCAACCCTCTGAGTGACACCAGTGAGAGTCACATCTTCAAAACCTCTCTGGGCCTGAGCTTAAATTACCAAAGCAAATGCTCCAAAGCCCACTGCAGCCTTTCAGATTGTCTCTTTGCACCTCTTGATGTTTTAATCCACTACCTCATGAGCAAGAGAGATGAAAAAGAGTAAAAACCAGGAACCTCTGCACTCGAGGACTTTCTACCAATTCCCCATGCCCCCCGTGTGAACAGAACAAATTTTTTTTTTTTTTTTTTGCTGTTTAAAGCACAAATGTCTTCAGCAGAGCTGCAGGGTGAGAGCTCTGCCTGGAGCAGGGCCATGGCATCCACACGGGGAGGGGTTTGAGCCTTTTAGGATTTCCAGCCAGCCCTGCCATCCCCAGTTCAGAGCAAGGGGGTTCCTGCCACGTCCCTCCTCTGGAGGGGCAGCTTTACCCCCTACACAGATAAATCTGGAGCAGCTTCATCCACCACTGAAATCCAAACAGAGCCAGGGTGGCAGGGAGCCAAGCAGAGAGATAATATTTTTCTTAGATATTAGCCTAGGATGAAATCAGAGCAGAAGGACACTCAGAGAAAGCCTTGACAGGGAATAATGAGACTTTCAGGTGGGCTTTTAAACTTTAACTACAAAGCTGAGAAAATAATAAATTCTGACAATCCTCCCTATCATTAAAGGGGCTCAGCACTGATAGGAAATGCTCTTCAGAAGGATTTAGTGGTTATCTCTGCTTCTGCTTACAGCACAGGAGCCTCAAGGGGAGCCTGCCTGGAGCTCAGCAGCCCTTTAGCAGGGCTGAGCCAGGCTCTGCTGATGGCACCCATGGCCACCAAGCCCCCTGCCCTGGCATGGAAGTCCCCATGGGGCTGGAGGAGTGGATGAGGCTGCCCAGGGAGCAGAACCTGAGCCTCTTCATGGGGCAGAACCCGAGCCTCCTCCAAGAGAAGAACCCAAAGCCAGCCCAGGACGTGAATAAGGAGCAGAGAGGTCTTCTCCATGTGCCTCAGTTGGCTCTGCCTTCCTTTGGGGCTAAAAATCCCTCACCAGGATACCAAGGGGGACCCCAGAGCAGAGCTGGGGTGACAGCCTGAGCAGGGAATGGGGGGCTATGGGGAGGCAAAGGGAAAACAGAGAGAAAGGCCACTCATTTGTCTTCCACTCGGATGCCAGGAATGATCCCGGGCAGGTCCACAGCTCCACGGGCAGCCCACAAGGAGTTTTTTTGGCTGCTGTCCCTCCCTGTCAGGCTGCAGGAACATGAGAGGCTGGAAGGTTCGCAGGAGCAGAACGAACATGCCAACAAATCAGGCTCCTGCCATCTCCTCCGCCCCTCTCTGTCTGCTTCAATAACAGCCGAGGGGGGAGGCTCCCGGAGCTGCTGAATGGCTCGAGAACCGGGAGCCAAAAACCTTGAAAACCACACGTCTGAATGAATTCATCCCAAAGCATCCGCAGACAGAGAAGGGGGAAGGGGGAGAGGGGGCGGATGGGGAGTGGGAGGGAGNGAGTGGGACGGAGGGAGGGAGGAGGTGGAGGACAAGAAACAGAAGAGAAGAAACGACTTGGCCTCTTTTCAAGCTCTTTCTAAAAACGCTGAAAGAGTTTGGCAATCCCAAGAAAAACCCCGTACAGCAGTTGCCCCGATTTCTCCGAGCAACAGTACTGGGATGCAGGCAACAGGATGGCTGTGGCATGTAAAATAAGGGCTAAAAGGGACGAGGAAAAGGTTTGGAGGTGCTGGATGTCAAAATGATGGTGGCAGGCTGGAGGCTGGAGGGTTGGAGGGAGGAGACCCAAGGCTGCTGGAGTCCCTTTGAGTTGACTCCCAGCTCCAGCTCTGTCCTTCACAGCTCATCCCAAACTCCCTCCCAGCAGAAAGGGATTAGAACATCACCTAAAGCATGTAGGGCTGTCTGCTGAAATGAAATTCAACAGAGCTTGGACAGGGGGCAAGCACAAAGGCAAAGTGTTAGTATTCAGAGCAAAGGAGCCCAGCAGCCAGGCAGGCTGCCTGCCTGCAATGTGGTGCAGAGAACATTTTTTTTTTTTTTAATTCAGACAGCATGAAATCTGTACAGGAGGAAAGTTTGAGAGTGTGCCAGGTCAACTTTGAACCCTTTCTGGGGAGGTGAGGGCTGAGGCAGCACTGGGGGATTCCTGCAGGCACGGGTGGTGGGGCCAAGGTTTTTGCAGGTGCCACCAGAGCTGTCTTTTGGGCTTCATTTCTCTGAAAAAAATGCTTGTTACTCCTGAGCAGCACTGGTGACATGCCACGTGGTCATACCCAGCTCATCGTGACCCAGGTGGGTGCTTTGAGTGTCTTTGAAGTTGATTTCATCAACTAGAAGCTCTGGACACAAGTTCCTTTGAGAATTTCAAGCTCCACACCATGTACTTCAGCTTTCTAACATTAAACATCATGTTAATCATGGAGCTGAGTTGGCTCAGTTCCTAGAGGTGTAATCTCAGTCTGTTGCCTGGTTTCCCAGCTATGGAATGATGGCTTTTCTAGGACAGTGGTTGACCCAGGTCCATGCTGGGGGTTGCTGAGCTGAGAGGCCAGCACTGATGTTAGCAACACAACGTTTAACGACTGCAGCCCATCAAACCACTAAAACAACCAAGGTCAAAACCATTTTTGAGTCATCCCATCGAGTCTTACAAGGATTCATATAAATAACTGTACAGGCTAAAGCTGACAACTGAAGGCAAACACTCCCACTGCTGCAGAACTTGGTGACATTCAGCCAAAAGGTCATTTTTCTCACGATGGTATTTGCATTCTCCATCTACATACACTGGAAGGAAAGCAAAGGAAGGTAAAGAGGCAGATGAATGGCCTGGAAATGCTGACAGGTCTCTGGTTTGAATAGGGCCTCGCATTTGTTTTCATCCCTTTAACTATTAAAGCTGAGCACCAAAGCACCTCCCAGGGTGTTGGGTCCAGGGCCAGGAGCCCCAGCAGAGCAAGCCAGGACGTTGGAGTTGCTGTGTAAAACCAAACCCCTCTCCAGGCTTTCTGAGAAGATGCTGAAGATCTCTAGGGAACATTTTTATAGGGAGCAGGACTGGTCTACCCAAGCTGCTGTAACTCAAGAAAGGTGGGGTTGGAAGAAGAAAACTGAACTAAAGCTCTGTGAGACTTTGTAGCATTTTTAGGCAGGGTTCATCTCATTAATTAAAGATTGGAGGGGGAAACTCACAGCCTCTGGGCAGGGACCACTGAATCCCCATCTGATTCCAGGCTGTCCATCTCCTGTCAGGATGAGTGGGAAACTGGGGTGTCTGCCTTTCTGAGCCTGTGTTTGTTATCTGGGGAGTGTGGGGAGGGAAGAGGTGTTAGGAAATCTCTCTGACTCAGTTTAAAACTTGCTCAATCAAAATGTCCACTGCGTATAAAACAAGTCCTTACACCTGAGGGATTTCTGCCTCTGAGCCCTACCTGAGTTGCAGAAAAAACAGCTCCAGAAGTTTAAACCTCCAGCTAATTGTAGGAGGAGAGTCCTATTAGTCTTTGAGCTTGCATCATTCAAACCTTGTTTCCCTGTGGCAGAGGACACAAGATACATCTTCACCAGGGAAGATGGGCTTAGTCAGAGCATTTCTGAAGCCTGAGGCTTGCTCTGCTAAATGGCTGCTCTTAATGCAGTTTCTGCTGATGTCTGGGACATCTCAGACAGCAGAATGAATCTTTTTAATCCAAAAGAAAAAAATCCACTGTGTACATGAACCTTGTGAACCATGTCCTCAAAGTTTTTTGAAGGAACTAAGTCAGATAACCCTCCTCCTAGGACAGCCAGGGGATGGTGGCTTGTTGTACTGACAGTACATGAATTTGAAGTCCCGAATTTTTAGGATTTTAACCATAGCAGATAGCTGAGAAGAAAGCAAAGAGCCTCCAGAGCAGCCAAATATGGAACATGGGATGTGTTATAATAGGGGAGATGGGTAGAGGGGTTTGGTTTGCTCCTCTCACAAGCACCAGGAGCTTGGAAGAAAGTTCCCAATGCACCTCTGGGAGGTGCTGGCTCCCAAAGTCCTCAGCTGGGGGAAATTGTCCATAGAGACTCAAAATAGGAAATGCCTTGAAAAAAATTTAGGGGGAAAACTTGCTGATCTTATCAGAGGGGAAAAGGAACTCGGGCTTTTGGGAGGAGACACTTCCCAGCCCCGAGGGCTGCCAAACCACCCCGTGCTGCAGCAGAGCCCTGGCAGGGGTGTGCAGGATGCAGGAGAAGGCCTCTGAGACATTTCTTTCAAAAATAGAGCAGGGGTTACCCTTTCTTTCCAAACTCCTCCCGGGAAGGAGCCACCCTCTCCCCAGCGCCTTACTGTCCCATTAACCCCAGGCTCTGCCCTGGGCTGTGTTCACCAGACACATCTGGGGGTCAGGCAACACTTCTGCTGATGGCCTCCCGCGTGGCCCCCAAAACTTCCAGGTAACACCAGGAGAAAGTGGGGACGTGACCATGTGGCTTAATAACAGAGCAGCCCCCATCCTCCAGCCCCCAGCAGGGCTGTGTGCTGGCCAAGCAGGGGACTGAGACCATCCATGGGGGATTCTGTAACAGAAATTTTAGGGGCAATGCCAGATCCCTGCAAGTTCTCAGCATGAGACAGCCCCGTGCTGCTCAGCTCTCTCAAGACAGATGTTTCCAGGTGTGCTCAGCCCAGACCACCAGGCATCTGGGTTACCTTACAACCAAAACCTGCTGAGGTTTGGTTCCCAAAGAGTTGCACACCAGGTCAGTGGGGACATGAAGTGGGTCAGTTTGGCAGATTACAAGGGGCAAGGTCCCACAGGTCCCCTTTAGCTGAAGATATTTTTGTGGATCCAGACCATCTCTGCTCCTGGGTTTGCACCTGTTTTAAAAAATGATTCTGGGCTTCTGGAGGGTGTTGTGACACTTCTTGTGTTTAAGTTCCTCCTCTGGAAAGAGCTCTGCAAGTACAAAGTGAACTTGCCATTAACCTTTTCCTGGGTTGTGCACAGCCCAGGCTCACTCCAGCATCCAGGTGGGTCAAGCTGAGAGCAAAGGTTTCTGCAAGGTAAGGAAACACAGTCCAAGGCCACGTTCTGATGGATTCATCACCCCAGAAAAAGGAAACAGGGAGAGAAGAAATCCTGAGCAGCCCTATTGAATGGATGAGGGGCTGGGAAAAGGAACCAAACTGCAGCTGGGCAGGGAGCTGATGGTTTTCCCTCTGCTCTCTGGAGTCCCAGCCCAGAGTTCTGCTCTCCTGAGCATCCATCCCAGTGCTGCTGCTGGGCGCTGTGGGAGGGATTGCATCTCCTGCAGCTGCATTACCTGCAGGGCATGCTGCCTAATTACCAGCCACACACTCCAGCAAATGGCTCTGCCATAGAAAAGGGCTATTGACTGAATAAGAGTGCAAGGAAATGGCCCTATCTCTGCTAAGGTAACCTCCTTTTTCTAAATGGTTAATCTCCAGCATTAGAGCTAGTGCGTTAAAGGAGGTTTAGGACAATTTAATAGCTCATAAAACTTTATGGTCCCAGTTGAAATTGGAGTGATAACTCTGGAGTGTAAAGCTATACTTTGCTAAATGTCTCTCTTAGATTTTTTATTTTATTTTATTATTGGAAACTTAACATCTGCTACAGGAAAATAAAACAGAACCATTTTCACCATTGAGAGACTCGAGCACTTTGCTTCTCTTCATTCTGTTTATATGTTTATTGCTTAAAACTTTGGCGTCGAGAATATCCTTGATTATTAAGATTTCAATCACTTCAAGGAAGGGAGAGATAAAATAATCCAAAACAGACTCATGATCAATTTAACTTGTGAGTAGAATAGAAAAAAAAAAAGGATGCTAAACCATAGACATCAATATTGTCTGGAGTCTTAAAATTTCCATTAATGCTATGCCTTGCCCTAATTTTGCCTGTAACAGTGCTACATAAAGCAACATGCAGATCACCATGAAAAGGGAAATGGGGAGGATCCAGAAGGTGTTTGACCTCTAACAGTCCCTGTCTTGGTACAAGATGCAGCAGTGCCTCAGTTTCCCTTCACAACAAATGATTCTTCTCCCTCATAGGGACCTACAGTGGAAAAGTTCACTCCAAAGGCTGGGAATCATTGCTGCACTGGGCAGGAAATCTGGACATGATAAATCCCTACGTCTCTGGCAGAACATATTCTTTATGGGTTCCAGCACTGGGGGGTTCTCTGTAATACCCAAATATTATTATTTTTTTCCCTCCAACAAGTACCTCTTCACTATTCTTTCCCAATTCCTCTCAGCATAAATCTCAGTTCACACTTTCAGGTCACATATTTAAGGGGAAAAATATGTTTCTAAAAGAGCTGTATGAGAAATGAACCGGTGAGTTATGAAGCCAGAAGCAGCCAGAGCGTGAGCAGCGAGTCACAGGGAAAATGAAATGAAAATGTTGGTGAACTCCTGCCAAGGGTGCTGCAAGAGGAGAGGGGGAGCACAGCCTCCTGCACTGCTTGTCTTTGCTTCCTGATGAATATTAAAGGAAATTTGGGATTTGACACTGGCCCAGGTTGCCCAGGGAAGCTGTGGATGCCTCATCCCTCCAAGTGTTCCCGTCCAGGTTGGATGGGACTTGAAGCAACCTGATCTGGTGGGAGATGTCCCTGCCTGCAGAAGGGAAGTTGGAACTGAATCATCTTTAAGGTCCCCTCCAGCCCAAACCAGTCTGGGATTCTATGATTCAAAGGTCCTGGTGCAGAAGCTAGCTAACGGCTGGGTGTTCCTGGAGCCCAGCACGGCAAGGTAAAGAACCCTAAAGAACCCTAAAGAACCTTCTCTACAATTCTGTGTATTTTATCACCACTTGGTGATATCACCACAGATGGAAACTGTTTTGACACAAACCTGCCAAGAGCAAGACATCATGTCCAGGCTTGAAAGGGCTGTTCCTTCCCTGCCAAGCCCCAGCTCGTGGGTGTCCATGGAGGGGCTGGACACTGGCAGCCATCAGTGGGGCTGCATGGGAGGACACGAGTGGGCAACTCACTCATCTTGAGTAGTCAGTTCCTTCACTTCCCCCTGACATGCTTTCCCAGGCAGATGGTGGCATGCACAGATGTCCCCATTCCTGTCGATTCCTCCCCATTTTCTCCCTGTGCAGAAGCATGGAGCATCCCTGCCCATCAGCTGCTCCCCGTGTGCCAACTCTGTACTGGTGCTGAGTCCATGATTCAGCAAATACTGGGGCAGCAGCTGAAGAGTTAAAGAGCCTCTTGTTAAGTTGTCCCCAGGGATCCCTTCCTGAGCTTCAGTCTTGGCCTTTGCTGAAAGATTTCCTCCTTCCATGAGATGTCATTTAGGCCATTAGGGGATCTTTTGCAGGGAATAATGCCTCCCCCTTCCATGTGGTCCCCTTAATTAGTAATTAGGATAATGCAATATTGAAAAAGCGAGGCACAAATTTAATTAGTTGTGTTTTATTAGAGTAACTAAGGAGAAGGCCCCAGGACTCCACTGGAGGAAAGAGATCAATACCCAACATCTATTTTCACTAGAAAACTGTTGCAGCTGGCAGCTGTCTGCAGAGCCCAGCATCCCTGCTGTGCAGTGCTGTGCTGTGCCACGCCAGAGCTGCCCAGCAGTGGCAGCCCTGCCCATCAGAGAAGAAGGGCAAGCACAGGGGCTGGTAAATAAATGATTGATATCTCCAGAGAACATCTGTATATTCTCAGCTAAGCTCCCAGGGCAGCTAATGGGAGCTGACACATAGCTATAGGGGGATGGCTGCCATTGCTCACTGAACTCATTATCTTTTAAGTTGGTTCTGACTCAAATGGGAAATAATTTACGTCTCTTTTTTTCCTTTTTGGTGGGTTGGTTGGTCTGTTTTCCAAGCAAACCCCCTCCCACTGCTCAGCCTCTGGCTCTCCTGGCATGCAGGGGATGTGCACGTGGTGTCACCCGGTGTCACATCTGCTGGGAGCAGCCACCGTCCTCTGTCCACACCAGTCCTCCCCACATCCTCCTGCACACACCTGGTGGGGGGGGTCTTGGTGTGTCTCCGTGCCGCTGGGATGAAATAACACCTTTGTTTGCTCTGCAAACCCTTCTGGTGAGGGAGAGGTTTCCCCCCAGGCAGAGCACACAAACCTGGTTTGATTCATCTGCTTCCTCCTCCCCAGGAGCACCTCTCACCCAGGCAGACATCGACCACGTTGGACCAGTGCCAGTGAGTCAATAAGTGCCATCCCTTCACATAACTTCATAAAACCAACAGTTTCCAGTCTGCCTTTCCCTTCCTCTGCCTCTGTTCTGTAATTGTTGGCTTCAGCAAGCACCCAGAGCAGGGCCCTGCTGTGCTGGAGCTGTCTGAGGGGAGGGTGGGAGCAAGGGGCTGCACTTGAAGCTCAGCTAGGAAGATAAGGCTGGAAGAAAAGAGTTGTTCTTGTCTAGTTTAGTTGAGGAAGAAAGAAAAGGATTGCAAGGGGCTACAGAGAAGAGTGACAACCACCACTCTGAGGGTCCCAGGCCAGCTCAGTGGGGCCGCCAAGGGCAGATGAGAACCAGCAGCATGATGCTGAGCTGGATACAAAAATTAAACTCAAAAGCACAAGGGAGGTCAGGCTTCAAAGAACAAACAAACAAACAAAAACCAACCAAACAAAAAAAACCCAACACCCAGAAGACCCCAAAACAAAACAACAAACCCACCAGCAAAGATAAAAGATGAACTCACACCCATCTCTCAGCCCAGCTGATGGAATCTCCCCCAGCTGATGCTGCCCTGGTCTGTGCTGGAGAGAGGAGGCAGTGACACAAAGGGACCAGGCTGTGAGCCCAACCTCCCCACCAGCCACTGGAACCAGAGCCTGTCACGATATTTAATGCTCTCCAGTGAGATTTTGTATATAGAGATCAGTCAGGCTTTGATAAGATCATATCAGGAGGACAGGAGGAAATTACAGTCTTGCCCAGTGCTTGATCTTACACTGCTGAACTTGCTGTATCTGGGACATTACAGCCCTGCCTTAATAGCATCGTATTAAGCTGAGACAATGCAGCCCCATGACCTTGCAATGCTTGATAGCCATATGTGCTATTTTAATGAAAAATTGGGACTTAAGTAAATGACTGCCCATCGGCAGAGGGCTGTTAGTGGGATCTCACTCCAAGCAAAACCCAGGCCAGGGGGAGGGCAGGGTAAAGGAACTGGGATGTAATAGCCATAATCATCCCTCAGTGAATGACCTTCAGCCTCCTCTGATCATGGTCCATGGTGCTCATGGGGACCCAACCCCAACAGGACCAACCCCCACGGGGCTTGGACCATGGGCTGCTGGGCTCTGCTGCTGGCTCTGGAGATGGGCTTTGGTTTCTCCCCACTGGAGCTGAACAAGGGGCTGTGGCCACATCACTTGGAGACATTAAGGACAAAGCATGACAAGATTCCAAAGACAGGCTGAGGGAGCTGGAATTGTTCAGCCTGGAGAAGAGAAGGATGCAGGGAGACCTTAGAGCACCTTCCAGTGCCTGAAGGGGCCACAGCAAAAGGGAGTTTGGACAAGAGCCTGGAGGGATGGGATGAGGGGGAACAGTTTCAGTCTGAAAGATGAGATATTAGGAAGAAATTCTTTGCTTTGAGGGTGCTGAGCCCCTAGCCCAGGTTGTCCCCAGAAGCTGCCCCATCCCTGGCAGTGTTGAAGGTTGGATGAGGCTTGGAGCAACCTGGGCTGGTGGGAGGTGTCCTGGCTCATGGCAGATGGTTGGAACTGGATGAGCTTTACAGTCCCTTCCAACCCAAACCAATCTGTGATCCTGCGATTCCTGACCATGCCTCCTCCTTGCTCCACTCCCACCTTTCCCATGCCAGCACCCACCGCCAGCAAGCAGGGGACCCTGGGGGGACTCCCAGGCACACACACTGCTTTCCTCTGCCAACAAATCAGAGCTGTGAATATCGACAGCCTCCTCTTCCAGGGCTTTTAATCGCCCTCCAATACTTAGAAACTATTAAGTGCACCCATCACTACCACCCTGCAAAGCAAATGGTTCCTAATGGGCAGGCGAGCTGCGCTGGCCCCGACAAATCATTTCTAATGAATAGTACCTGGCACATCCATCACCCCCGGCTGCCAAAGCAAACCCAGCCACCCTCACTGCTGCAAAGAGCCAGGCAGATCTCACCCTCTCTTTCTTCCCAAGGTAGGGGAGGGTTTGGCTGGCAAGACGTCAGCTTGACTGTTTCCAATCTTTCCCCATTCCTGCAGTCAGGATTTTTCAAGGCGCGTTGCTCAATAGCCGGGGCTGCTCCCGCACACAATGGTGAGAGGGGCTCTGGCAGAGGCATGAAAGGTTTTAAATAGAAAACAGCGTTTTCTCCCTCGCGCACACACAATGCTTCCCTGACCCTTTCCCGACCTCACCCTCAAATCTGGGGTTCACAGCCCCAGCCTTGAACCCAGCTCTGTTTTTTCATGTTTGGCCTCTCTATTTCCTGAGGTCAGGCAGCCCACCGCTCCATTAGCATGAAGCAACTCAGGGCTCATTTGCCAAAACTGACATCCTGGGAAAGTCCTGATGAATTTATGAATTAGAGGCTACAGATGCCAGTAAAGGAATTAAGGACTTATTTATTTCTATATATTTTTATTATTATTATTTGCAGGAAATCAGCTGGGATGCCGCTGTTCTCTTTTTCTGAAAAAAAAAATAAACGCCATCAGCCTTGAGAGCTGCAAAGGCTGCGTCAGCAGCAGTTTTCTTTTAAAAAGGAAAAAACATATTTTTAAAGGTCTGCTGGGGTTTTTTTCAGTTGTTTTTTTTTTAAAGGAAGGGCCAGAGGAAGAAAGTTTGGCAAGCAGGAGGGTGAGGGAGCCGGCGTGGCGTCCTGGCGGGGTGAGGTGCTCTCACCTTGCAGAACACGGTGATTGCAACACCGAAGCAAAGAGGTAAAATTTATATCCCATAAATCACATGTCAAGTGCCTGCAAGGAGAGGTCATTAAACAGATGTATGAGGCAAGAGGCAAAGTCCATCCATTTCAGAAGACGCTCCTGGTGTCAGCAGCTCTCCAGAAGCCTCAAGAGGCAGGGATCAAACCAGCACAGCAGAAGCTTTCTTAATCGTCTTATTTATTTCCTCCTCTATTTATTTGATTGCATTTTCTTTATTGGAATTACTTCCCGGGCTTCCCCCTGTCATAGCTGCCCGATGGGGGAGGATGTGGGATGGCAGAGCAGAGGGCAGCACATCAAACAGCTTGGGAAGCACAGAGGGATGGAGTGATGGATGGGGACCGCCCTGTGATTAATAATCAAACCAAGAGCTTTTACTGGGAGTCATGTGGAAAATGTGGCTTTGGAAACATTTGTCTTCACCCCACAAACAACAAGTGGTGTTTCTCTCCCTTTCTTTGTCTCTCAGCCTTCTTTCCTCTCTCCCCCCTTCTCCCTCTTTTTGGCTTTTCTTGCCCAGCTTCACTGATTAAAATCTTTTCCATCCTTTACCTGCTTCAAGTGGCTTCTGTTCTGCTTTGATTTATGCTTTGCTTATCTCAGGCTTCACTGGAAAAATAATGACCAGATAATAAAGAGCACTAAGTAGCTTTTCAAATGACACAGCATCCCTGCATGGGACTGGGGTCTGCAGGAGAGGGGAGGGAAGAGCCGTGATGGCCTCGGGCCAAAGCAGAGGGAGGATAACAGAGAGAAATTCTGCTCTCACCACAGCCATGGTCCAGCAGCTCCTCACTGAGTGCAAACCAGGGGCACCTTCAGCAGGTAGTGCCTCAGCCAGCCTCTCCATGGCATACCCAAGGGCAGGGAATTTCACTTGGCAAAAGGATGCTGTGATTTTCTGTGAGTTTTGGGGCTGGTGTTGCAGTGGCTGCTGGTCCTCCTGGGTACATGCAGTCTGGGACACTGGTTTCTCTCAAGCAGACTCACCCGGATGCTCTTCCCCACCTGGTTGTTCCTCTCCTGGACAAACTGTGCCAGGGAGAGAGGAGAAACCCAGCTCCATCCTTTGGCTGCCCCGAGGTCCTCAAGCCCCGCTGCCTTCTGCACTCTCTGGGTCTTGCTGCTCCCAGGAGACCTGAAAAAGGGCTCCAGATCCATGGGGATCTGCCACAGCAGTAAGGAACAGACTCACTATAAGGTTGGGACACATGGGTTTCCCTGCCTTATTCCTTGCTCTCTGCAGGGACACGCAGCTTCCCTGTTGCAGTTTTCCCCAGCCCCTGCACCAGTGTCATCTGGTTAAAGAATTGCCATTAGTTTTAGGGTAGGAAGGCCCCATTGTTTGCTGCACCATCAGGGAAAAGGGAACAATTTTGTTGCCAATAAACTATTTTTAATTGTAATGTAGATCCAGTATGGCCAGCAAGGTAGCTGCTGCGTGGGAATGGCAGGTCCTTCGCAGAGCAAGTTGGATGGCAGAGAGAAGCTTTGCAGGGACAAACACCACCCATGGGCCCATAGCAAAACTTTGAGATGTCAGCCGTGGGCATGGGGACACACAGCAGTAGCCTCTCTTGTCCCTCCCAGCACACATTTCCAACAAATCATCCTCAAAAATGCTCCACTTGGTTCAGTTTCCAAGAGATTCAAGCCAGCCCGGGACTTGGGAGAGTGTGGTTACTGCAGAGGAGGGACAGCAGAGATCCCTTCTGGCTTTAAATAATGCTAAAAAATAGAAGTCTCTGGATTGCCTCCTGGCTCCTTCCAAGGAGGCAGGGTGTGAGTTTGTGGGGAAAGGGGGTGTATGCCTGTTTATTTACCCCTCTCCTCTGGCACCTTACCCCTCCAGTACACCAAAGCCCCCTCGGCCGAGCATCCCTTCCCCACAGCTCGTGCTCTATAAATACGTCTGCATGACAGATTTGGCACCGTGTGTTCCTGTAAGTGATGTAATCTTTGGGAAGTTACTTAGCAACCATGGAAAATGTTTTGGAGGCTCTAATTTTTCAGTATGGTAAAATGGTATATTTATGCAGCACAGCTAATCAGCTCGCTGGCAAGTCAGCGCCGGTGATCTCATTTTCTTCATCATTATTTGATGTGAATTGGGCTTTTAGCACTAAAGAGACCACAAAGATTTAATTCAAAAATGTGATTGCTTTATGTTTCCAGGGTATCATTAACACGGCATCTACGCAAATAACCATGGTAACAAACTGGTAATTAGTACATATATGGCACTTATTATTAATACAGAAACAGGACAAGTTCCAAATCAGCACAGATTACAGTACATTATTACCATAGTAATTACCTGCAGTAACACACACAAATTGAACTAAATGGCCAATTGAACTAGAGTGAATGGCTTTTTATTCCAGTCCCTAAATAATGTGCATTCTTGGCTGAGTAGTTCAAGGTAAATAAAACTGTTTTAAATTTATTGCCAACTTTTTTTTCCCCCCTTTCGTGGAGAAGGGCTGGGAATGGCAAGAGGCAAGAACTTTTTTTGCCCTGTATACAGTGTAATTATTGTGCAGACTAGGCCATTCCTCACTTCCATAGAAAGACAAAGAGGGTAAAAGTTATTAGTTTCTATTTTATTAGTGGGTTTATTTCTGGAATTTCAGCCATGAAGTAATGTTCAACATATCTAAAAGAGTCAGTGCCAAATAATGTAAGTTCCAAATTCAGTCTTTCTGTTTCTGGGATGGTTTTGGTTTTGAGAGAGAGAAAGAATATCTGAACTTGGAGGACAGAAAACTAAACTTCATCAAAACAATCATATTTATAAAAAGAATGGAAAAACTGGGGTTTAGTCTAACCTTTCCTCCATGGTTTGAGGCCTCAGTGTAAAAGTGTTGAGCCCACAAACCCTGAGACAAACTGAAGAAGTCAAACACACTGGAGCCAGCAGTTCTGAGATGAAGCTAACTACCAAAAAAAGGTAAAAGCTCCAATCTGCTGCTTCTTCTCCCCATTTCTCTACATTACATTGGTGCCCTGTGCCTGTCACAGCCCAGGAAGAGGCAGAAAGAATCTTTCTGGGGTGCTAAAAGATGCTGAAGCCCCAGAGCTCGGAGAGGGGTGAGTGGGAGCAATCCTGCCTGTGGGATGCTGCTAGGGAGAGGCCCTTTATCTATCCATCCATCCAAAATTTTATATCTATTATTTTCTTTTTTCTTTTCTTTCCTTCCTTCTTTCCCTTCCCTTCCTTCTTTCCCTCCTTTCCTTCCTTTCCTTTTCTCCTTCCCTTCCCTCTTTTCTTCCTTTCTTTCCTTCCTTTCCTTTCTTAATGGAAATAACATTTAGAAAGCTTTAAAAAGCAACCTCTGCCTGGCCTCTAAGCCTGCAGTTTTGGCAGGGCTGGGATCAAGCTGTGCTGCTGGGGTGCACACACACGTGCAAGGCACGCTCCACACGCTCATGGGCAGCCCCTCCTGCAGGTGCATGGTTCAAGACCTTTCTCTTTTTCTCTCTCTTTTTTTTTTTTTTTTTTTTTTTTTCCAGCTTTGCCTCTTGAAACGATTCTCCCGTGTTCTTTGTATGATGATCATATTACCACTCACTTCTTCTTCCAAAGAGCTTTCTTCCAGATGACTATTTTTTTCTTTTTTTTTCTTTTTTTTTCTTTTTTTTCCTTTTTTTTTTTTTTTTCCTGCCCAGGGCCCCCCTGAACAAGTTCTGGGAGTGCAGAAGTGGCCCCAGGCCCAGCAGATGAGGTGCCTCCCATCTCCCCAGCCCCAGCAACCAAGAGCAGAATTAAATTTGCAGTTATTCACAGATTTATCTATTTTTTTCCCCTTTCCATCTCTTTCCTCTAAATAAGCCTTAGTATTTCCACTCACTGCTGGTAACTCAGGCAATCCATTCCTTGACCTGACTGTGTAGAGCAGCACTGGAGCCAGCACCCACGGTTTGTGTTGGAGATAGGTGGGACAGGAGGGCTTTGGCAGCTGGCTACCCATGGACCTGTGCAAGAGAAAAAGTGGGCAACCTTCCCCAGCAAAAAAACCTGCTTTGTTGTGCTCTTTACCTGTGCACTTCTGCCAGGCACACCAGAGAATCATTGTTCCTTTATCAGGTCCATCTCTCATTGTACTTTCCCTTCCTCAATTCATAAGAAAATTATTATTTTAGCAGGCAGGCTCTTAATTAAGTTTCGCTGTATTTGCTTTGGCTCTGACAGCATGGAAAATCTCCTTTTAACAATGAATGATCCACTGAACACGGGTTCAAGCCAAATTGCCTGGAACTCAGCTTTATGCAATCCCCTTTCTGTTCTCCCCACAGTTCCTCGTCTCCTCCCAGATTCCCAGCCTCCCGGCCATCCCCGTGAAGCTCCCAGCCCGCATCCCCTGATCCCTGCAGGAGCAGGAACCCTTCCCAGCCCTGCTCCTCCTCCCAGCCTGACTCACAAACTTCCCACTTCTCCTGAGCACCCATCAGGCCTCCTTTCCACCCCGCTCTTCCCACGCACCCGCAGCAGCTCATCACCTGGGTTCAAAACAGGGTTTGAGCTTTGTTTTGATGCTGAGTTTATCCTGCTCAGGTTTCTTGGGGGTGTTTGCCCTCGCCAGAACCGAAAGCATCACTTCAAGGGGTGGGAGTAACCCAGGCTCAGTTATTTAACCCAGCAAGTCCACAGCACATCAGTCCTAAGGGATAAAAGGCTCTTTTTCCTCTGCAGTGCCAACTTTACTCTTTGTGAAGTGCTTGTGAGCTGCTATCCAGGACTCTTCCTCCTGCACTGCCCATTTTTTGCTTTGATTTTCTCAATAGCAATTAGAGGGGGGGGGAAAAAAATAACCCATGATGGGCTTGATATCCTCAGCTTCCTGCCCTGTTCCATGGTTCATCACCAGGACCTGGGACCTCACTCAGCTGGACCAGAGGCCCAGGTACCCCCAGAGATCCACAGCACTCAGACCTGCCCTAAGGACCAGCTGGGAAATGCTGTCACCACCTCCCTGTGCCAGAGGCACTGCCTCACTCCAGTCCCTTCCCAGCTCTGGAAACCAGATCAGGCATCCTGGGATGCTCCAGGACCCCCAGAGCTGTGCACAGGGTGGTTGATAGAGGACCCCCAGCCAGCCCAGCATACCAGCACCCAGCCCATTACCACCCTCCCCTGACCTGCCATGCAACCTCCCTCTGCACCTGAAAAACCCCTGAAGGAAAGAGCAGGGCTTTATTTTCACTCTCCCCTCCTCTTCTTCTTGTTGCTGTTTTGTTTTGCAGCAGTTGCTGCTGTTGCCATGCTATGTCCTTTTGTTGCTATGGATTAATAGTGTTTTTTACTTATTTTTATGTATGTCCTGGGAACATGATTGCTTAATTTGCCCTGCAGGTTTGTAGGCCTGACAGACATTTCCACATTGTCCCCACACTCACCTTATCTTAATCCAGTTCTGGGCTGCTTGTGGCAGGGTAAATACCTGCAGAAATGTTCAGCAGGTGGTTTGGGACAGGTATTTGCCCCAGCAAGGGTGTGAGCAGAGGGGACGTCGTGTTCCCACAGCCTGTGCTCTGCCCTCCCTCTTGTCATGGGGGTGTTGTTCATTGCAGCCAGAACAACAACTCAGAAGCCACCAGTGTAAATGTTCTACCAAGCCTGGGCAGAAGGATGGGCCCCAGTCTGTCCTCCATGGACCTCCAGAGCCCCAAGCTGACACATCTGAGGGCCTGCATAAAATATGTTCCTCTGTGGTGATGTTACGATGGGCAGCAGGAGGTTGCCTGCAGGTTTGGGGGGGTTTTTCTGTCCTTGGAAAATCCTGGTCACTGGAGAGGGGTCAGGAGTCCCCAGGGAGCACTGGAGCTGTGCCATGGGAGAGCCTTGTCTCCAGCCTGTAACCTGGGGGTGGGAGCAAGGGTGGGGGAAAGAGAACATCAACAAAGTGTTTTCCTGTGATTTTAGGAGACTGGTTCTTATGTTTTGGAGTCAGAAGGCTCAGCATGAGGAGAGCTGAGTCCCTGAGGCTGTTTGCTCAGGCCCCAGTTCAGCCCCATGGGCTGGTCCATCACCTCCAGTTATAGCAGCACTCAGCATTGCTGCTCCCAGTCAGCCCTGGGATGTCACTTGCCACCAGCCAGTCCAAGAGAAGGACTTGTGTAAGGAAACCACTGCAAAGTTGTGGTTTTCAGCATGTTATAAAAATGTGAGAGCACAAGGGAGGAGCAGGAGGGCTCTGCTCTGGGGCTGGCTCCACTGCACACCCCTTGTGGTATAATCTGCTTTATTATGCCAAGGCCAATTGCTCTGTGTCTCCATCCTCCCCACATGAAATGGGGGAAACAATCCATCCTTTTGTCCCATTATTGAAATCTTCAGGGAGGTGACTTTGTCCTATTATTATTATTTTTGCATTTGGCTCACCACAGTGGCCACCAAGACCTAATGTGCTAATGAATATGGATGCAGGGATTGGTCTCTCCCCTTCTGCAATTAATCTTGCCTCCATCCTACTGGGTCATCTAATGAGCACTACCCAGACAAATATCCCCCTGGAGTCATGAGCTTCGGCGGCTCCTCAGTTGCACACATCAAAGGGGAGCTGGTGACATCATGGAGATCACAGAAAACATCAAGTCTGTCTGTCTCTCTTGGTTGGGAAGGGGAGGGGGGGAAATAGTTTCTCGCAGATCCACAGCTGGTGGGGCTTTTAATTGCACAAGGGCCAAGGAACATTCCAACCATAACATCCTGCAGCCTCTCCACCACCAGACAACGTGGCTTTTATTAGGGCAGGAATGTATCTTTAATAAACTGGAGGTCTTTAACTTGTCAGAGGGTGCCTGGGACTGGATCTGCCAGAGTCTTTTTTGGCCTGGCTGTTAGATCAGCCCCTGGCTGCCCCAGTCCCATCCCCATGCTGGGGGGATGCTCGATGCTCTCAGGGTACCCTCTGGTCCCAGGCACCACGTGTGAGAGGGTAGTTCCATGCAAAATCTGTCTTCTCCAGTTCCAAAACTATTGTCTCCATCTTCCCTACTGCTGTGTGTGCCTAACCACAGGATCCCATGTCATCCAGCAGGGGTTGGGGCTTTACCTGAGGTTTCCCTTTGCCCTGCTTAAAGCAGTGATGGAGGAAAGATGATGCTGAGTGGTTGCTCATCCAGGTAACAAACCTCCCGTGTTGTTCCCTCTCCTTTATTCACCCTGAGCAGTGGTAGCAAGGTGTTCTGGAACAGCCTGCTGGGTTCTGAGGCGTGCAGCCCTGCAAATGGTTGGTTGCTTTAATCAATCCTGGAGGAGCAGGGAGAGGTGTGACACAGGAGATTTGTTCTATTGATTGAGACAGTGCCGGGAGGGGAGGAATCAAACACTGGGAGTGGATAAAAGCCTGGGAGGTGAATAGGGCTATTGTCAGGTTTGGTTGGAAGGTAATTTGGTTTAGGGGTTTTTGGTTTTATTTTCCTACCTGCAGGGCTGAAAGAAAGCAGAATAACTTTTCCAATATTCCTCCTCGCTTCTCTGTTGCCATTTCCCCAGTTAACACCACAGACAGGAGAGACCTCCCCCCTCCCCCTGCCAGCCAAAAGTAAGATTTCATCTTATTGCCTCTGACAGCTCTCATTCCTCAGGCACTTTCTTCTTCCTTCCTCAAAGGAGGAGAAAATAATAATAATAAAAAAAAAAAAAAATCAAAGGTTTCAAAGCCCTGAGCACCTTCTGAGAGTGCAAAAAGCAGCCCCTTGTCAGAGGGATGCTCTGAGCAGAGAAGCAGGAGGGAAGGTCGATGTGGTACTGCACAGTTTGGGAAGAGTTACGGTTGTTTGGCATCACATTTGCCTTGGGCCTTGGGAAGATGTTTGTAGTCTTCAATTAATATGATTAGTTTGGGAGTAGAGAGGAGTGAAGGCAGGGAGGAGAGGCGGGAAATAATAATTTCATGGGGAATTCTCTTTAATGACTTTTTAAAAACATGAAACTGAAATCGGGGCTGGTGGAAAATGTTTCAGTAGTGCTGAAGCTGGCTGGGAGGAAGCAGCAAGGGATGCTCAGAAAAACCCTTGTAGGAGGGATCTGCTGGGCCAGGGCTGAGCTGGGGGGGCCCAGGGCTGGGGGGGGAGGGGGTGAGCTGACAGGGGGGTTGCATCAGGATCAGGACTCAGGGCCCTCTGGTCTGGGTTCCACAGATGAGCTACCCCAGGTGCTGCGAAGCCCCGAGAGACCCCTGCTTGCCATCATCAAATGAGAATTTAATTTCCTTTTGCTGCTCTCCTGAGGTTGCATTTGCAAGTCTGGAAGCAGTCGGGGATTCCTGCCGCTCCCCTTCCCCCTCTGAGGAGGTGCCAGAGCCCGTGGCTGTGGGCAGCCACTATTGTCCCCCTGTGGTGACACTGGGAGGGCTTAAAGGGGTGGCCTAGGGTGAGGGTAGGGCACAGTCTGGCCAGGCTCCAGCTCCTCCATCCCTGAAGGGATGGCCAGAGGAAGGATGGAGCCTGCCCAAGCGCTCAGGGCACAAAACCCCCTTTGCCTCCCAAGAACCACCCCCAGCACCCTGCCTGCCCACTGCAGGGGGAGCTCAGCACCCCCTGGGGGGCACCCTGAGCACCCATCCCACCCAACAGATTCCCTGTAGCCCAGCTAGGCACAGATCCACCTGAGAGGGAGAACTCCTGGGTGAGCGAGGCATCCCTTCCTGGGGTTTCCAGGATGCTCCCATGGTACAGCCCCCCCAGCACACCCAGAGCTGCCCCCAGCCCCACACAGACCCCACACACCCACCCACCCCTCCATCCATCCCTCCATCCACCCATCCCTCCATCCACCCATCCACCCATCCCTCCATTCCTCCATCCATTCCTCCATCCATTCCTCCATCCATCCACCCATCCATCCATCCCTCCATTCCTCCATCCATCCCTCCATCCATCCCTCCATCCACCCATCCCTCCATCCATCCATCCACCCATCCCTCCATCCATCCATCCATCCCTCCATCCCTTCCCTGCCGCAGAGGAGGGAGTGCCCTTCTCTCCAGCCTTCAGGCTGAGCATTTAATTGATCGGATTATCCCTTATTTACTAATCAGCAGCCTTGTGCTCAGGCGGCGGGGGGGGTTGGCTGGGGGGCAGCAGCGTTTTCCCTTTCTCCCGGAGCAGTCTGTGTCAGCGGCTCCGGGAGCGCTTTCCTGGGATTCCTTCCTGCGCTGGGAAGCTGCAGCTTGGCACCGTGCTTTCCCGGGAGCAAAGCAACGCCGCCGGGCAAGAGGCAACGCCAGACTCTGCCCACCTCTTAACTCGCCTGATTTTTCTTTATTCCGCACCAGGGTTTGGTTTTTCTGTGTTTAACGAGCTCTGTAATTAACTGCCAGAGAGAAAGTTTGCTGCTCCGTGTGGGTAGTGCTAATACAGATCCAACAAAGAAGATGTTACCCCAGGGGAGGGACGTGACATCAGCACCCAGACGACCTGGCTGTTGTCCCAGAGGAGGTGCCCACTGCAGGGACACGTTCTCTTGAGCCTCTCTCCATCCTCCTCCACGCTGCTGCCCACGCCACATCTCTGGCTCTGCCTGTTCAGCCATCCTCCCCCACAGCAGCACTCAGATGGTATTTTTGTTCCCCAAAGCTCTTAATTAGTGAGAATTTGAGAAGCTCGGGGGGAAAAAAAATTTTAAAAATGACCTGGCACCAGAGTGTTTTCACTTTCCTCCTCGTTTGCCACTACATTCCTGCCACCCCATCACCACCTCTGCTGAAGGACAGGGAAGAGCAGCCTGTGACAGCAGCAGCCATCTGTCCTGCACAGCAGAACCTGTGAGGTCAGCAAGAGTGGCCCAAAGGTGTGAGATGCTAAACAAGAGTCAAAGGAAAAGGCTCAAGGGTGTGATGCCAGGATGGATAAACCAGACAAGTGGGGGGGGAGGGATGCTGGATCCACTGGTGATCCATTAGCAGGCTCCATAAGATGTGAGTCTAGCTTCTGAGCCAAAGAGCACACCCTCTGACTTCATAGCAGCCAAAACCTGACGTGCATCACTTAGAGGTGTCCCAGGGACACACAAACCAGCACCTTTCCCTACCAGAAGCCAGCTGACTAAAGGAAAGTCTGCCATAGGAAAACACCTCAAAAGGCCTGTCTGCAGGTCCAGGTTGCTCCGTGCCAGGGTTGGGATGGGAGGGTACCAGGCAGGGATTCCAGGGCTGTGGGATACATGTGGTGCCCAGGATGGAGAAGGACAAACTGCTTCATCCCAACCATCAGACAGACACAGCCAGAGTGCTGCCAGCTCCTGGCTGCCCGGGGGGGTGATGCTGGCTGGGCACAGCAGGGCAGGTCCTCCCCCCACCACTGCATCTGCTCTCCTGCCAATGGATCGATTGTGTTTAGAGAGCTCTGGGCTGTGTATGTAGGTCAGGCACAGTGCTGGCTCTGGCACTGCCATGAGGTTATTAAACTGAACACAGATCTCCCCTTCACCCTGCATCCAGCTCACCAATGCCCCGGCCCTTGGCAGAGGGTAACTTTGGCTCTCATCCAAGGGAAGAAGGGTGTTTCTTTGAGGCTTTGGGCTCCTGTGGGCAAAGCCAGTATGTGTGCAGCTCCTGGAGGAGTGTGGAGGCTGTGCCCCATCCATCCCCCCTGAGCAGGGCACTCCCTGGGTGTCTGTGCAGGAGGAGAGCTGTGTCCTTGGAGAGGAATGGCCAACACGACCCAGTTCATGGGTTTCTGTCAATAGGTCTGGCATTGCTCCCTCTTGGCTTTGTGAAATGGATGAGGCTGAGCCAGCTCCCAGAGAGGGGGGATTTCTCTGCTGCATCCCCTGGGGCAGCCTCAGGGAGGAGGGAGCTGAATGTCCCACTCGTGGTTGGTCCCCTGCTTGTTTCCTCCACAGGAGAAAAGCAGATAAGAGGCATCCTAACCTTCAACCCTGGGACCTCTGGTTTTGGCCACCCAGCTTTGATTCCCTCCAGAAGCCTTTATCACTCAAGGAAGAAACCCAAATCCTCTGGGACCTCCTGGGCTTGATCCTTGGAGGGAGGGGGTAGAAGAGAGAGAGCAAACAGAGAAGAAACTTTCCCAATAACAAACAAAACAAACAAAAAAAATCAGCAGTTTAGAGCAAACTTTGTGCTAGCTGAAGATTTGACCTTGTGTTCTCTCCTAGAAACAAACAAAAGAAGAAGGAGGATCCTATTATTTTGCCTGAAATTTGGAGTGGATCAAACCCCTGCTGTTCCCAGCTCCTGCAATGAATGCCCATAAACAACGTGCATTTCCAGAGAGAGAATTAAACAGCAAGCTGGAACACTGACTGTGTTTTAAGAGATGTTTATTTGTCCTTGCTGCCTCTCTACCAAGAGTTGCACAAGGACTTACTAAATTTTAACCCCACATTGTCCTTGGGTAAACACTGCCTGGTATCCAAGGTGCCAAGTCCTTGCAGCAGGGATACACACACCTCAGCTCCTGCTCTCTGGAGCATCTCTGCAGCATTCCCAAGGCATCAGCACTGCACACCCCCCCCAGAGCAGCCAGATTGTTCCTGATTGCCTGCAGGACCTCTGACAGTTTTCTGCACTTTTCTGCCAAAAAGTTTTTTGCGAGGAGTTGGGGATGACCTTGGCCTGCGGAGGTGTAGCTGAGCTGGTGACTTGCATCTCAGCTCCTCTCCTTATTTTACAGGATGGAAAAGGGAAACGTGAGAAACAATGAACTCTGGCCAAAGAGCTGTGCTGTGACTCCCCACCAAGTCGAGTCCCAGGGACAGCTTTCTCCCAGGGTCCCCCTAGCCCAGCTCCCACCATCACATGGAGCAAGTGTGTGGTCCATTCCTTGCGTGCAAGGGATGCAATGGAGAGACTGAAGCACTGAGAGCTTCCTCCTTCCAGGTTTGCACTGTCACACCCAGGCTCACTGGTGAACACACACCAAAAAAAAAAAAGGCAAAAGGGGGTTAGTACCACTTTCTGCCTTCTTTGATAGCCTGTGCTTTTGGGATCCAGCAGGGTGGGGAGTTTGGTCTGAAGAACCTGTCAGCATTTGAGCAAAAGCAGCCTGGAGTCCTGGAGTTCTGGGGGGAAAAATGGCTTTACTATTCTCAAGGGAAAGGCTGAGTAACCAGCAAAGCCTCAGCATGAAAGCCAGGACAGCTCTCCCTGCCTTGCCAAGAGCCCCCCAGAAATTCACAGTTTATTTGGGGTGTTTCCTCCACTTTGTGGGGACATTAGCCACAGGACATGAGCTGCTGTACATGGTTCTCAAAAAAAAAAAAAAAAATAGAAGAAGGATCTGTGCCTTGTAGAAACATTTCTGAACTCATGTTTGTTCCCTCTCCTGGGTCGGGCAGAATGTCAAAGCCTGCTCTGAGCTGGAAATATTTTAAGACGAGCACTCACTGGAGACTGAAACAATGGCAATTCTTCAGCTACTGAGGCTTTTATAAAAGGGCTTTTGACACAGAGGCTGCTTAGGGCTGGGGTTGGTTGTTTGGTTTTTCGGGTTTTTTTGGAGTGGGTTTTTCTCCCAGCAAGTGCTGTGCTAGTGGCCGTGTTTGCCTGCACACTTCTGAGTGTGCAAAGCAGTCCCTTGGGGTGAAATGCCCAGGAGGATGCCCACAGCCCCCCGAAAATGCCGACAGGGAGGGCGGAGGCTCCGCTCAGCCGGGGTGCCAGGCAGAGATGCAGGAAGAAGACATTTTAGAGTAAATGTCAGCTTTTGCGTTTTCTGGGTTTGGGGCTTTTTTTAAACACGTGGGTGGGACTTTTAATGCCCACATGATGCTGAGACGGTTTCAGTCTCCGGGGCTTATCCAGAAGATTCACACAAACACTATGGAAAGTGTCTCTTTGCTTAGGAGGATGAAATTTGACACTGCAGAGGGTTTTAACCCGGTGTTCCAGCAAGGAACCTCGGTGGTTAGCGTGTCATATCTGATAAAGGCTAATCAGCCCTCCTTCAGGCACTGCTCAATTCTTATTCTCATCTGTCTCCCGTGCAGTTTGTTAGCTGTGGGAATGTCCCCACACGAGGCAAACCAGCACCAATTCTGCTCAGCTCTCATCTGCCCTTCACACGGGACCAGCAGGCAAGGCAAAGGGTGAAGAATCACCCGATGGACCCCACCACCAGACCCCTTCCAAATACTCCTGGTAGCTCCCAATAAGACTTTCAGCATTGCCTGGAAACCAGCAGTGCCCACCCCCAGTTTGCACTGGTGTGAGGATGGGATCCCACTGGGGGGCTGGTTCCCTGCCCAGCCCTGCTGTCAGCTGCCTGCCCCGCCATCCCCTGCCCACAAAAACCTCCTCTCCCTGCAAGGTGCCTGAAGCCTCCCCCACAATTACCCGGTTGCTGTTTGTTCAGGCGCTGTGGATTCAGCTCTCCAGCCTGATGTGCAGTGTGTGTATAGGGCAAGATAGATTGCCGCTACTTTCCAGTATAAATCACATTCCTTACAACACTCCAAAGTAGCATTTTCAACCTCAGGGTGCTAATAGGATCCAGCAGGAGAAAGAAATGTCAGCTAAGTAGCAGGCGCTGTTTGGAGAGTGCAATGGAGCTGATCCACAGCCCCGGGGCAAAAGGAGCAATCCCAGGGCAAAGGTTAAAGAGTTCAGGAGCACTTCAGCCTACTTAATTGCAACAGGCCTCTTACACAGCGCAAGATGGATGGCTGAGGGGGGGGACCAGGGGGGGCAGAGCAGGGCCAGCAGCATCACCAGCTGGAGGCAGGCACCGGGGGACCGCGGCTGAGGGGACCGCAGCATCCTCTGGCTCCTCCGCAGGATGCTGTGGGATGGCCAGGTGGTCCCCACCCACCCCAGCCACCAGCTCTGTTCTCTCTGCTGGGCTTCCCATCCCCAGGCTCGGCGGATAAATGGGAATTTATGTCTCGCTGGCGTGGAGGAATTGTTGCAAGAGCTCGGTGCAGCCACTCGCCCAGGCAGCTCAATAACCAGTAGCAAGAATAACTCCAGCTGCCGAGGAAATGCTCCTTGCTCCCTGGAATATCATCAGGAACGTTTTAAGGGGCATTGGTTAGTGCTGCTGCTCTTGTCGTTTTCACAGCATTCAGTCTCTGATTTCTGTTTGTTTTGAACCTTCAGAATCTGAGCGTGTTTTGTACCAGCCCCAAGGTGCTTCTGCTCAGGAGGTGCCTCAGATAACATTTTTAGCGGAGTTTTGACTTGTTTTCTGACACATATCTGATAAATGTCATCAAACGCTGATGCTTTGCATAGGAAAGGTCTTTTGAATTATTTTTTTTTTATCTAAAGAAGAAAAAAAAAAAAAAAAAAAAAAGAAAAGAAAAAAAAAGAAAGGAGAATAAAAATATTTCATTCATTTTCCCCCAGTGAGGTTCATGCTGTTTCCCTGGTGACAAAAGCACAAGGCTGGATCTTGAGACATATGCATTTAATTCTCAGCTCTACCACAAGCCCCCCTGATGACCTTGAACAAGCCACTTAGGCTCCGATCAGTGTGGGATGAGATTTTTCTGTTAGAGCTCCTGTTTGGCCTCTTGGGCTGGGATAAAGTCTGGAAAAAAACCCACGTTCATGTCACAAGGGCACCGTGTTCTCTACCCCAGCACCCACCCATCCCATGGGACCCCGCTGGACCAGGCACTGCCCTGGGTGGGTGCTCCATCCCAGCACCCCAAAAAGACCACCAGGGGTTGTAGGGCTGCGGAGAGAGGGCCGAGGATGCCCTCTCGTGGGAAGAGAGGTTGGATTTGTCGCTCTCAATTTATTTCCCAACAAAACCGATCCTCTGATTCTAAGAGCCAGGCTTGGCCACCCTCCCTCTTCCCCTCACCCTGCTCTCTCCTTTTCCCAGGCTGCTGGGGCTACCGAAAAATCTCCCCCCGTCCTCCTTGGGATGCAGGAGGGAGTGGGGGTGGGGGGAAGGCATCACCAAAACCTTTCCAGGGCAAAGCATTCGGCACCTTTTATTGAGGAGAGGGGAGAGGAGGGTGTCCTGCCCAGGGCTGGGGCATCCCTGCTCCCAACATCCCTGCTCCCAGCCCCACCCCAAGGCTCCCACGGTCCCCCCCAGCCTTGGGGTCTCAGGAAAGGAAGAGGGCAGCCAGGAGCCAGGGCAGCAAGAGGCAGGTGAGGGGGGGAGGTGGCCGGGGGGAGCTGTTGCAGAGGTCCGTGTCGCAGCAGTGGATGCGGACGCCCGGCAGCTCCCGCTGCTGGCAGTGACGGGAGGTGGCACAGCCGCTGGTCAGCAGGATGCCCAGGACCACTGCAAAGCAAGGAGAGAACGGGACATCAGGGACAAGGGGACAGCGGTGACAACCAGGCTGGAGGGTGATGCTCTGCCAGCCTTACAAGCCAGGGCTGGCAGGCTGGGGGTGAGAGCATCAGCTGCTCCATGGGGCACCTCCTGGGGGCTCAGCCCCTCGGGGCAGACTCACCGCTCTCTGTTTTAATGCAGAACCGGTGTTTGAAGCCCTGGTGGGAGTGGGAGCAGGTGATCACCTCTGGGTTAGAGCACCCCATGTCCACGTTTTTGGTGCCAACAATGATGTTGCAGCCATAACACTGGAGTCCAGACACTGAACAAGAACCATATGAAAAAGAAAATCAGATTTTTCTTTTTTTCTTTTTTTTTTTTCCCAAGGGCAAAATACTTCAAAACTCCATCCTAGCTGCTTTGCAGCTCTCTCTGCCTCGCCAAGTCGCATTAAGTGCAGAGCCAGAGCCCGAAGCTGCCTGCCACTTGTTTACCCAGTGGGCCCAAAATACATAAAACCAACTCCCACTAGAGGTCAGTGCAAAATCAGAGATTAGCGCTGGGATCAGAGAGTGGGGAAAAGGGAGCTCGGAAAGAGGGTTTGTCAAGAGTAGGTGAAACCTCCCAACCACGGGCTTGGCCACTCCTGGAAACCCCTTTTGCCTGTTTCACCAAATTCCTCCAGTTTCAGCTGGTGTTGGAGTCACTCACACCAAAGGGCTGGTTTCCCTGCTGTGCTTTGGTTTGCTGCCTGAATGCAATCCCACTGTTAGCAGAGGGTCTGTCAGGGAGGCAGAACAACCCAGAAGGGAATTTCTCAGTCAGGGTGACTGCAAGCCAACGTGTCCCTGACCCCAGGACAGTGGCATTCATCCGTGTCCTCACAGCTCTGCACACTGGTCACAGCTTTTCCTTCCCTGCAGGGCCAGTGGCTGCATCTGAGAATTGCTTGCCCTAAACCAGAATGGGAATTAAGCCATTTCTCAGCATTCTTAAAAAAAAAAAAAAAAAAAAAAAAAAAACCCGAAAAAAAAAAAAAAAAAAAAAAAACAACAACAACAACAACAAAAAAACCAAACAAAACCAAAAACAAACAACCAACAAAGCCTTCAAGTGATATTATTTACATCATTCAGAGTTTATAAGGCAAACACATCACTCTGCATTGATTAATCACAGTAACAGAACTCAGGTTGCATTTAGTGTTGACCTCACCTTTGCCTGTCTCTGAATTCTGACCCAGAGCCTTACCTGTTCCCATGGGGTTTTCAGGAGCTGGGAGTCCTTGCCCCAGCAGCACCAGGGAAAATGAGTCCATGGGGATCTCAGCTCCCGGCCCCATGCCCTCCATTTGCACTAAAAACAATGACTTTATCTCCAACCTAAAACCACCAACACACAGCTGCATTGCTTGGGGCTAGAATGCC
This sequence comes from Florisuga fusca, assembly GCA_038090715.1. Lineage (NCBI taxonomy): Eukaryota > Metazoa > Chordata > Aves > Apodiformes > Trochilidae > Florisuga > Florisuga fusca. The sequence continues at coordinate 9,263,018 of JAAWXA010000033.1, forward strand.
CCCCAGTTCATCCCAAGAATAAATCCTCCTTTAGCAGGGTTTGGGGAGGATGCAAACAACCATAACCCCAAGGTATGGGCATCCACCACCCCCCTGGGGAAAACTGCACTTACCCTCTGGGAGGACGAACACGAAGGTCATCAGAGAAAGGAACCCATGAGCACCTCCAGGCATGTGTCCTGAGAGCATGGAGGTCTCGGAGGATGAACACCAGGTCTGGGGGAGCAGGCAGAGACCTTCTCTCCTCCCAGCTCTTCCCCCAGAGCCGTGGATGCCGCTCGTTTTCCACCTGCAAAACCCTTCCCCAGGATCCAGGGCGATGCCGTCGGTGCAGCAGAGATCTGGCTGCTCCCTGCTTCTCTGGCCAGCCCCGTGGCACCCGCTCTGCTTCTGTCAATGCTTAATTTCTCCCTCTTCCTCTTGAGAAATTCTGATTCCTTCAGTTCATGCACAGACGTGAGCACGTATGTGCTACCCTTGGTTATTTCTGTCCTATTTCCTCTGTCCACGATCACTTCCCATTAATACTACAGCGCAGCAGCTCTTGGAGAGAAATTCTCCCTAATCAAGATTTAGTTTTAAATCCACTTCAAAATCCTCTAATTCAGTTGGATTAGGCAGAAGGGGTTTGGGGAGATATGTGTATTTTTTTTTTTTTTTTTTGCCCCCCCCCCCTCCTCCTTTTTCTCCTCTCTGAGCTGCTTCATCTTCATGAACGGACCCACTGGCTTTCTGTGACACATTGTGCTATTTAAAGAAGGCAGGAATAGTTTTATTAAAGAAAAGCAGTCAACTAATTTTTAAATCCAAGGCCTGAGATTCTCTAAATGAAGTAAAGCCCTGGGGATGGCCATGGGGTTAAAGGGAGAACCTGATGGAAGGAAAGGTGGGTTTGAATATATAATATGCATTTGCCCCAAAGAAAACAGTTAAAGAAAACAGTTGCCATAATAAAGATTGTGAAGCCAAATGGGCCCAGCCCCAGGTTTGCATCAGCTCTGGATGGAGCCTGGTTGGGGCTGTTTGGGGCTTGGGTAGGAAAGCAGAGGAAGGAAAGCACCAAGCCATGACAGCCCCGATCTTGTGGGGCCAGGATCAAGCCCACTGCCACTCAGGGCATCGTGGACATCACCAGCTGCAGGATCAGGCCCCCAGCCCCCCGCTGGCTCCCCCACTGGTGTCCTCACGAGCAAAGCCCCAGCTCTCAGTGGAGCTAATGGGACTTAGGGAGCTAATGCTTACTAATAAGAGAGCGCAACTGGAGGCATGGGATTAAAAAATTAAAATGACAAATTAAGCTGCTTATGTAGCCCATCCAGCATCGGCCTGCCAGCAGCACCAGAAATCCCCCACCCGGGCACACCCCAGCCTGCCAGGCAGACCATGGGCATCCCTCCTGCCAGACCCAGCTCCGGACCAGGCAGGAGCCGGGACCGAATGGGCACACAGAATCCTCGTTAGCCAGCACACTGGTTAGTATTTCACTGGGAGACTGGCATCAACTTGTCCAAGTAGGGGCATCTACAGCTGAGGAGGGACAAGTAGCACCTGGGAGAAGTTCCTGAGCAATCCAACTCCTTCATTCAAATCACTTTAACCACCCGCGGGGTCTCATTGCCTCAGAACAACCTGATTATAAAACCATCTGACCCAGCAGAGCCTGAAAGCCGCGGGGAGAAGGGAGAAAAAGCAGGAAACAGGATTGATATAAACACGTGCGTGTATCAGAGCGTTCCATAAAGGGGGGAAACTAACTTTCAATCCCTTAATAAACTCATCAGTACCTGGAAGAGGCAGCCCGGAGCAGGGGATGCAGCAGCTGGTGGCTGCGGGGCCGTGCACACCCCTGGGTGCAGCACCTGGATCCCTGGCTTCATCCTGCACAGCAGCTCCTGCACCAGCGGCTCATGGAACCAGCTGGTCCTGCCCAAAGGGATGGGAGAGGGAAGAGCTGGGAGAGCAGATGAGGACAACAGGAGTGCACGAAACCCAGCACAGGGGGGGACCGGCAGCAGGACACTGGGGTGGGTGACCATGGTGGGAGCATCCCCCTGTCCCCAAACCAACTGCTGCGGCTGGCTGGAGGTGCTGCTGGTTGTTTGCTTTGCTTTTGTTCCTTTGGGATGCAGAAGGCAAAGAATTTCAGAAGTTATGTGTTGGCAAGAANGGTTGGGTTGGGTTGGGTTGGGGGGGGAGCAAACCCACCTCCACAACTACTTCCACACCTGGAACCAGCGTGTTTTGCTTTTCACTCATGCCACTGGCTCCGAAGCAGTTCAGGGATTTATCTGCAGCCGGGAACACGTCAGGGAGCATCCTCCCTCCCATCCCTGGCAGAGGAAAATTTGATTAGCAAATCCCCCAGTGCATTCATGTTCCCACTTAAACCTTCGGGATACTCAGAAATACGGCTAAACCCTGGGCAGATTAGGCGGCTCCGCCCGCAAATCCCGCTCGGGAGCTGGGCCAGGCAGAACTCCGCTCACGGCACCCGACCCACGCCACCTGCCCGAGGCGGGACTCGAACCCGCGGACCCGATCCCTCCAGCCCGCCATTAGCGAGGCGGAAGCCGAACTGTTCTGCAGCGGGAAAGGCGCCAATTGGGCAGTGCGGAGCGCCTCCGGCAGGGGGCATCCGAAGAGGAGGCGGTGGCTGCGATCTGATTGGCTAGAAGTGATGAATATATTAAGAAGGGTGCGAAAACCCTGCGTCTTTGCTATTTTAACGGACTTTTCAGGGATTTTTTACGCTAATGAGGAATGAGAGTAAAAGTTACGCACAGGGATTAGCAAGAGATGTCACACTGAGAAGAAAAAAGAGGCAAAATTGCTCTTACCCTGAGCTGCAGAGAAGAGAGCTATTTGAGGTTTAAATAGCAATAAGAGCAGAGCTAAAGACGTGTTGTATGAAAGGAGAGAAGGTTAGCACTCCCCTTGATAAGGATGGAAGAGGCCCCAGTGGCCTGTACAACACACATACGGTTAAGGCACTGCCACCTACTTAGTGGCATCTAACCAATGTTTTTCGGTGTTTTTTTCCGTTGTTTTTCACGGGAGACCCTTAGAAACAAAGCAAAGAACAAAAAACCCAGTTCCCCCTGCTTCCTTTTGTCCTCCAGATTCTCCCGTTTCCTGTTTCACAGCTCCAGCTCCCTTCCCAGCACACTCCAACCGGGCTGCGCGTCATAAAACCACACCTGTGGGTCTGCTCCTGCACAAGGCAGCTCAGCCACCGCACCAACCTCATTTTCAGCAGGAGATTAGCTAATCCTGGCCCTCACCACTCCCCTGACACACCAGGAGGGGTATAGCTACAGCTCAGCAGAGCTCATGGCCATACAGACCCCAGCACAATTCCCAAATGGGATACCAGGGACTTTGCAAGAATTCTTTAGTTTTGAGGGAAGAGAACACCCCCTGTTCCAAAGATTTTCTTCTGAGAGAAGGGAAACCATCTCCAAAGATTTCCTCCTGAGAGAAGGGAAGCCATCTCCATCATAACAGACTCGGACAACAAGGAAAGCACAGCGGGGCAAGCAAAGCCACCCAGACAGACACAGGTCCAGGGGAATTACAATGCTATAAAATATTTTTTAACCCACAGGCAAATACTCTGCTGAAGTAAAACAGCAGCTCCTCCACCCTGGTAAAGCAGCACTGCCAACCTTGTGATTGAAAAGTGCCATTGGCTTGTGTGAAAAAGACTGAAAAAACCAAATAATCACAACATAAAGAAATGGATCCTTTCAGGAGTGATGCTCTCCGAGTCTAAAGCCACAGTGTCAGTTCCTGGGGGTAGTGAAACACCTCAAGAGACAGTGATATTAATAAATAGCCATGTTAGCACCAGCTAAACACAAACTCTGTGTTTTTAAAAGAGAAGCTGTAGCCCATGCCTTGCAGCTGTCTCCTCCACTCCACTCCATGCACAGCAAGGCAGTCCCCGAGCAGCCACTAGAGAGGGTTGTGCTGAAATTGATTTTCAAATATTATCAAGCACATGAGGCCAGTATCAAAGAAACTGATTTCTGCCTCCCCAGGAACAGAACACCCTTTCCAGCAAAACCCTTTGGGTGCAATACAAACTGTGCCTCAGTGCAAGTCTTAACCAGCCCCAACTCCTGGCGCACAGCTCGCCCTGCCCCGTCCCTGCAGCATGGAGAGGGCTGCAGGATTCCTTTCTCCTGAGCTAGAAGTCTCTGGTAGGGTTTGTACTAATGTTACCTCTGCAAAGGACACCTTCAGTTCCATCTTCTTACTTTATAAACAAATTTTGACTTGAGTTATGCTCCTCCCTCTCTCCAAGAGATACAAAGCACCACACTGCTCCTCCTCCTCCTCCCCTCCTCACTCAAAGCTGCTTCAGAAATAATTCCTTCCAAAGGTGGTTTTAAGGCTGGTTTCTTTGAACACAGACATTTCACACTAGTACACTCTTAGCACAAGCATACACATAAAATCCCACCTTTTTATTATGGCACATGGTTTTTTGTTTTTTTTTTTTAAATGCGTAAATACCACATGGGTATGACAAGAAGGGAAAGAAATACCAAGGCTGAAATAGGTACAGAGTCATGCCAGTATCAATACAGCTTCATACGATGGATTTCCAAGATACAAAAAGTCTGGGGTTTTTTTCTTTTTACAATGAAGTAACTTTACAGTGTTTTGTGAACTTGCTTTATAACCAGAGAGAAAAAAATATGCTGAGAACAACTACAAGCAGGATTCATTTTAATGGTTAACAGAAGAACTGTAACTTTGCTCTAGAACAGCAGCTATTAAACACACTTAACAAGAGGTAAGCAACTATACAGAAGGTAAGAGGAGATTTCACCACAGGAGTCAAGTCAGGGTCAGGAAGAGGGAAATCTGGAACTTCATGTTTTTATTTGGTCACAAAGTTTGAGCTGAGTGTTTAAAATGAAGCACCCTGAAAGATGCAGTACTCCTATTTAAAACAATACAGAAACTTCAAGAGACTAGAGGCTACATTCTGGAAAAAAAGAAAAATAAAAAAATTAGACATGTAAAAAAATTACACACATCTCTAGGCTTGTGACTTAATTTACTGTTACAAAGTAGACTGGCAGCTCTTCCTTAAGCAGCAGTGCCCAGAAGTAATGCCACCAGAAAGTACAGTATCTTTGGGGTGTCCAATAAAAGGCTGACACTTCTAATACGATGTCAGAGTGATCCATTTGTCTGCCAAAAGATTAGGCAAGAAAAGGAGACACTGCATCTTTTTTTTCTTTTTTTCCACCACATTGCCCAGTTCTAGCAAAGAGCTAAAACATTTTCTTTGGGCCAAGACTAACAGAAACCACTTTATCAAATATTCTTCAGGTTTCCTGCCAAACTGGATTTTTAATATTCTCATGTGGTTTTTTAATATTTTTTTTAAAAAAAACATTTTTTCCTGACAGTCTCTAAAGTGATGCTGGAACATTTAACAGTCACTCTTCCACAGTTTAATTGTTTTGTCATTTTCTAGTGCTGCTGATGCAATGATGTTTTCTGTTGGGTGACAAGCTGTGGAGATTACAACATCTAAACAAAAAGGAAAAGACAGAGATATGTCATTATTTACAGCACTGAAATCTAGTTCATGGCATGCATTTCTGAAAATGAAGGCATACTGCTACTGCATTTTAAAATAAAGCAGCCAAGTTCCCTTTCCATTGTAGCAGAATTACAAACACATTACTCATAAATATTTTCCAACTACTGCAAGAGGAAACACTGGCAGACTAAGAAGCTGGACAGCATTTGACATACTTCAAAATGCAAAACCACTCCAGACTCTAGTTCTTCCTTACTTCACAGGCAAAAATCTTGGCACACTATGTCAGAAACATCTAATAAAAACCTGGTCAGTTTTTAATTTCCCTATAAGGCATATCCAACATCCTCCTCAATGCTTAGATAGCACTTCATCTTCAGAGCCCTGTCCTAACCTGAAAATGAAACCCACTTACAGTCCAAAACAATGGTACTGCACAACATTAAGTAAGCTGATGTCAAAACTCTCACATTAAAACATAAACACCCCCCTAACCCACTAAAAATAAAAAAAAAAAAAAAAGGAATTAAGTCCTGGGATTCAATTAAGCTCCAATCAGACCAGAATTTATGGGCCTGACAGTCAGAACTAAATATCAGAGAGAGAATGCTCCAGCTCAGCCCTCATTACACACTGACACGAGGAATATTTCAACAATAAAACCAAAATCCCCCTTCACACCTGTGTGTCCTTGTAATTTCTGTACAATCTCTTTTGTCTGAAGGTTCCAAATATAAACCAGGTTGTCTTCTGAACCAGACACAATCCACTGGAGGGTAGAAGAAAAAAAAACCAATTATTTTCATTTTTCTCTTTCTCTCTTTGTAACTGCTGTTGAATGCAATGGGAAAGGGGGCAACCAAGAGACAAGACACCAGAGGTGCTCAGAGGGACTGGACTATGGCACCCACCAAAGGACATTACCACCCTTAAACTTCTGTTTGCTCTACAGAGAAAAGGAATAGAAGAAGTAAAAAAAAACCCAACCCCAAATATTGATAAAAAGCATCTCAAATAAACACTGACCTTCCCACCAGTAACGGAGAAATTTGCAAATATGCAGTACTTCTCATTTTTGTGTCCTGTGTATGTCTTCAGGCACTGGAAGTGAAGAGCCACAAGACATGAATACAGCTGGGAGGCAGTTGGCTCAAGCCAAGGACCAACTCTCTTGGTAAAACAGACTAAATATATCCACCCCTGTTTCTGCCAGTTTATACAGAGGATGCAGGGGGCATCTCTGCACTAGGATTTTAAACAATTCTGAGGAGAAAAAACCCACCCTGAATTTGTCACTACTAGAGAGAAACCAGCAACAGTAACTTATTTTTTATAAGGAGAAAAATGCAGCTATATAGCTTCATTTCATGTCCACGGGCTATGCAGAAGCCCAATCACTAGCTTTTTATAAATACATCTTTAGTCCTCTCCAATAAAGGGTTTTAACACTTTTTCCTACAGTATCTGTAAAGTGTTAAGCAAGTTTAAAAACATATGAAAACCAGATTTTTATATTAAGTCTCCAGAATGAGACAGGTTTGTTTTTACCTTTCCTTTGCTGTAGTCCCAAAGTTTAAGAGTGCTGGAAAACAACAGAAAAAAAAGATTAGTTCTTGGGTTTTTTCATTTGTTTCCTAGCAGCACAAAAAGTCTGTCCATGCTTAGTTCTTAAAGTCCACAGGGATCACTTTACTTTGGCTTTGAAATATAACTTCAGTTAACCCCAAACTACCAATTTTACTGCCATGCCATTCACATTCCCCTCCATTAAAACAGGAGTATTTAATTATTTCCCCACATCTGCAAGTTTATTTATAAATAATCACCAGACAATGAAGGAAACACTGGGCAGGATGGCAAATCACAGTGAGAGAGGAGGAGGTGTCTGGCTGACAGCCCCAGTTCCCAGCACACCCAAGAGATTCACAGACCTGACTAAACATCTTTCTCATGGCAAGAAACCCACCAGATTGAGGCCCTAGAAACCATCATCAATCCCATGATTTACAAATGCTGAGGTTTTAAAAGGTACAAATAGGAGCTGCAGTCACCAAGCACTTTCAGGGCTTCACAGGGAGTCAAGTCCTGCCAGAGCCCTCAGCAAAGCCCAGCACACTGCAGGCTTTAAACCCTGTTTGTGTATGACCTTGTGGAGTCTCACTACTGTGAAAACAGCAAAATAAAAAGTTTTATCTGATACTCAAATACTTCAAAGCCTGGGAATTTTATATTTTTTTTTTAAATACATACTTGTCCAAAGTTGCAGCTAGTATGTATTTGCCATTTGGAGAGAATTTCACAAAAGACACTGGAGGGTTATCATCATCTACAGTGAGAAGAAAAGTGACATTAAACAGAGCACAGTTGTATTGTTTCACTGACAAAGAATTTCTTTCAACAATTATTTGTTGGGAAGTTTTGCAGAGAAACAAGCTTTCAGTTTTGTCACCCTTTGGTAATTCAAGAAAACCAAAGGAGTAAGAAAGGTGACTGTTTTCAAGAATCTAAGAAGAGGATATTGAGCATTTTATTCACATTTTAAATAACCTTTTGTAACTGAACCTTCCTTCCTTGCATCCACACTTACCAGAGCAAGACACTCTGCCTTTTAAATATCATCATATGAGACTACATGCCATATAATTTGTCTATGTAATCCTTTGTAGGAACATGAAGGACTAGGGAACAACCTGCCCAACAGGTAGTTTCCTTTCTTAACCATGTTCTCAACATGCCTCATGCACCTTGCAATAAAACCAGGCAGCTTGTGTAGTCACAGACTGCTTGTCTCCATCACAGCCAACAGCACAAACAACTCTGTTCTTACAGCAAGCACTACCCAGCTGAATGGTAGAAAACTCTGGAAAACTTTTGTCCATCTACACTGTGTAACACTCAAAGCTTAAGCCAGTTTTATTCACAGGAGTGGATGGTTCCTCTTACTGCAATAAACAGGACAACAGAATACAAACAGATGGGAGACTAAAATAGAGCTTAAAGCCACTCTTCACAGCAGTGAAGTAGTAAGTCTATGTCACAGCTGAACAGCAAAGAAGGGAGCACAAACAAGAAGTATTCCCACTTACCAATGAGTGTTTTCAAGCACTGGCCTGATGCTGTGTCCCAGATTCGACTGTTACAAACAAAAAAGAATAATTACTCTTGGTTTTCAAGTCTCTGTTTTGAATTTAGCTCTATAAATACATAAATATATGTAATATAAATAACAATACAAGCTTTAAAAAAAAAGTTGGGGCTTTTTTAAATGCAAAGGGCTGTGCCACAGACAAGAAATAACCACTTACCAGAGTCCATCATAACTACTTGACACTATCAGGGATCCATCACGATTAAAATGCACCTGCAAGATGATAGAAGGGGAAAAAATAACTTTACTGTAGGACCTCTTGGCTAAAAATAACTAATTTATAAGTGTGATGTATCTTATACACAAGGCAGAACAACCACATTACGACAGTGACAGTTTAGCACATTTAAGGCTCTTTTTTTAATCAGTTCTCTTCACTTCAAAAATATGCTGTATGGAAGCATATTTTCAGTATATTTATATATACTGAATATATATATATTTATTATATATTATATATATTTATATATATTTTTTTATTTCAGTAACAGCTTCCAGCAGCCCAAAAGCAAGAGACACACAGCCTGTTCCCTGATCCTCAGGCAACCACAAACCTGAGCCCCTGCAGCAGACTGCTGGACTCAGGCATGACTGACACGAAACTATTAACAGCCAAGACCAAAATATGCATTGATCTTGCAGAAAACAGTTTGTTTCCTTCCCTTTGAGCTAATCCACCAGGGCCCATCCATCCACTCCACCACACGCAGGCTCAGTAATGCCAAGTGAAGAGCACAAACCCTCTAGAAACCAGAGGCAGGAGTTCTGCTGAACAAAATAAGCACCTTACTATGTTCATTTACTGGAAGGGACTTACAGCTGAAACTGGGTCAGAATGAGCAGGCAAGGTCTTGAGGCACTTCCCTGTCTTCACATCCCATATCCTCACGCTTTCATCAAACTGAAGGTTGAAGAAATGCACAAGGTGGTTTAATGATGCACCTATTCGAGGCATGCAAGGTGTTACAGCTTGACTAGGTGCAAGTGCCTTCCTCCAGCTGCAGCAGGAACACAAGCACCAGGCTGGGAACACAGCTCCCTGAGCTCTGCCTCCCCACACAGGACACCTGCACACTGAGGCTGGCTTAAGGACTGTCCCCAAGCAGAGAGCAGTGGCACTGCACACATCACCACACTACAAGCTGGGTTTGTGGAGGATGTCAGAAACAGCAAGGGGTTGTGACCAGCTCCCTGACTCTTGCTAACATGACTGGTGTAAGCAAAGCCACTTTCTAAGACAAGTGGCCACCATCTGTGTCCTGGACCAGCTTGGTGACTCCCTGCCTCACCAGCCTAGAAGGTCCCAGGCACCCAGCCAACCCCTGATGGTGACCACCTGTCCAGAACAGGGAAATTTAACAGCACATAGAGCATTGGCTACAAAATCAAGCACTGACAAGTCCTAAACAGGGAACCTGGATCAGAACTGCTGCTGGACAATGAGACTGTGACCCTCGTACCAGCCAGGGACAGCCCCATCACCTGCATCCTCTGAGGACTGAGTGACTCATTCTTTTATTTCTTATGATTTTCAAGTCTTTATTATTATTATATTGACACAGCATGCCATGTATTAATAACTGACCTGATGTGCAGAGATTAGAAGTCATACTTTGAGTTAGAATCTGGGTGGTGAGAAATTAAGTTGTATTATACATTTAATATTACATCACCTACAAATTGTACTCTATTGATTCTGCTTGTAGAAATCCTTTGCCATTCTATTAAAAAGTCCTGGGCTACACTGATCATAATCTACTGTTAAGGAAACAAAGCTTTAGTTTCAATTGCAATTTAGTGCTTTAAGTGTAACTACAATTCAGTGCCATCATCATTCTGCCAGGGATCCCTAGAACTTCTGTCCCCTGAGTCTCAGGTGACAGAGGTGTGCAGTACTTGCTTTGAACCAACAATGCAAGAGAAAAAAAATCACTTACTGATCCAGAAACGATGAGGTTGGACTGAGGGTTGAAGTTGCAGCAGAAAACGTAGTTACTGTGCCCTTTCAATGTCTTTAAGCACTTACCCTGAAATAAGAGTTAGAGTTAAATATACAGCATCCTGCAGCACCATAAAAGCATTCAGATCTGCACTAAGGTTAACCACTGTGCAATGCACAAAGCATCCATCACCAGCCCCAGATTTAGATGCCAGTGCTGGGAAGGAGGAAAGAAAATAAGTTTCTGCCCTTACCGAGCTTACATCCCATATCTTGAGAGTTTTATCATCAGAGGCAGAGACAAGAAGGTTGGAATCTGATGACCAAGCAACATCAGAAATACCCTAAAACAAAGGAAAACAATTCTCAGCTCCATTTGTCCACTAACAAAAGAAAATGGAAAACACAGGCTGCAGGTTATATTTGCAGCTAAGGCTTGAAAAGAAAATTCAGCCCTGAGAGTTGGGCATTCATTTGACTGTGTTAAGAGCTACTCAGACAGCTGCTCATTTTAAGGTAAGGCATATACTCCCCAAAACATCAATGCCTTCCTCACATAGTGGCCACCAACAGTCTTTCTTGGAATTCCTAAACTACACAAACTAATCTGAGTAAGGGACTTCTCTTCATGACAAATGGCTCACTCTTCATAGTCTGAGTCCCCAAAGGCTGGAGAATGAAACTGTCCTGCTTTTCCTTTGCCTAAGAAACTTCAGCATGTAAGAAACTTCAGAAAACAACCCCAAAGGGTTTGGCAGTTCATGTATTCTTTAGAAGTTTGCAGAATGAGTAAGTGTTGTGTTTATGTAGGCAAAGCCACACACACACAAAAAAAATTCAGTCTCCTTCAAAGGCAAGCCACTCCACTCCATATACAAAGGAAAAATGGAAGAGGACACAGTGTTACAGTTTACAGGGATTTTCACCCAAGGCAACACTGGCCTGGGTCTGAGGATTGTGATCCTGAAATGGAGGGAGTCAAGAAAATGCCCAGGCAGTGGGCACACAGCTACTCTTATCAGCCTGCACTTCACCCATATTTCCATCCTGACCTGGTAATACTTCACCAGTTCCAGTCCCAGGCTGGTGCCCAGGACTGCAAAAACAAGCCTGAAGAACAAACCTTCTATACAAGTCAAACTAACCAAGAATGGAAGCTTCTGGATGAGAAAAAGCAAGCCTAATTCTTTACAAGAAATTTCATGTTCAAGTACACAGCTCTCATACTTACCAGTTTATGGCCAGATATTGTTTTTTCAAACTTGCCATCATATGCTCCCCAAATTTTAATGAGTTTGTCAGCAGCTGGAAAAGAATGTGCCAGTTAGGAGATGAACAGCACTAAAAGATACAGCTGCCCCTTCCAGGTGGGAAGAAATACATTAACTACATCTCTGCTGAGTAGTTCTCCCTCCCTAAGCAGCCCCCAGCACAGAAGGGAAGATGCAATTGGTAAAGGACAGTTTTGTGCATGCCAAGCTGTTGCTGCAGCCCAGATTACATAAACTGCCTGGAATGCACCCAGTCACTTCAGTTTCTCTGATGACAACTTGGGTTTCTACTTTTGGTTTAGACTGCCAGTGGTAAGAGTAGCACTGTTCTGTAAGGATGCTGAAACGTTTTTGTCCAAAAAGAACAAAAATGACACCAAATGAATGCCTACAAACTCTCAAACACACCATCCACCTTAACCATCAAAATGTGCCACAGGAAGATTGGTTTTTGCCACAGGTAAAGGTTAGAAAACCTGAGCAAGGGAGGGGGTGGGACTGGGCTTTCATGAGGACACATGAACACAAAAATAATTTATATTTGATGCATTATCTGCAGTTAAGTCAAAGATCCAAGTCATTCCCTTGTCCACAAGGCATTTGAGAAGGCCTCATCATATTCAATACCATTCTTTTCAATTTCACTTTCCCAGCTCCTCTCTGGACCACTGAGGGTCATACAAACACATCTTCAAAAGAAAGCTGTCAGAAATACTGACTACCAAAACAATTTTAGGAAATACCAAAGCTGACAAGGAGAGGACTTGATCTACTACTCAGAGTAGCAAGGAGCAAAACACAGTTTGTAAGAAGCCCCCCCCACATTTCACTGGGCTAAGCAAAGGCTCTGATTAAACAGCAGACACAGGACAGAAGCATGTGGCCAGTCCTCCATGTCACACTCTCCAGCCCAGTCTGGCAGCACAAAGCCACCTAACTTCCCACAGCCAAACTTCTGCCTGCAGATATCATCCACAACATTTAATTTAAAAGCTTAAAGCTGTGTCTTTAGCAACAGAGAAAAGCACAAGGCTTTCCTTTGCCCAGGGAATGAACTCTGTGTTTACTTTTGTCTATTGGCTCAGTGAAGGAAACTGAGCAGGTGAGGCCTCTCCAACTTGGTGAGCACAGAGAAAATCAAGCACTCAAATAACACAGCTTCAAAAGCTTCAAGAAGATTAACTCAGAGCGACAGCTCTGGTATTGCTCTTTTTCAGAAACACCACACCATCCCTCCTCCAGCTGAGGAAAGCCAGACTAAAGACAGGCAGTCCTTCAAGGCCCATATTTGCATGTTTTAGATGAAATAAAAAGAAAGCAATACTTACAGGAGCTTGCTAGCCATTCTCCATTGGGACTAAACTTTACTGAGGAGACTGCCTTTGTATGTCCTGCTAAGGTGAACTTTAGAGCATAGTTTGGTTTTACTGGTGCAGGCTGCAAGAAAAACACATGCAAGATGACAAAACTCTCAACTTACTGCCTCAGTGACAAGCTCTGGGTCAGTACACAGTAATGGATGGCATGAATGTTCACCAAAATGCAGAGTCCAGATTCCAGCCTTCACATTTCTCTCCCCTCCCCATCTCCAAATTCAAAAATAAAATAAAACACCTTTGCTGCCTGGGGCCAGCAGTGCATCACTACTGCATGCACAATGCCAACTCATCCTTGTTATGAATTTCATCCAAGCCAGGAACAAGCAGGTGAGAGTAATCCAACAGTCCATCCATTAAGTGCTTGGTATAGCAAAATAATACTTTGGGGATTGATCTGTGTAGTGCTTTTAAGCATTTCCAGTTTTCACCCTTAGCATGAATTAAATCATCAGCCAATTCCTCCAGACCCCTAAAATCTTTTGTTGTTTGTTTGTTTGCTTCTTTTCACCTTTTTCAAAGATTTCAGTTAGACAATAACACCTCCTCTAAGCATCTGCAGGCTTCAAAGAACCTGCACAACAACAGCCTCCCCACTTTGCAACTGCAATGCCAGATTCACCCATTCCCCAGTTGCCTGTAGGCATTCCAAGGATACAACCAACCTGTGCTCAAAGTGACAAGAAGTATTTTGCTAGCAAAAACTTACAACAAACCAACCAAAAAACCAAACCAAAACAAAAAAACCCAAAATAAAAACAGCACAAAAAAAGGTGCTGCACTCCATCTGCTTCTCCCATAAAATCCTCAGCACATTTTCAGCTCAAGGCGACAGCAGAGGCAGAGAAGTTGTTAATCTGGAGGAGAATTCCATCCTCTTAATTCTGTTTGCCTGTTGAATATGCAGGTAGCTGCCATGTGTATTTGCAGGGCTATTGCTGGGAGGACACACCTTGCTCTGATTGGTTGAGGAGGAAGGAGTAGATTGTGTTTTGGTGGATTCTGCATCTGGCTTCTTTTCTTCTGTTGCCATGGTTCTGAGGCTGGCAAATGAGACTTATGGTGCTTGAAGAGAAGAATGAATGTGCTGCTTCACAAGGCAGCCCTTACCACGGAGAGGAGAGTGGCACCGAAAGGAAACCTGGAAAAAAAACAAAATACTCTCATTAGCTGTCAAAAAGACCACCAGGGGCTCACAGAATGGGACTGGTTTAACTGCAGGTCACCAGAAGGCAGGATGAAAACCCCACACTCTGGATCTGCTCAGAGACACAGCAGTGTTTTAGGCCTCCAGACCTACCCATGTGCAAGCTCAAGCACCCCAGCCCCAGCCTTCTAGCACTTCTTGGAAAGCTTTCCCCCCCTCTGCCCCATTCCACAAAGCAGAAGAGCTTTTAGGTGTGGCAGGGTTTGGGTTCCCCAAAACACTCCTAACAAGTACTCAGGAAATCCTAAAGCCAAGCTTTGGTAAAAAAGGTGGAACAGTGAATTGCCCTGTTGTTTAGGTACAGAACACCAGATGACAACAAACAGAATAAATAACAAGCATTTCCACAGCTTAACACCCTATCAGATTCCTTTCTCCTCGGAATGTGAGTACTTCACTCCTGTATTTTCCTCCTAAAGGGTGAGGATCACAGAAGAATCCAGTCATTCAGGTTGGAAAAGACCCTTGGGATCATCAAGTCCAACCAGCACTGGGTTTGAGCACCCAATCACCCCTTGTTCTGCTGTGCCAAAAAAAAAAAAATAATAAATCTCCAGAGCAGCTCAGCTACATTTCAGCTGAGGAACAGAATAACCTCCAGCTCACACCGGAGGGATTTCCCTTCAAAACTCTGCTCCCAAAAACCCCACCGATTCTTTCTGCGGGTGGCAGAAGGTTTGGGAGGCAGAGAATTTGTTCTTCCAGCGACTATACCGGCATCTAAAGCATCTCCTCCGGAGAAGGGAGGGAGCAAAGCGCTACCCGTTCCCTCTCCTCTCGTAACCATCCCTCTCCCCAGCGCAGATAAATCCCAGCTCACACCAACAAGGAATTCAACTTTTCTCATGCGGATCAGTTTCCTTTTCATCTGGAACTGATCTGGGAACTCCAGCGAGCACGCATCCTGCTGCCAGCCCCGCAGCACCCATCCATCCATCCATCCCTCCATCCCCTACACCCTCATTCTCCCCGCACAACCCCCGACACCGGTTCCAACACCCCCCCCGGGTGTGTGTGTGTGTCTGGGGGTGAATGTGCGGGTTATAACCCCCCAGCACCACCGCAACCCCTCTGCCGAGCGGGGCGGGCGGTACCCGGCACACACACCCCCCCCGGGGCTACGGGCACTCCCTTCCCCGCCCCTCGCCGGGATGGGAAGGGGAAGGGAAAGGGAGGAGGTTTGAGGGGTGCAGCTCCCTGCAGGGACCCCAAAGTTTGGGAAAAAGGGGTGGGGGGTGGGGGGGGCGG